>JBBGZY010000489.1:4667500-5105000 GCA_037952925.1 Lithobates clamitans | reverse complement strand
ACGGACATACGGAACGTCCGTGTGAAAGAGCCCTTAGGCCTCTTTCACACGGACGATCCGTATGTCCGTTTTTCATCCTTCCGTTTTCGGATGAAAAACGGACATACAGTCATCCCTATGGAGCGTCGGATGTCAGCGGTGACATGTCCGCTGACATCCGACCCGCTCCGATCCGAAAAGTGTAACGGAGGAAAAACCTACTTTTCCATCCGTTTTCGGATCGGATCGGATGACGACGGACACTACGGACCGTCATCATCTGATCCCCCCATAGGGGAGAGCGGCGCTCTGATAGGTCCGTCGCTGCACAGCGTGCAGCGATGCACCTGTCATCTTCCTGCTCAGCGGGGATCGGCGGAGCTATCCCCGCTGAGCAAGCGGATGTTCACGGGGCGGATCATCACTGATCTGCCCCGTGTGAAAGAGGCCTTAAAGGATAGGTTCACCTTTGGGAACATGTTACAAGTTCCACCCAATTTTAGCAGATACATTGACATTGTGCTAACTCTGCATGGCATCAGCAATGGTGCAATGCTTTACAGGCTCCTGCAACAAAAAATAATAAATGCACATTTTTTTTACCTGCAAAAAAATGTGCATTTATTTTTTTATTTTTTTTAAAGTGAACTTATCCTTTAAGTGTGTTATCACTGACCTTAGGGAATAAGGTTTAGATGTGCTGCAAGACAAAAATTCTATTATGTGGTGTGACCATTCCACTTTAATCTTTGTCTTTGTGCTTTCTCTTAGTTTTAGCTCATTCACTTAGCTGGATGAATTATAACCCTGTGCATTTAACATGCTTTAGTTGTTTAATACATGTCTACTAAATTACAAAGGGATAAAGAGGACATTACTATCTATACAGTTTTTTTTTACAGCGACCTTCATGTTATGTTAGCAGCTCACTTGATTGTACTCTCCATCAGCCTTTTTGGTCTCATTTGATCCTTTTTCCCTCTTTATGTAACTATGTCATTTCTCTTCAGTTCTTAGGTGATGAGCCCAGTATAGTTATGGCAGATGTTGTTTTCATAGCAGTACCAATCCATCCTCTAGCAGGAACAGCAACAGAATAAATGCCCATAATCATAAGAGTTGTGTCCAATTATTGGTAGAACATCCATTGAGATTGGCACCACATTCCATAAGAAAATATATCAAGTGGGGAAAGGAAGAGGGATTTGACGGTGCAATATAACCAAATAGTGATGAGAGAAGATTGTAATCAAAAATATAAAAATGTAATTTTTAATAAATTTATGATTAAAAAGGCATATATAAACATTAATCAATAAATAAGTAAGCAGGGATTCATATGAGTGGTGGTCATAACAGACAAGTCAAGTTGAAGCACAAATTGCACAAGATCCCGACATGTTTCTCTATAAGCTTCTTCAGGGAATGTGCAGAGTACATTGATAATTGCAAAAAAGACTGTACAAGTGTGGAAACAAAAATGGTACAGTTAACGTTAATCCATAGAATAGACCATAACAATACACACAAAAGGGTTCAGAACACATGTAGGGCATTACAAAAGACCCTGCTTACCCCACAAAAGACTCCACCCAAAGCCGCCGCCACCACCAAATACCGGAACTGAACAAATAGACCCCCAAGACAGGGGTCCCTATGTGGTCATAGAGGACACACAAAGAGCAAGCTACACAAAATAGAAAAGGAAATATATAGTCAAAAGGAAAATCAAAAGTATTGATGATGGGAAAAAACAAAACCAAACAAAGAGTGGAGGGTAAGATTGACAGCAGCCCGCTAAACAATATCAGTGGGATGTCATTCTATAAAGAACAAAAGAGTAAGCAATCGTAAGTGTGTGTATTAATATAGATATATGAAAAATGAAATGGGTAATTAATCCTGAAAGAACTAACTATGAATAGGGAGTTAATCCAAAGGGATATAATATAAGGCTGGGATGTAACATGGTAAAACTACCAGTTTCAAAAAAATTTACAACGGACTAAAGTCT
This sequence comes from Lithobates clamitans, assembly GCA_037952925.1. Taxonomy (NCBI): domain Eukaryota; kingdom Metazoa; phylum Chordata; class Amphibia; order Anura; family Ranidae; genus Lithobates; species Lithobates clamitans. Next base: position 5,103,007 of record JBBGZY010000489.1, on the reverse strand, counting down.
CACTTTGTCTATATATAACAAAAAAGGCAGGCAATAAGGCAGTTAATCTCAGCACATGTATCTATAGAAGTACATGATAACAAATGAAGGAAGATAAAAGGAAAATGGTAGTAAGCTGAGCAAGTTTAAACTTACCAATACAAAAAGCACATTAGTGTAATCTAGCCCTCCGGTTCTGGCGTTGGAAATGCCAGAATGGCTGGCTATAGTGTCCTCCATTGAGTCGGCGTCTGACATCACCAACTCGATGCAGACGTGAAGGCGCCAGTGCGCATGCTCGAGGGACCTAATCTGCCCGCTCAACTACAATACCCAGAGAGCCGTGCGACGGCAAAGAGGAGGACCCTGGCCAGCGCGCCAAGGCCAATTAGGGGATCGCGCCTGGTGCGGGATCCTCCCAGAACACGCCCACGGACCCGGGAAAAGTGGTGAGGCCAGTGCAGATGGAAAAAACTGAGGCAAGGACACTGTAAGCATTAACTAGGGGCAAGGGGGTCCCTGGCAAGGGAATGCATGGCAAGTTCAAACGACCACTATGGGAGATCCCATATAGAAGTAGAACAGACCGGAGGGAGCAACGGGGTAGGTGGAGGCATAGGTGGGGCACCAGGCTGATAACAGACACGGCATAAAAGGACCACCTACATCCATGATCTGTTGGAATGCCGAACATGTGTTTTACATGTAAATAAATTCACAAAACATGAAAACTATGACAAATTATAATGAATTCATGCAGTCAAACATTTTTAAGGATGAAATGATAAAAAGAAAATCATAAAAAAACAAACAAACGGGAAAAGAAAATGTTTATAAGAGGGGGGAAAGGAGATTGCTGACGCGAAAGCCACAAGTGGAAAGCAAAAATGGAGCTCACACAATACATATTATAGAAAAGATTTAAAACTCAAGCTTTCATTGAATCCTGGGAAGATCGTTGCTCTGAGATCCTAGATCCAGCGAGCTTCAAGCTGAAGCAGCGTCTTATCAACACTGCCTCCCCTTGAACTGAAGGGAACATGTTCAAGAGCCAGAAATTTGATTACATTAGGATTTAATATGGTCTTTTATTCGTTTAAAAAACGGTCGCTTGGTTTTCTCAATGTAAAAGTCACTGCACACACACACTGGGCCAGATAAATGTCTCCTGGTGTTTAAAAAAGTGACCCTAAATTTGATGGAATGCCATTTACCGTTAGGAAGTTTAAACTTGGATTTTGATCAATAAACTGACAGATATCGCAATGGCCACATGGGAAGGTGCCAGAAATGGCGTTAGTCCCAGGTAAAGATACAGTGTCAAAATGACTATGTACTAAACGGTCTTTTAATGATGGGACACATCGACAAGTTATTTCTGGGACTTCTCTAACATATTTCCTTATAATGGGGTCAGCAAACAGAAGAGGCCACAATTTGTTTAAAATCTGTCTAATTTCAGCGTGTTGGTTTGAGTAACGAGTAATAACTCTTACTGTATCAGCTTTGATAGGGTGTTTGGAAGAGAAGGAGTTTCTATCTTGTGCATTAACACGATTGTAAGCTGCAGCCTCAAAATTTTAATCTGTGATATAAATCTTTTGCAGCCCTCTGAAAATCTGAGTCCTTGGTACAATTGCGCTTAAGCTGTAAATATTGGCTGTATGGGATACTTTTTACTAGTGAATCTGGGTGGGAGCTTGTGGCATGGAGGATGGTATTATCCGCAGAGGGCTTTTTATAGGGAAGAATTCAGCTTTCCATTTTAATCAAATGTGATATTTAAATCTAAAAAGTTTATATTAGTTTGGCTGCAGTTCATAGTAAATCTAAGGTTGAAGTAATTAATGGAAATCAAGCTAAAAAATTGCCTTAGTTCAAATTCAGTTCCTGACCAAAAAAAAAGTATGTCATTGATATAACGATGCCATGAAATGATTTTATCCAATAAGTAAGCTGGATCGTCTCTTGAAAAAAGATCTCTCTCCCACCCCCCCAGGTACAGGTTGGCATACAATGGGGCACATTAATCCCCATCACAACCCCCTGGACCTGGAGGTAGTGGGAAGAGTCAAACAAAAAAACGTTATGTTTCAAAATATAACCCAGTAAATCAAGAACAAGCTGAATATACTTAGAGGAGGAGAGACCCCTTTCACTTAAATGGCTCTTTATCACTTCAATACCTTTATTGTGGGGGATAGCATTATATAAATTTTCAATATCAATGGCTACAAGCCAAGTGTTGGGGGGAAGAGCTATACCCTCAATGGTTTTTAATAAATCAATTGTATCTTTTATGTAAGAAAAGAGTGATGTCACATGGGGATAGAGGTAACTATCCACCAGGGAACTTGCATTTTCAGTGAGGCTGGAACAGCAGAGATTATCGGTCGTCCAGGAGGGTCAGTGAAAGACTTATGTATCTTAGGTAAAGTGTAAAACGAGTCTTAGGGTCCTTGGTATTGAGAAAATTCCAAGTGTTTTGATCGATGATCCCTTGTTGGTACGCTTTAAGGATAATTTTGCGATATTTGATGCAAAAGTTGTCAAGAACTGTTTTAGAAATAGGTCGATACCAATCTGAATTTGACAAGATATTTTTACACATTTTTTCATATTGGGGTATTTCCATAATTACCAAATTTCCCCCTTTGTCAGCAGGTTTGATAATTATTTTCGGGTTGGTTTAAAGTGATTTAATGGCATCTTTTTGTTGTGGGGTGAGATTAGAGGCTCCTGAGGAAGTGAAATTAAGATCCTCAATGGCTTGAGAGGTTTGTTGAATAAAAGCTCAAATGTTGGGGTTGGTATTTAGAAGTGGAAACATCCTCAATTTGGGCTTGAAGGACTGTGGGGGGGAAGAACATGCCAGTGACTGACAACCCCGGTGGAGAGGCCAACCAGAGGGCGTCATCAGTGACATGTCCCTCCTCCCACAAATCCATGAAATCCTCCAAAGCCTGGGGCTCTTCAATATCTTCTTGAATGTGTAAGGAAATGCCTGGTGGTTGTGATGCCACAGCCGGTTTGTCAAAGATAACTTTATAGAGGAGCCTACGGGCAAATAGGTGTAGGTCCTTAATAAGGCGGAACTTGTCGATCTGAGAATCAGGACAAAAGGTCAAACCCAGTTTCAAAACTTGTGTTTCAGATTCAGATAGAGTGTAAGAAGACAGATTGATAATAGATAATTCTTGATCAGTAGAATGATGATTTGAAATATTAGTTATAGGTTCTAAATTTGGAAGAGATCCTAGTCCTATCTTAAAAAAATGGGTGCTAGCCTAATATCCGCCGGTAAAGGTGTTCCTGAAGGAGAGACTATTATGTTAACATTACTCACCTTGGTGGTGGTATCTAGGCCCATAGGAGAAGCAGCCTGCAAAAAAATGTGCATTTATTTTTTTTATTTTTTTTAAAGTGAACTTATCCTTTAAGTGTTTTATCACTGACCTTAGGGATTAAGGTTTAGATGTGCTGCAAGACAAAAATTCTATCATGTGGTGTGACCATCCCACTTTAATCTTTGTCTTTGTGCTTTCTCTTAGTTTTAGCTCATTCACTTAGCTAGGTGAATTATAACCCTGTGCATTTAACATGCTTTAGTCATTTAATAAATGTCTACTAAATTACAAAGGGATAAAGAGGACATTACTATCTATACTGTTTTTTTTTACAGCGACCTTCATGTTATGTTAGCAGTTCACATGATTGTGCTCTCCACCAGCCTTTTTGGTCTCATTTGTTTTTCCCTCTATATGTAACTATGTCATTTCTCTTCAGTTCTTCGATGAGGAGCCCAGTATAGTTATGGCAGATGTTGTTTTCATAGCAGTACCAATCCATCCTTTAGCAGGAACAGCAACAGATTAAATGCCCTGGTGCCCAACATGTGGCCCGCTGTCCCTCTGCAAGGACCCACTGGCTATTGGACACCAGTTAGGCAGCAGGGTTGCAGCATGGTGCTGGGTACTGGATCACTCTCCGTGTTTCAGCACCCAGCACTTAAAGAAAGAATGTACTGTGAGGCAGAGTTATCTCCGCCCACAGTAAAAGTAAAGTCCCAACCTGGGGAGAAAGCTAGAGAATGGCACAGAAACCTATGATCAGGTAAGTGGTCACCAATGGGGGGGGTGTGGTGGGTTAACTTTCACTGCCATGACTACAAATGCCATGGGAGGGGGGTGATGTGGAGATTAACTTTTATTAACTTTTATTGCCATGACCACCAATGCAGGGGGTGAATGGGGAGCAGGACCGGGACAAGCAGTGGACAGGAGAGGTGGCTCCCCTGGGCACCATGGTTTTTTGCAGGGATGTGAGTGCCCTGACCCTAACCCTAAGGGAAGGGGGAGCACAGTTTGGCATCTTTGCCCTGGGCACTGGATGGCCTTGTCCTAGCATTGATGGGGAGTTTATTGTAACTACTATGGTGACAATAAATGACCATTAATGCAGGGGGTTACCTTTCACTGACACTGACCACCAATGCAGGGAGGGTGGGGGTTAAATTTCACTGCCAGTGACCACTATTGCAGGAGAATGGGGAGATTACATTTCAGTGCCAGTGTCACCAGTATGTGTTTTGGACTGGCGGTTATTATTGCATTCACTGACAACAAAGATGGGGCTTATTATTTTGTTCACAGACACCAACACTGGGGGGTTGGCATTACACTCACTGATACCAATGTTGGGGGTTATTTTTGCATCCACTGGCACCAGTGTTGAGGGTTATTATTGCTTCCACTGACACCAAAATTGATGGTTATTATTGCACACACTGACACCGATGTTGATGGTTATTATTGCACTCGCTGACACCGATGTTGATGTTTATAATTGTACTCATTGACACCGATGTTGATGGTTATTATTGCACTCACTGACACCAATATTGGAGGTTATTATTGCAGTTGATGACACCAATGTTGAGGGATATTATTGCACTCACTATATACATACTGTTTCTAACTATGGAACAGCATAAACAGTGGATAAGAATGTGAAGTGGAAGGCTAAAATAAGCAATGGCTAGGCAATATAATAGGTTTTTTGAAGATAGGGTTGAAAGCATTCATTGCTAGCAGACATTCCATATTCAATTATTAATTTACTTATTTTTCTTTTTTTTTCTCATTTTAAATTTGTACAGTGAAATTGTAGTGCATAGTTTCTTCAGTAGGGCATATAGCACATATCATCCATTATACTAATATGAAATTATGACACAACACAAACAAAAAAAAAATCAATAAAAGCTCTGCTTATGAGATGTTACATTATAATATAAATCATAAATTTACAGGATACATGTAAAATCTTGGGAAAGAAAAAAAGGCTTTATATCAGGAATTATATGTGTAGCTCAGGGGTTGCTACTGAAATCATTATGTTAAGTAGTTCATTGTTTCTTAAGTAAGGGTTTGACTCCCTCTAGTGATGGCTGGAACTTTTTTCCTTCTGTTTAAGAAGCAAACAACTATGCATTGTGGGTTGTGTAGTTTAATGAGGAAGTTACTCATGTTGTTTAAATCAGTCTGGGGACTACAGGATCCACAATGCCAAGTCAGAGACCCACAATGATAAGTCACAGAACAGCCTGCTGGGAGGGGTAATAAAAGGACCAGCACCGCCATCTTGCAAGCTCTCGGAACGCCATTAAAATCCTGTCAGGAGGAGATCTGGTGTGTGACCAGGACTGAGAGACTGGGGCCTACAGCAGAGAGTGGATCGCCCGGCCAGACGGATCCTTGTAAACAGCCCTGCTAAATGAGCAGGAGGATCGGCCTGTGCTACAGAGCATTTGAAGCCATCTGTCATTCAGCACACTGGGAGAAGCAGCACGGTGTGGCATCGCCATCTTCACTGACGGAGACACCTGCAGGAGGTTCCAGAGGGAGTCTACCAGCCAGCTGGGATCCATAGTGGTGAGAGGGCACCTGCCTATCCAAATAGTGACTGCAGTATTGCTAAGTGAGTTTCTTCCCCACAGACTGCTGCTGAGACCTGTAGTTCCACGGCTGTGGAACTCCTGCACCTGAGCATCTTACTACCAGACTTTGGGACCTTATTTTTTCTTCTCCCATGCTGTAAGGTCAGTACTTTATTACTCACACATTAAAGGAATTACAAATGGGAATAACTCTTCAGCTAAGGAATTCATAGCATCCTATTCTACAGTTATTGCTTTTCCTATGTTTCTCTTGGATTACAAATAATTACACAATTCAACACTGCAGTATAAACTAAGCTAGCTGAAGACAGACTGGAGGATTCACCGATCTGTTCCTTTACAAAGCATTACTGCTCTACATTGGAGAATTGCTCTGAACTGCAACCTAGAGGGAGCCCTTTAGTGAAATATAGTTAGAACTTGCATTGTTGTACAGTATTCACTGTTTGTGCAATTTCTTTGTGCATTGGTCTATGTGCTGAGGCCCCAGTGGGAAGGTATTCAATACATGTGTTAAAAGTATTGGAGATCTATCTCCCTGTGCACCTATTCACACATACCCTCTAAGGTTGTCATAAGGTCACAAGTACATATGTGTGTACACTGAATAATATTTTTGTCAATTATATATTGTGTTCATTCATATTCTTGACTGTGTTGATTACCCTTTTGCCTCAGTAAACATATCTGAGTGGTTCATTGATATTGTGTGTGAGTCTCTATTTACTACTTCAGCTGGTGAAGTGACGGAACCCAGGGATTCGGTAAATATACTTCATGGTTTATCATTACTGTGATTTCTCTCTATTGCTGGGTCCCACACTAATACTACAAAGCATGTGTGCCAGAGGGGTGGAGACCGTTCTTGGGGTTGAGAGGCAGGGTGCAGAACCAAAAATACATTCTGGGGTAGCACTACATATGTACTAAATTAAATATGAACTTTAAATGCACTCAAGAGCCAGGCATTCGCCTGCCAAGCATTCCCCACATACAGTACATGCATCTGATTTCAGAAATAAAGTACATGGAGAGCCATGATGAACAAGTCTAAGTAATCTTGAATCATGATGATGATAATAGCGAAAATATATCATCTAGTCTTGAATAATAAACATAGCAGTATTAGGAAAGCATGGGGGAAGTGTACAGAGATCTCAAGTGCTAAACAAGAGTAGGGCTGTAATGAATGGAGAAGTCGGTGAAATAATGAAAGCCAGTGAACAGAATGTGAAGTGAGAGGGGTAACAGATGGCTTGGAATTATAATAGACTTCAAACTAGTGATGTATTTTTAGGAAACCTTGTATTTTTAGGAAACCTTAAAGCATGGTGGAACCCTTGTATTCAAGGATGGGAGGCAGTTATAATAGAGGATGGGAACAGAAGATCATTTGCAGATCTCAGTGCATGCTTTGTTATAGTTAAAGGAAAAGGTGAAGAGAAGTGGGCAGCAGGAACATTACTGAGGGGCTAAACCAATGACCTTTATTTTCTCCTATAAATGCTAATCTACACAGCAATAGCAAGCTTTGAAAGACATTGCAAGGAAGGATAAAAGAAGAAATATTTAAACTGCCATGACTCATCCCCTCTTGTATAAATGCTATTAAATTGTATAAATACAGTTCTCAAGATTCTAAACCCTTTTGTGCTTTCACATTTATGCAAAATGAACCCAATTTCTCTCAATACACATATTAAAAAAGTGTATAGTGCATATACAAACCAATATACACTCACTGGCCGCTATAATAGGTACGCCTTGCTAGTACTGGGTTGGGACCCCCTTTTGCCTTCAGAACCTCCTGAATTTTTCATGGCATAGATTCAACTAGGTGTGGGAAACATTCATCAGAGATTTTGGTTCATATTGACATGATAGCATCACGCAGTTGCTCCAGATTTGTCAGCTGCACATCCATTATGTTAATCTCCAGTTCCACCACATCCCAAAGGTGCTCTATTGGATTGAGATCTGGTGACTGTGGAGGCTATGGGAGTACAGTGAATTCATTGTCATGTTCAAGAAACCAGTTTGAGATTATTTTAGCTTTGTGACATGGTGCATTATCCTGCTGGAAGTAAGGAAAAAACAGGGAGGGGGAGGCACCGACCTGAGTGTAGTATTAAAATGATGACTTTAATAGGATAAGATTAAAAACACTTACAAGATGATAGAAGATGCATGCTCGTCAAAGTAAAGTGCAGTCCTGGCGTTCCACATGGCTCTGTGGGTCTCACCGCTGTTCCGGATAGCTGGAAAGAATTGAGCAGCTGGCTGGAATGGATCACAGTGTTTCTCCAGGAGCAAAGGAACCAAGCAGCTCCACATAGACCAGCATGGCCCGTGGAACAGGAAGTGATGTCACCGGCATCTGATTGGACCTATGCAGGGCTGGAATCTTGTCAATCAGGGCTGCAGTGATGAAAGACTATGCGCTCGGAGCTCACTGAAAACAGTGTGATCCATTCCAGCCAGCTGCCCAATCCTTTCCAGCTATCCGGAACAGCGGTGGGACCCACAGAGCCATATGGAATGCCAGGACTGCACTTTAGTTTAATGATCGTGCATCTTCTATCTTCTTGTAAGTGTTTTTAATCTTATCCTATTAAAGTCATCATTTTAATACTACACTCAGGTCGGGGCCTCCCCCTCCCTGTTTTTTCCTTACATGTCTTGCAGAGTTTGGAACACAATCTGAAGGATGGCTGCCTTCCTTTTTAATGCTTAATACACCTTTCTATGGATACATCACCATCCAGCCATTACAGCCACAGACTATACCCCTAAGGATTACTCCATCTGGAGAGCCAGATAAACACTGACTATACTCCATCCTGCTCGAAGTAGCCACCAGAAGATGTATGCTGTAGTTATAAAGCTGCTGAAATTGAGACTCATCAGACCAGGCAACATTTTTCCAATCTTCTATTGTCCAATTTTGGTCAGCCTATGTGAATTGTAGCCTCAGTTTCCTGTTCTTAGCTGACATCAGTGGCACCTGATGTGGTCTTCTGCCGCTGTAGCCCATCTGCTTCAAGGTTTGATGTTTTGTGCGTTCAAGAGATGGTATTCTGCATACCTTGGTTGTAACGTGTGGTTATCTGAGTTATTGTTGCCTTTCTATCATCTCGAACCAGTCTGCTCATTCTTCTCTGACCTCCGACAACAGGCATTTTTGTCCACACAACTGCTGCTCACTAAATATTTTCTCTTTTTTGGACCATTCGCTGTAAACCCTAGAGATGGTTGTGTGTAAAAATCCCAGTAGATCAGCAGTTTTTGAAAAAACAAGAAAATATATTTTGTAAAAAAAAGTTTTTTTTTTATCTTGGCCATATTAAATAAAAAATAAAGTTTGTACTAAAATCACTATTCATTTCCTATATGTTTAAGGACATTGCTTTTGGAAATGTATGCCACAGTACCAGATTTGGTGGGTGGTGTTTAGGGGAAATCCATTATTCAACTACAAGAAAACTTCAGCTTTAAAATAAAACTGGCACATATATGACATGGTAGAGGTCCGAACTGAAACTAATAAGTGGATGATGAAAGTCATTGGCTGCAAAGTCACAGTAAACTAACAAAAAGCAACAACAAATTTGAACTCTGCAATGTCTAAGGCAGACTTCATACCCCTGTCCAGCTGAAAAACAGTGACATGACATGAGCTTTTTAAAAGGATATCTAAACCTAAAATCAAGATGTAATATATTGCAGCTTTCCAGTTCTTAGATTTGGTGGCTGTGTTATTTTATTTTATTTTTTTGTTTCCTTTTTTCTTTTTTCAGGGTACGTTCATTTTCAGCAAGTACAAAAAATTGTATTGTTTATCTTGCTAGGATTCCAGTGTGCCTGTTTTTTCACGGTCACTAAACTGATGTATCAAAGTATCTATTCAGTTTTCCCAGCGAATTTCTGTGAACTTTAAAATAACACTTCTCTATGCAATGGAGATGAGTAGAAATGCACTAATCTGTCCGGGTTCAGATCGGGAACAATCCCTTAAGGCCTCATGTACACTGCTGCTGGTAAACGGACGTTCAGAGGCAGTTGGCTGCTTTTTTCAGCTGCCCCTGAACTCATCCAATGTTATCTTATGTGTACATGTACACAGGTTCATTTAATGTCGTTTTTAGGCCTTTTTTGGAAAGCAAAAAAATGAGTAACCCGTCTTTAGCCGCATTTCGTTTACAGACGTTTTTCATTTTTGGCTATTTAAAAAAAAAAAATTTCAAACGCTTTTAAACGCAAATGTGGCAAAACGCTGCAAAACGCGGCAAGTAAACACGGCAAAACTGCCATTTTTTACCATCTGTAAAGTTAAATCATTCAGGAGAGCTTGTAAAAATGTCCTGTGTATATTAAGCCTAAATCTAGCTTGAAGTTCACTTTTGCAGCAAAGTCTATTGAAGGCTATTGGGGCAATTCTGGTTATTTGCTTATAAGCAAGCTGTTGTTAAACAAAGTGCATGAGAAGCCAGGCCCTATCATGAAGGACATGTTCTAATGCCAACATTAAAAAACAAAACAAAAAACACTTTCTCTTCTTATAAAGAACTGTCAGCTTCAAAACATACTGACAACGTGGCTGCTCTGAACCCACCCCTATAATTATTGTGTCCTGGTTGACCAGAGACAAAGGCCTTGCATTATAAAATGTTTCCTTATTTTTGGTAGGTAACCTGTTTAGTTTTAATCCATAAATTCGAGATTTGTAAAACCGTGGTAGCAGTGAACCCAAACCTCATTTCTAGAGATGAGGAGCCCAGATGAATTCAAAAGCACAAAGCAGAAGGGTAGTCTGATGATATTCCTGGCTCCTTCTAGGGATGGGCCCCCTGTTCGGTTCGCACCAGTGCCCATTTTGAAGGCTTATATGCAAGTAATTGTAATTGCAAGTAACTTTTTTTTTTTTAATAAGCAGTGATTTATTGATGCTTAACCACTTCAGCCCCGGAAGGATTTACCCCCTTCCTGACCAGAGCACTTTTTACAATTTGGCACTGCGTCACTTTAACTGCTAATTGCGCGGTCATGCAATGCTGTACCCAAATGAAATTTTCGTTCTTTTCTTCCCACAAATAGAGCTTTCTTTTGATGGTATTTGATCAACTCTGTGGTTTTTATTTTTTGCGCTATAAACGGAAAAAGACCGAAAATTTTGAAAAAAAATGATATTTTCTACTTTTTGTTATAAAAAAAAATCCAATAAACTCAATTTTAGTCATACATTTAGGCCAAAATGTATTCGGCCACATGTCTTTGGTAAAAAAAATGTCAATAAGCATATATTTATTGGTTTGCGCAAAAGTTATAGCGTCTACAAACTAGGGTACATTTTCTGGAATTTACACAGCTTTTAATTTATGACTGCCTATGTCATTTCTTGAGGTGCTAAAATGACAGGGCAGTACAAAACCCCCCCAAATGACCCCATTTTGGAAAGTAGATACCCCAAATAAATTGCTGAGAAGCATGTTGAGCCCATTGAATATTATTTTTTTTTGTCCCAAGTGATTGAATAATGACAAAAAAAAAATTACAAAAAGTTGTCACTAAATGATATATTGCTCACACAGGCCATGGGCATATGTGGAATTGCACCCCAAAATACATTCAACTGCTTCTCCTGAGTACGGGGATACCACATGTGTGGGACTTTTTGGGAGCCTAGCCGCATACGGGGCCCTGAAAACCAATCACCACCTTCAGGATTTCTATGGGCGTAAATTTTTGATTTTACTCCTCACTACCTATCACAGTTTTGAAGGTCATAAAATGCCAGGATGGCACAACCCCCCCCCCCCAAATGACCCCATTTTGGAAAGTAGACACCCCAAGCTATTTGCTGAGAGGCATGTTGAGTCCATGGAATATTTTATATTTTTACACAAGTTGCGGGAAAGTGACAATTTTTTTTTTTTTGCACAAAGTTGTCACTAAATGATATATTGCTCACACAGGCCATGGCCATATGTGGAATTGCACCCCAAAATACATTCAGCTGCTTCTCCTGAGTACGGGGATACCACATGTGTGGGACTTTTTGGGAGCCTAGCCGCGTACGGGGCCCCGAAAACCAATCACTGCCTTCAGGATTTCTAAGGGTGTAAATTTTTGATTTCACTATCACAGTTTCGGAGGCCGGATGCCTGCAGGTTTAGGTATCATCTTGGTATCATTCTTTTCAGCCAGCGGTCGGCTTTCATGTAAAAGCAATCCTAGTGGCTAATTAGCCTCTAGATTGCTTTTACAAGCAGTGGGAGGGAATATATTCACACAGACTTCTCACAAACTTCTTTCTTTATTATTTCTGTTGATTTCATCAATATATTTTTATTTGTCACATCTGACATTTTTTTTTTTTTGGTTAGTATTTTTTTCAAGCCTGATCTTTTATTTATTTTTTTACTCCAGAATAGTTTGGTGTGTGTTTTGTGTGTCAAGTTACCACAACGCCATTATTATCTTGCATTATTTATTAATCTCAAGGAGATTGCTTGGTGTTGGTGTCTCTTGTTAATTTCATATTGTATTTTTGAAATGTACCTGCCTCCTCACAAACAAACTGTCCTTTTTGAAGGAAAACACACATAGGCAAGTATAATTGAAACAAAAAATCCTTTATTAAGGGCTCAGAACCAAATAAAGAGGGAGGCAACGCTGGAGAAACAGCAGAAATTGGTGAAGCCTTTGGCCCCCAAGGCACACATCAATTATTTTACTGCAAACTTAGTGGCCTGGGGAGTCCACATCTAAGGGAGTGCAGTCCGGTCCAGAAGTCCAAGAGATCATGAACAGCAGCAGATGACATGTATGTCCCCAGGCTGTGGTTATACAAGAGCCTGCAATCTTTTGTCAGACCAGACTGAACCCAGGTAATCACTCTCTGGTCTTCCTTCCACGCTTCCTTCCACGCTGAGTCTGTGGTGGTGGAGTTGTGACAGGAGGAGGAGGAGGAGGAGGAGGGGGAGGATGGTCCAACTCACACAGGTGGGTATTGGGTGTGATTTTGCCCCTCACCCCCTTAGTTAAGGTTTTATAAAGAAGGTCCTCACACATGATGCGTTGACCCTTCTGCATGTCCTGCAGTTTGGTGGCAGCCATGGAGGCAAAGGCCTCTTTGCGAGTGGGGAAGGCTCTGAGGGATGCACAAGCCTCCTGAATCAGCCTGAGTGCTGAATCCTGCATGTTACTCTCCTTCCTGGGTCTTTTGTTTGGAAGGCGGAGGGGAGGGACCTGCGATTCTGTCAGGTTCCTACTGGGCCCGGCCTTCTCCTGGCTGCCACTTAGCCCCCCCTCCTCCTGGCTGTCACTAACCCCCGCCTCCTCTTGGCTGCCACTAACTCCCGCCTCCTCCTGTGTACCACATTCCACAGCCTCCTCCTCCTGGCTTAGGTCTTCCTGTTTATGAAAAAGGGACATAGTTTTAGTTTTTTCTTCATCAATCACACACAATTTTCACCTCAAATTGAATGTAAACAAATATAACAGACTATGATTCTGAGCCCAGCATTTTTCATTCTTGTCCCAATTTTTTTTGCCCACTGCTGTCTATTGATATGTCAAACACTTTATTAAATCAGCAATTAGTGATAATTGTTAAATTAGTTATAATAATAAAATCTAGTAAACATAATTTATTTATTGACCAGAAATCTGTAGAACAATGCTATACCTGGCTCCAGCTGGGCTCCTCCACTTCTTCCTGGCTGGAAGTCCCAGGTTGGACATCGGAAGTCTCAGCTGGGGTGGAAGATAGGGTGGAAGGAAGAGTGGAGAGGGATTCCCTGACTTCAGTCTGGTCTGACAGAAACCGCAGTCTCTCATAGTACCACAGCCTGGGGACATAAACGTCATCTGCTGCAGCTCCTAATCTCTGGAAATCCGTGACCTTCTTGTGCTACCTAAGATAAGTGCTCCTCAGGCCACCAATTTTGGCTTTTAAATAGGGGATGGTTGCCGTGGGGACCACCGGCTTCACCAACTCCAGCAGTTTCTCCAGCGCTGCCTGCCTCTTTTGTTTATTGTTGTATTGGGGGTGTTTCATCTGTCACAGACAGGGCAGCTCCCTGTATTTGTCTATGAACAGGAGGAGGAAATTGTGGTCATTGAAGCCATCCATTTTATCTGCAATACACAAGACAAACCCTAATGTCAGGCTAAAGTCTCCTAATCTTGTCACGATATAGGCCCCAATCTAGAAGCAGTATAGGCCCAAGCTTAAATCTTACCTTCGTTATCACGATCGGCGCCTCCGATACTCCTTCCTCCGCTCACAGATCGTACGTACAATGCACGCGTGTTACGCTTTATATACACTGCGCCTGCGTGAAACTCCGCCCTCCCCTGGCGTTCTTTCTAGTCTATATCCCGCCCCTTCTCGTTCGACGTAGTGGGGAAGAGCACATGGCGGAGACACAGCAGGTGCATGCTAATTACAGCAACGAGGAGGAGGAGGAAAGCCCGGAGCCAGAAACGTCCCAATCCCGGAGGAGACGATTTAAGGCCTCAAATATGTCCTTTGGGGAGATGTTGGAGATTATCGACATCCTGAAGAGGGCCGACTATGACCGGAAGTATGGACCTTACCCCAATGTCAGAAAGGCCAAGATCATGGTGAAAGAAGTCAAGAGTCTGCACCGGAATTTTGGGGTATGACGATCTAAAGATCAACTCAGGAAGCGGTGGTCGGACCTCAAATTAAGGGAGCATGAGCAGTACAGATGTATAAGGAGAGTGCTGCAAAAAAGTAAGTAGTTGTCCTGTGTTCCTATTCTTTATTTTTATAACGTTCGTGCTGCTCCATGTGCTTTTCTTTACTCTTGTACAGTTTAAAATGGCAACTTTCATGTTAATGAGCACATTGTTCGTTCGTATGAAACATTGTTGAAACATATGGCCAAAACACCATGTTTTGGCCATATGCATTTGAATACATTTTCGCTAGCCTACTTCTCTTAAAATAATTTTGGTGTCTAGATGGGTTGGTAACTAGAATGCAAACTAGATTCTGTGTAAGGAGAGGACACTCAGCAGCTGTTTACACATCTGGATGCTGGAGCACTAGTGTGGGACACCAGAACACCCTTTTTATTAGGGGGCCCACACAGGTGCTCCAGTGTATACTATAGGGGTGTCTCCATCTGTGAAGCTTGTACAAAACAGGTAAGTATTCAAGCTTGACAAAGGAAAACAATATTTCTTCATCTTGGAACTCTGCCAAAATAGACAATTGTACCCCACTTCCAAGCAATGTTTCATATTCCTATTTCTGCCATCAAATATCTGTGTGCTAAGTATACCTATTTTTTTGAACATAGGGGAGAAAAGACTCGGAGGACACCACAATCCGAGGAGACAACAGACCCCCCACCTCAGGAAGAAGTGGAAATCCCCCAAAGCCAACAGGGGGAGGAGGAGGAGGAAGGAGACGTGGTGGAAATTGTCACCACAACACAAAGCCAACAGGGGGAGGAGGAGGAGGAAGGAGACGTGGTGGAAATTGTCACCACAACAGGTGAGTGTCTGCAACCACAGGCTCAGGTAAGAGATGGATGCCTGTATATTTATAATATATGGTGTTTTTGTTTCTATATTTTTAGGTGATCGTGATGTTGTGGATCCAGGTCATTTCACCAGTGAAAGTGCACAGATCCTGATCGGGGAGATCATGGGGTGTAATAGGGACTTGGAAAACATCCAGAAAAACATCAATGATGTTCAAAACAAAATGAAGAACATCATTGATGTTTTAGGGAGAGTTTAAAACACCTCCAAATCCCTTACTTTTTTGTGCTTTTTTGAATCTAAAAATGTTTCACATTTTTTGACATATTATAGAAAAGCCAAATTTTGAAGATGCACACAGTGTGTCAACATGTGCTATCTGCCATCACGGGAGATCAATGTAGGCGTTTTGGGGGTGCAACCCCTTCCTCAATAATAAAGTAGCTGAGAGGAAGGGGTTGCACCCCCAAAACATGTCCCTTGATCCCCCGTGATGGCAGCTAGCACATGTTGACATTCAGCAATTTGTGTGCATCTTCAAAATTTGGCTTTTCCAGGGGTAACATCACCCCATCTGAATGCAATATCAAACACAGTTTATAAATACTCATGTCTGATATTGCCTTCAATTTCTATAAAAGTTGAACTTTGTAAGTTCCAGATTTGTGTATTTCTTGTTGGTTTTAAACACGCCTGTTTTACCTTAAATGGACATTTCTACTTTTATTAATGTGACCCAAAAAATTGTATTAAAAAGATTGATAATCAAGAATGTGTGGATTATTGTTTCAATGCTCCAAAACTTTTGTTGTGGTAAAACTGTGGTTTTCTGTGACAATGGGGGTTATTTCCTAAGGGCAAATCCATTTTGAACTACAAGTGTAGTTTCAGTGCAGTCTCAAGTGCACTTGTAGTGCAAAGTGTCTTTGCCTTTAGTAAATAACACCCAACAGTGCTTTCTAATGTTACACAATCACGCAATTTTCAGCACTACCCAAATTTCAGTCAGGGTCAGCTAAAAGAAACACAAGCAGTAAATGTCAGCAAATATTGTAGTAGTTAAAATTTGTTTTTTATTTAAAAAATGTCTCAGACATTGTCTGATATATTGATGGCCCCCCTACCCGCAAAGTATTCAAGGTATCTTAGACGGACCTCGCGGGCACTCAGGGGGGGCAAGCCAGGATGGCCAGCTTCAAGCGCTGTCAGGTTTTGTTTATTTACATGAATTCCGGCTTCAGGCCCAACTGAGCCAGCATAGTTCGCAGAATTTCTCCTTAAAAAGTTGTGGAGAACACAGCAAGCCAGGATGATATGATTGAGTTTATACTCCGCCATATGTATGAGTGTAAGAAATAGTCGGAACCGGCTGGCCATGATTCCAAACATGTTCTCCACCACTCTTCTGGCTCTGATCAGCCAGTAATTGAAAACCCTCTGGTCCGGGGTGAGGGTCCTCATAGGGAATGGCTGCATAAGATGGTCCCCCAGCGCAAACGCTTCATCCGCAACAAAGACAAATGGGATTCCTTCCACATTGTCTTCTGGAGGTGGCAAGTCAAAGCTGCTATTCTGGAGACGCCTGTAGAACTCCGTCTGGGCGATGACTCCATCTGACATCCGGCCATTCTTCCCCACGTCCACATACAGGAACTTATAAGTAGCCGATACCACCGCCAACATCACAATACTATTGAACCCCTTATAGTTGTAATAGTATGACCCCGAGTTGGGTGGTGGGACGATGTGGATGTGTTTCCCATCAATTGCCCCTCCGCAGTTAGGAAAGTCCCACCACTGGGCAAAGTGGGAGGCCACAGTCTGCCATTCCTGTGGGTTGGAAGGAAACTGTGGAGTAAAACCAGAAAAATAAATTAATCATTTTGCACATAAACATGGAAAGCAGATTAGACACAAACATTCTTGGCAAACATCAGTATAACATTTATTTTAAGGAGTATTTAAAGACAAAGGTATAAGGTCCACCAATCAGATTCCCCCCCCCCCTCTCATGGGCCATTTGTAAAATTTTATGGGGAGAGATGTTTTGGACAGGTAACCCTCTCCACTTCATTGAGAGATGAATGCCTAAATAATGTGTCTTACTTTGGTCAGCCCCTCCTTACTTTACACTATTGGCAGCCCACTGGACAGGTAAGAAGTGTCATAATACAAAGAGATAAATACACACTGTACACATTTTAGCACATTTTTACATTCTGATATTACCTATCAAGATAATAATAGGATACAAAAAATTTGAACATTACCATTTGAAAGTATTCTGGCAGGCCCTTGAAATACATGCTTTGGGGAATTCATCCATAAATATGACCACAAAAGAGGTGGGTATAGTGTGTATGGGTTTGGCAGCAGATAGATGATTGGTATAAGCTGAGTTAGCAGTTGGGGGAAGGGAGGGTTCTAAATGATTTTGGGACCCAAAAAAAAAGCCTCTGGCACTCTGTCAGAATTTAAAGCACAAATCACAATTTTAAACATTTTAGGGAGTATTTAGGGTAAAGCACTGCTATGGAGCTGACAAAATACCTTGTTAAGTGACTACATGAGGTGAATATAGGGCCAGGATAGCATGCTGGGGAGGTAAGTGAAGGCAAATATGTATGAAGGACAAAAAAAAAAATTACATAAAAATCCAGCATGCATGAGGACAAAGGGGACACTCACAGCATATTACAATCATGGTAATTAGGGAATGAGGAAAGAAATACAATATATTTAGCAAACATTAAATACAATAAAATGTGATGTTAAAGGATACAAATCTTACCTTCATATACTCCTTCTGCAGGACCTGTATGATGGCAGAACAGGTCTCTGGGATAATGATCCCCAGAGCCTGGGGGAGATGCCTGTCGAAAACTTGAGGTCCTGCAGGCTTCTCCCCGTCGCCAAGTACCGCAGGGTGGAGACTAGCCTCTGCTCCAGGGTGATGGCTTGCCTCATGCAGGTATCCTGCCTGCTGATATAGGGGGTCAGCGAAGCCAACAAATGGTGAAATACGGGGTCCGTCATCCTGAGAAAGTTCCTGAAATCATCAGGATTACTCTCACGGATCTCACGGAGCAAAGGCATATGACAGAACTGGTCACGCTGGACTAACCAATTCTTGGTCCATGAACTCCTCCCCACCCTGTTCATGGACTGGGCTTGTGTCAAAATAAGAACCCCAACACCAAGCCCCCGCACAGCATGAACTCTACGAGGAGTACGTATATGCAACATGGCTAGAAAACAGTCAGCTGCTCAGAACGAAGTAACAGAACCCACTGAAGAACAGCAAGGCCTGTGAAGAGCCACCTGAAAAACAGCAACGAGCGGACAAGAACGCACTGAATGATCAAATACGAACTCGCTGCACGCACTGAAGACCAGATACAAACCCACAAGCGCAAACTGAACAGCAGAAAACGTTCTGAAAGCCACGAGTCTGAAAAAGCACGAATCGTCTGTCACCAAATTTTTACTAAGACGAGATTAGCAAAAGGAGCCCAAAGGGTGCTGCGCTTTGTTCTGAACTGCCCTTTTATAGTCTCGTCTTACGTGGTGTACGTGACCACGTTCTTGGCGTTTGGAAATTCCGACAACTTTGTGCGACTGTGTGCATGCAAAACAAGTTTGAGCCAACATCCGTCGAAAAAAATCCATGGATTTTGTTGTCGGAATGTCCGATCAATGTCCGATCATGTGTACAGGGCATTAGTCTACCTGCAAAGTGGCACATCTGTATTGTGTAAAGAAGCTGCTGCAGCAATAATTGCATTTATAAAGCCACAAAAATGACATTTTCCCTGCAAGCTTTTTTTTTTATTTTGTAAGTAACGGTTTGCGGAGCCAGTCTGTATGATGAGGCCACAATGTAGTGCATTGGGAACAAGATTCGAGATTTTTTGGATAAACTCTGGTGTCTCTTTCACAGAATTTGGATAGAAGTAACAGGTATGGAAAAAAATGGTCTTTGGGTGTCAGTGGCACCTTCACACCGTAACCCTATAGAGGTACTCTTGATGAAAGCAAGAATTGGCCTTGCTGTCAAAAATTTAAATCATATGCACCTGTCAAACTGTTGGTCTTTGGGGGTTAATTGTGCCCATGAAGGGTATAATATTCCTGCGCTACCATGCAAAAATGGGAGAAGTGAGGGGGGGGAAAAGCAGCTTGCACCAAGAGGGGTCCAACCTAGCCCTTAATAATAGCATAAAAATACAAATGGGGATGGTGCTGCGCTAATCCTAGTGCAAAAGTGTCATAATTGTGAAGTATTGGTGACTAGGTGGCGTATTGCCTATTCTCAGTAGATTAGTGATAATAAACTTAATCCAACATTACTAATATTCCGTGCTGTGCTAGATTTAAAAAAATCACGAAAAGTGCAGATACAAACTACACATAAATAAATAATATTAGCATCTGAATATAAATTATGCAGTATAGATACTTCACCTGTAGTGCAAAAAAAACCCAGTAGAAATATGTTTGAAACATAAAACACATAAAAGCAAAATAAACCGCACACAGGTGCAAGGTTACAATGAATGTCCAAAGAGATCCCAATGTAAGTGACAAATGTAATAAAGTGTCCAGTGTCAGCAATCCGTGCTCACATTTTACTAAAAACAATGTTCAAATGCAAAGAAAAAGTGACTTGTGCAGCAGCAAACAGTTCCAATGCTTCTTCAAACGTGCTCAATAGTAAGATAGTGGCGGCAGCAGCTAGATTCTAGCATCGCTTTACTCAAATAAGTGAAGAATGTGAAGTGTAAACACCAATCCTCTTCATGCAGCAATCCTACAATGGAGGGCAATGGCCCCTTACCTCACTACACTGAGGTTACAGCATGTGTCAATCAGCGCTTGTGATGTCTCCTATGGGGGTCAGTCTTGGGTCCCAAGCTGTCATTCAATATACCATGCAGGGGGCATAGCGACCAAAGGAGAGACAAGGATGCCACATAGTGTAGTATTTTAAAAGATTAAGGGCTTTATTCATAAATATCATAAGGGGACTCACATAGTGATACAACAGGGAATGAGTGATATCCAAACGAGCGGTGAGCTCGATTGGTGTTTACACTTCACATTCTTCACTTATTTGAGTAAAGCGATGCTAGAATCTAGCTGCTGCCTCCACTATCTTACTATTGAGCACGTTTGAAGAAGCTTTGGAACTGTTTGCTGCTGCACAAGTCACTTTTTCTTTGCATTTGAACATTGTTTTTACTAAAATGTGAGCACGGATTGCTGACACTGGACACTTTATTACATTTGTCACTTACATTGGGATCTCTTTGGACATCCATTGTAACCTTGCACCTGTGTGCGGTTTATTTTGTTTTTATGTGTTTTATGTTTCAAACATATTTCTATTGGGTTTTTTTTTGCACTACAGGTGAAGTATCTATACTGCATCATTATATTTAAATGCTAATATTATTTATTTATGTGTAGTTTGTATATGCACTTTCGTGAATTTTTTTAAATCTAGCACAGCACGGAATATTAGTAATGTTGGATTAAGTTTATTATCACTAATCTACTGAGAATAGGCAATACACCACCTAGTCACCAATACTTCACAATTATGACACTTTTGCACTAGGATTAGCGCAGCACCATCCCCATTTGTATTTTTGTGCCCATGAAGCCTATACCATAAAAAAATCTTCCAGATGAAATCAACACCCACAACTCTAGGCAGCCTAGAAGTCCTGCAGAGATTCCACATCCCAAAAACACTTAATCAGTGACATGGGCTTCAGGGGCTTCATAGCTGCTGGTAATCCAGGACTAATTAATTTTGATAAATGTCAGACAGTCCACGGAGTCTATGGACAGACGCGTTCTATTATCAGTGACAAAACCTCTAACAGCACTGAATGCCTATTCGGAAAGCACACTGGTTGCAGGGCAGCCCAGCAGCTCAATTGCATACTGGGAAAGTTCTGGCTAGTGGTCTATTCTCATGACCCAGTAAGCCAGTGGATCGTCGACTGGAAAGCTCTCTATCTCTGTTTTCACCACTAGATAATCGTCCACCATGTGATGCAGACGCTGCCGATGGGATGTGGAAGCGAGGACTAAAAAAATAGTGAAATGCATTACTTAGGAGGCCGCCTTCTCCACCGCTGCTCTCTTGACCAACAGAAGTCTCAAAACTGCATTTTCCATGACAGTGTAACCTACCAGAGGTAGGAAAAGTGTTAGATAAACTCCTCATTATGGTGACATCAAGAGATTTCATCTTCTGCACTGTCTGTGAGGACAGGATGAGTTCTGAGACTTTCTCCTTGTAACGGTCGTCAAGGATGGTTGCCAACCAATATTGATCCTTCTCCTTTACACCACATATTCTTGGGTCCTTTTGCAGGCTTTAAAGCATAAGGGAGCACATGCACAGCAAATTTGCGGAGGGATGAAAAGCAGACTCCTTGAGGTTACTGAGAATTATAGTATCTGTGTGACAGACTCACCCGAGACAGAGGCTTTTGGAGGGGACTGAATGCTAGCCTCTTGCCTACTGACTATGGGCCCTGGTATTTGAGGGAGCTACAAGCATTTAGGAAGATATTCTGTTATGTAATGCAACAGGACATTATTAACCACTTGCTGACCGCCTCACGCCTATATACGTGAGCAGAATGGCACGGGCAGGCAGAATCACATATATACGGTGTAGCGCTAGTAATAATACAAAAAGCAATTTTCAAATGGAAAATACTGGAATACTGGAATACTGGAAAATGACTGCATATGTAAAGAGTAGTGATGTAGATAACTCTTCACCCCAGATGAAGTCTAAGTAGACAAAAAGCGTCGGGAGACTCCACTGCCTGCCACAATTTTATGACAAGCGCTTTTTAAACACAGAAAATGTAAGTGTTTTACTTTTAAATAAATTCATTTTTACAAAAACGTTATTATACTATGCGGCCCTTTTTTCATCCTTTATGGGCCACCGCACCGAGACCAAGTTACTGGTAGAAGAGCTTCAGTTAGAGTCCTAGATGTACTTTGGATTCCACATCGTTTGGCTGGGAAATCCCACTCCATTGTCTATTGACAATACAAGCTTTACCGACTCATGAGAAGTATGTTTGTATGAGTCCAACTACTCCGGTAAGCCTGCATTGCTTCTACGCGGTGGATCCAATATATCTGTGTCACTTTTTCTACCAGCTATCCACGTGGTGAACAACATTACCCTCTTTATGGGACTTTTACCCCTCCTTTTGAAAACTTTGTTTTTTATCTAATAGATGCCTATCGGAGTTATCTACATCACTACTCTTTACATATGCAGCCATTTGTGTTGTAATTTTTACAGTATTTTCCATTTGAAAATTGCTTTTTGTATTATTACTAGCGCTACACCGTATATGCATTTGTACTCTTCACAAATCTCCTTGTTTGTTGTGTGAGCCGCTTTTTAATTGAGTAAGTGCAGTGTTGTTTGATTATTTTTTAAGGCAGAATCACGTACCCATACGTGATTGCCTTCCCGCGGGCGGGGGGTCCGATCGGACCCCCCCCCCCGGTGCCAGCGGCGGTCGGCATTTGTCTCGGAGCGTTGAGAGGCGAGGGGGAGGCCATCCGATCGTGGCCCCCTCCTCGCGATCGCTCCCAGCCAATGAGAAACATCCCCTGCCTGTGCATAGTACACACAGGCAGAGGATGTGATGTTATCTCTCCTCGGCTCGGCAGTTTCCGCTCCGGCGCCGAGGAGAGAAGACTTCACAGTGAGTGAACACAAACACACACAGTAGAACATGCCAGGCACACATAACACCCCGATCCCCCCGATCGCCCCCCGATCGCCCCCCAATCACCCCTCCCCCCCCCCTATGTCACACTGACACCAAGCAGTATTTTTTTTTTTCTGATTACTGCATGGTGTCAGTTTGTGACAGTTACTGTGGTAGGGCAGTTAGTGTTAGCCCCCTGTAGGTCTAGGATACCCCCTTAACCCCCCCTAATAAAGTTTTAACCGCTTGATCACCCCCCATCACCAGTGTCGCTAAGCGATCGTTTTTCTGATCGCTGTATTAGTGTCACTAATGACGCTAGTTAGGGACGTAAATATTTAGGTTCGCCGTCAGCGTTTTATAGCGACAGGAACCCCTATATACTATCTAATAAATGTTTTGACTCCTTGATTGCCCCCTAGTTAACCCTTTCACCACTGATCACCGTATAAACGTTACGGGTGACGCTGGTTAGTTTGTTTATTTTTTATAGTGTCAGGGCACCCGCCGTTTATTACCTAATAAAGGTTTAGCCCCCTGATCGCCCAGCGGTGATATGCGTCGCCCCAGGCAGCGTCAGATTAGCGCCAGTATCGCTAACACCCACGCATGCAGCATACGCCTCCCTCAGTGGTATAGTATCTGAACGCATCAATATCTGATCCGATCAGATCTATACTAGCGTCCCCAGCAGTTTAGGGTTCCCAAAAATGCAGTGTTAGTGGGATCAGCCCAGATACCTGCTAGCACCTGCGTTTTGCCCCTCCGCCCGGCCCAGCCCAGCCCACCCAAGTGCAGTATCGATCGATCACTGTCACTTACAAAACACTAAACGCATAACTGCAGCGTTCGCAGAGTCAGGCCTGATCCCTGCGATCGCTAACAGTTTTCTTGGTAGCGTTTTGGTGAACTGGCAAGCACCATCCCCAGGCAGCGTCAGGTTAGTGCCAGTACCGCTAACACCCACGCACGCACCGTACACCTCCCTTAGTGGTATAGTATCTGAACAGATCAATATCTGATCCGATCAGATCTATACTGGCGTCCCCAGCAGCTTAGGGTTCCCAAAAACGCAGTGTTAGCGGGATCAGCCCAGATACCTGCTAGCACCTGCGTTTTGCCCCTTCGCCTGGCCGGCCCAGCCCACCCAAGTGCAGTATCGATCGATCACTGACACTTACAAAAAACTAAACGCATAACTGCAGCGTTCGCAGAGTCAGGCCTGATCCCTGTGATCGCTAACAGTTTTTTTGGTAGCGTTTTGGTGAACTGGCAAGCACCAGCGGCCTAGTACACCCCGGTCGTAGTCAAACCAGCACTGCAGTAACACTTGGTGACGTGGCGAGTCCCATAAGTGCAGTTAAAGCTGGTGAGGTGGCAAGCACAAGTAGTGTCCCGCTGCCACCAAGAAGAAGACAAACACAGGCCCATCGTGCCCATAATGCCCTTCCTGCTGCATTCGCCAATCCTAATTGGGAACCCACCGCTTCTGCAGCACCCGTACTTCCCCCATTCACATCCCCAACCAAATGCAGTCGGCTGCATGAGAGGCATTTTCTTTATGTCCTCCCGAGTACCCCTACCCAACAAGCCCCCTCAAAAAAGATGTTGTGTCTGCAGCAAGCGCGAATATAGGCGTGACACCCACTATTATTGTCCCTCCTGTCCTGACAATCCTGGTCTTTGCATTGGTGAATGTTTTGAACGCTACCATTCACTTGTTGTGTATTAGCATAGGGTACAGCATTCCACAGACTAGGCACACTTTCACAGGGTCTCCCAAGATGCCATCGCATTTTGAGAGACCCGAACCTGGAACCGGTTACAGTTATAAAAGTTACAGTTACAAAAAAAAGTGTAAAAAAAATAAAAAAAAACAACACAAACAAAAATATAAAATAAAAAAAAATAGTTGTCGTTTTATTGTTCTCTCTCTCTCTATTCTCTCTATTGTTCTGCTGTTTTTTACTGTATTCTATTCTGCAATGTTTTATTGTTATTATGTTTTATCATGTTTGTTTTTCAGGTATGCAATTTTTAATATTTTACCATTTACTGTGCTTTATTGTTAACCATTTTTTTGTCTTCAGGTACGCCATTCACGACTTTGAGTGGTTATACCAGAATGATGCCTGCAGGTTTAGGTATCATCTTGGTATCATTCTTTTCAGCCAGCAGTCGGCTTTCATGTAAAAGCAATCCTAGCGGCTAATTAGCCTCTAGGCTGCTTTTACAAGCAGTGGGAGGGAATGCCCCCCCTCCCCCACCGTCTTCCGTGTTTTTCTCTGGCTCTCCTGTCTCAACAGGGAACCTGAGAATGCAGCCGGTGATTCAGCCAGCTGACCATAGAGCTCTATAGCCTAAGAAACCGGAAGCTACGAGCATTTTATGACTTAGATTTCGCCGGATGTAAACAGCGCCATTGGGAAACTGGGAAAGCATTTTATCACACCGATCTTGGTGTGGTCAGATGCTTTGAGGGCAGAGGAGAAATCTAGGGTCTAATAGACCCCAATTTTTTCAAAAAAGAGTACCTGTCACTACCTATTGCTATCATAGGGGATATTTACATTCCTTGAGATAACAATAAAAATTATTTAAAAAAAAATGAAAGGAACAGTTTAAAAATAAGATAAAAGCAAAAAAATAATAAAGAGAAAAAAAAAAAAAAAGCACCCCTGTCCCCCCTGCTCTCGCGCTAAGGCGAACGCAAGCGTCGGTCTGGCGTCAAATGTAAACAGCAATTGCACCATGCATGTGAGGTATCACCATGAAGGTCAGATCGAGGGCAGTAATTTTAACAGTAGACCTCCTCTGTAAATCTAAAGTGGTAACCTGTAAAGGCAAAATGTATTTAGTTTGTCACCACTGCACGTTTGTGCGCAATTTTAAAGCATGTCCTGTTTGGTATCCATGTACTCGGCCTAAGATCTTTTTATGTCATCAAACATTTGGGCAATATAGTGTGTTTTAGTGCATTAAAATTTAAAAAAGTCTGTTTTTTCCCCAAAAAATGCGTTTGAAAAATCGCTGCGCAAATACTGTGTGAAAAAAAAATGAAACACCCACCATTTTAATCTGTAGGACATTTGCTTTAAAAAAATATATAATGTTTGGGGGTTCAAAGTAATTTTCTTGCAAAAAAAAATAATTTTTCCATGTAATCAAAAAGTGTCAGAAAGGGCTTTGTCTTCAAGTGGTTAGAAGAGTGGGTGATGTGTGACATAAGCTTCCAAATGTTGTGCATAAAATGCCAGGACAGTTCAAACCCCCCCAAATGACCCCATTTTGGAAAGTAGACACCCCAAGCTATTTGCTGAGAGGCATGTCGAGTCCATGGAATATTTTATATTGTGACACAAGTTGCGGGAAAGAGACAATTTTTTTTTTTTTGGCACAAAGTTGTCACTAAATGATATATTGCTAAAACATGCCATGGGAATATATGAAATTACACCCCAAAATACATTCTGTTGCTTCTCCTGAGTATGGAGATACCACATGTGTGGGACTTTTTGGGAGCCTAGCCGCGCATGGGACCCCGAAAACCAAGCACTGCCTTCAGGCTTTCTAAGGGCTTAAATTTTTGATTTCACTCTTCACTGCCTATCACAGTTTCGGAGGTCATGGAATGCCCAGGTGGCAAAAAAAAAACCCAAATGACCCCATTTTGGAAAGTAGACACCCCAAGCTATTTGCTGAGTGGTATAGTGAGTATTTTGCAGACCTCACTTTTTGTCACAAAGTTTTGAAAATTGAAAAAAGAAAAAAAAAAATTTCTTGTCTTTCTTCATTTTCAAAAACAAATGAGAGCTGCAAAATACTCACCATGCCTCTCAGCAAATAGCTTGGGGTGTCTACTTTCCAAAGTGGGGTCATTTTGGGGGGGGGTTTGTGCCACCTGGGCATTCCATGGCCTCCGAAACTGTGATAGGCAGTGAAGAGTGAAATCAAAAATTTACACCCTTAGAAATCCTGAAGGCGGTGATTGGTTTTCGGGACCCCGTACGCGGCTAGGCTCCTAAAAAGTCCCACACATAAGGTATCCCCATACTCAGGAGAAGCAGCTAAATGTATTTTGGGGTGCAATTCCACATATGCCCATGGCCTGTGTGAGCAATATATCATTTAGTGACAACTTTGTGCAAAAAAAAAAAAAAAACAATTTGTCACTTTCCCGCAACTTGTGTCAAAATATAAAATATTCCATGGACTCAACATGCCTCAAAGCAAATAGCTTGGGGTGTCTACTTTCCAAAATTGGGTCATTTGGGGGGTTTTATGCAATCTGGGCATTTTATGGCCTTCAAAACTGTGATAGGTAGTGAGGAGTAAAATCAAAAATGTATGCCCTTAGAAATCCTGAAGGCAGTGATTGGTTTTCGGGGCCCCCGTACGCGGCTAGGCTCCCAAAAAGTCCCACACATGTGGTATCCCCATACTCAGGAGAAGCAGCTAAATGTATTTTGGGGTGCAATTCCACATATGCACATGGCCTGTGTGAGCAATATATCATTTAGTGACAACTTTGTGCAAAAAAAAAAAAAAAACAATTTGTCACTTTCCCGCAACTTGTGTCAAAATATAAAATATTCCATGGACTCAACATGCCTCAAAACAAATAGCTTGGGGTGTCTACTTTCCAAAATTGGGTCATTTGGGGGGTTTTATGCAATCTGGGCATTTTATGGCCTTCAAAACTGTGATAGGTAGTGAGGAGTAAAATCAAAAATGTATGCCCTTAGAAATCCTGAAGGCAGTGATTGGTTTTCGGGGCCCCCGTACGCGGCTAGGCTCCCAAAAAGTCCCACACATGTGGTATCCCCATACTCAGGAGAAGCAGCTAAATGTATTTTGGGGTGCAATTCCACATATGCACATGGCCTGTGTGAGCAATATATCATTTAGTGACAACTTTTTGTAATTTTTTTTTTTGTCATTATTCAATCACTTGGGACAAAAAAAATAAATATTCAATGGGCTCAACATGCCTCTCAGCACTTTCCTTGGGGTGTCTACTTTCCAAAATGGGGTCATTTGTGGGGGTTTTGTACTGCCCTGCCATTTTAGCACCTCAAGAAACGACATAGGCAGTCAAAAATTAAAGGCTGTGTAAATTCCAGAAAATGTACCCTAGTTTGTAGGCGCTATAACTTTTGCGCAAACCAATAAATATACAATTATTGACATTTTTTTTTACCAAAGACATATGGCCGAATACATTTTGGCCTAAATGTATGACTAAAATTGAGTTTATTAGATTTTTTTTAGAACAAAAAGTAGAAAATATCATTTTTTTTCAAAATTTTCGGTCTTTTTCCGTGTATAGCGCAAAAAATAAAAACGGCAGAGGTGATCAAATACCATCAAAAGAAAGCTCTATTTGTGGAAAGAAAAGGACGCAAATTTCGTTTGGGTACAGCATTGCATGACCGCGCAATTAGCAGTTAAATTGACGCAGTGCCAAATTGTAAAAAGTGCTCTGGTCAGGAAGGGGGTAAATCCTTCCGGGGCTGAAGTGGTTAAGGAGGCCATGATGGTCTCTGCATGCTTGGGACTCATACAGCTGATGTATGTGAAAGGAATGCTAATTAATGAGATCTGGAAAGCCCTGGGTCTCCTGTTGTCTACTAGTGTGGCTTCTGAGAGTATTTCACCCATTGTTGTTTGTGCTAATTAACCTTGCTACTGTATGAAGCAGTTCTGCGTTGATATTTATGATAATGTGTATTGTATAGTCGGTGAGCTAGGAGACGTGAAGTCTACCCTGAGGGGTCATATCTCTAAGTCACCTAGTCTGGGTAAATGATTTAGTAAACTAGCTCATATTAATTTGGTTTCTGGTTACAGGTGTATTGTTACAGTAATATGTAAGTGATATGAGCAGGAGCGAGGAGCTCCTCTTTTACTGGATATAAGACTTGTATTTTGGTTCTAATAAAAGAGTCCATGTTCAGCAACTAAACAAGTATCGTCTTGTTTTGTACTTGTGAGGGGTTTGAATATCTGATATCTATATTCAGACTGGAAGGAAGTGGTATATGACGAAAGCACTCAAGCAGAGTGTGAGACGTCTCGTTACAATCTGGAACTGCCTCCTTCCAGCAACTTAGTACTCCCAAGGGTTCTGGGGATGGAAAACCATCCCTTACTGTTTGATGTATGTCTTCACAGGCTTCAATGCCTCCAAAACTGCCAGAATCTTCCTCCTCCTTCCTCTCCTCTTGTGTGTTCTGTGGTGTAGGAACAATGGTGTCTGCATAAAGTGGGCCTTGAGAGGAAAGGAAGTCCTCTTCTTCCTCCCGCTGCTTTGCCTCGAGTGCCCTGTCCATAATGCCACACAGAGTCTGCTCCAGCAGGAACACAACAGGGATTGTGTCACTGATACATGCATTGTCATGGCTCACCATCCTTGTGGCCTCCTCAAATGGTGAAAGTAACCCATGTGCAACTATTTTAATTCCATTGCTGAAGGAGGAACCATTCCATCAGAGGCACTTCTGGCACACATCACTGTAATCCCGAAAGAGGGCAAGGATCCCACCGTACCCCCGAGCTATAGGCCAATATCGCTCCTTAACCTAGATATAAAAATTTTAGCGAAAACACTAGCGAACAGACTTAAATACCTTATACCCGACATTATCCACCCAGACCAAACGGGATTTATAACAGGTAGAGAAGCCAGGGACAACTCTATCAGAGCGGTACACCTTACTCACTGGGCCCGTGCCCGCCCCGAGCCACAGCCTTACCTCATACTGTCAACAGACGCTGAAAAAGCGTTCGATCGCGTTGACTGGTCTTACCTGACGGAGGTGCTTCGATCACTGCGGATGGGTCCGAGAATGCTGTCCTCTATATTAGCACTATACTCGACGCCTTGCGCACAAGTCAAGGTAAATGGAACCCTCTCGGCTCGCTTCCCCATCAGAAATGGCACGAGACAGGGGTGTCCCCTATCACCTCTCTTGTTCGCATTAGTGCTGGAGCCTCTGCTCTGCACAATACGCGCTAACCCCGACATCAGGGGTCTCACAGTGGGTAACACGGAGCATAAACTCTCGGCATATGCCGATGATGTCCTGTTCCGTGTTTCAAACCCCCTGATCTCTCTGCCCAACCTGATGAGGGAACTGAAGCTCTTTGGGTTTCTTTCAAACTTTAAAATTAATTTTTCAAAGTCAGAAATACTCCCTATTTGCATGTCACCCCAATTAACAATGAGCCTCAAATCAGCCTTCCCTTTCACCTGGGCCACGTCAGCTATTCGATACCTTGGTATACAACTCACAGATAATTTTAACAACCTATATACCGCAAATTACCTCCCACTGATAACTACCATTAAGAAAGACCTATCCCAATGGACACAGATGGCCTTCACATGGCTGGGAAGGGTGAACATAATAAAAATGAATATTCTACCACGCATACTGTTCCTTTTACAGATGCTACCAATTCGACTACCCCGATCTTTCTTTGATAAGATATCTAGCATACTGTCTGAATTTACATGGAATGCGCGCAAACCCAGGATAGCTCTACGAGTCCTACGTCGCTCGAAACAAAACGGAGGCCTAGGCCTTCCAGATGTCAGAAGATACTATTGGGCTATAGCGATACAGAGGATGCTCAACTGGCGTTTCCACTCTTGCTCTAAGATATGGGTACCACTAGAGAAATGTTTAGCGGGTAGGAACTTATCATATGCTCCCTGGCTGTCCCGAGAGCATAGAGGACTGTCGGAGACAACGTCCCCCTTGACAACCCAGGTACTGTCAACCTGGGATAAGATTAACCCGCTGCTAAAATTGGCCACCTCGGTGTCCCCACTGGCCCCATTAGGAGGTTTCCTTTGGTTCCCCCCGGGAGAACAAATAGGTTTTTTTGAATCGTGGATAGAGGGTGGAGACGCCAGTTGTGGCAAACTCATGAAAGACAGCAAACTCCTGGGCTACGAATACCTGCCTACAGGCAAACAGGGTACCCCAATGAACTTCTGGAAGTACAGACAACTACATCACTTCTTTCAATTACAAGGCCACAAGATTAGAGACCCTTCTTCTCTCACCCACCTCGAAAAACTCTTTATCGCAGAAGAACCTACACCACACTTGGTCTCGGAACTTTATAAATTACTAGGTTCCTCATTCCCCAACACTACACCCGCCTTTATCAGACATTGGGAAAATGACCTAGACATTGTATTCACAAAGACAGACTTAACTCACTTGTATCAGCTTACCCATTCATCCTCAATAGAGTCCAAGACCCAGGAAACGAACTTTAAGCTGCTATCCCGCTGGTACAGGGTACCTGCGGACCTGGCCCGCTTCTACCCTTCCACATCTGAGCTATGCTGGAGAGGATGTGGTCAGAAAGGTACATTGAAACACATATGGTGGGATTGCCCTCAAATTAAATCCTTCTGGGAAGATATACGTGACCAAATCAAAATAGTGACAGAGATAGAAATCCCCTTCCTCCCGACCCACTTTCTCCTGCAGGTCCCCCCGATCTCACTACGAAAATACAAGAAAAGTGTGCTGCCGCACTTATTAAATGCGGCTAGGCGCCTGATCCCAATTCATTGGAAAAAACATACGACCCCCACACGTGCTGAGTGGATCGGAAAGGTGAGTGAGATCCGGGAGGCCGAGGATTGGGTGGCGACCAATAAAGGCCGTGAAGACCGATTCCATGCAATCTGGATGTCATGGGCTGAATACACCTCTGGCTCCACCGCGGTGTCGTCTAGTCTAGACGCTGCACTGCTGGAGCTGGCAGACCCTACTCTTAGAGTACTGAGGCTAACAAAAACTTAACCCTGTAGGCAAGACCCCAAAACCTGACCTGCCCGTAGGACAACGAATCCAGCTCCGAGGGGTTCGTCACAGTGGCAGAGGAAGCTCACCAGTTCTTGCAGGTAACCTGACCCATTCCCTTTCCCCTTTCCCCCCCTTCCCTCTCCTATTCCCTCTTCCCACTCTTACCATACCCCCCCACCTCTCTCTCCTTTTCTTTTTTTTTCTCCCTTTTTATTATTCCCTTTTATTTTTGTGTCTCTCTATTTATTATTGTTATTCTGGTATAATACTAGGGAAACTCATGCGAAACAGCTAAGTATGGGCTATTCAACATAGAAACGGAACCCGCTGGGGGAGATCTCTGGATTTCCAAGAGCCAGATAAATTTCACATGAATAAACCACCGTCGCGTGGTCACGGGGACCCGCGTGGGAGCGGGAGGTGGACTGATGGAGGTTTTGAGCCCCCCCTTCCTGCCCCGGGCGTGGGCCACCGGGCCGCGTACCCCGCACATTCCGGTGATTCCCCCAGCGTAAACACACCCTCGCGAGCCCTTAAGCAGGCTCCGCTTCACTAGCATACTTCATGGAAACATGGGGCTCCCAGAACTTCTGATTACTCACTTGGCGAGTCCCTCAGAGTTATCCCTAGAAGAGCACTTTACATTAGGTTAATAGTAATGTATGTGTTTGTTCAACCCACATATTACATATTGTTACTGAATGACCCTGCGAGGCCATTGTTTACAAGATTTGCACTGTTGGACATGTCATGTAATGTCTTGTTCTAAAAAATAAAAACTTATTATACATAAATGGTGAAAGTACAGTGCATGCATCCCTTATGAAAAGCCCTGGGCGTGGGGAAAAAAAGCAGAGTCAGCCTGAGCCTGTCATTGTGCCATACTGACACAGGTACTCGTTAACGGCCCTCTGCTGCATGTTCAGCTGCTGCAGCATTGCCAAAGCTGAATTCTGAGTTGAGTGAAATGGCTACAGACTCTTCTGGCCTGATTTAGAAGATCTTCCAACCCTGGGTACCTATTTAGGAAACGCTGCACCACCAAATTGAGGACATGCGCCAGGCATGGCACATGTGTAACTTTCCCTGTCTATGGGCGGACAGAAGGTTTGTACCATTATCGCACATCACCATTCCTGGCTCCAGCGGGCATGGCATGAACCACCACTGGGCCTGCCCCTGCAGAGCTGCAAGAATCTCTGCTCCGTTGTGGTTCATGTCCCCTAGACACACTAGCTGAAGCACTACATAGCACCTTTTAGCCTGACTCATTAAATAGCCACTCAATCGCTTAGGGGTACTTGTGGTTCAAAGTACAATTTAACAGAGGAGGAGAGCTGACAAATCTCGCATCATCACCACTAGCTGTATGGAGACGTGGTGGTACAACAAGCTGCAGCACTGAGCCCTGTCCTGCATCCTTCCGAGTTGCAAGCAGAGTTACCCAGTGTGCTGTGAACTAAATATATTGTTCCTGACCATGCTTGCTGGACCATGTGTTCGCAGTAACATGGACTTTGCGGCTGACTGCCAATGATGCCACAACATTGCCTTCCATGTGGTGTATCAGAGCTGGAATGGCCTTACGTGAAATGAAAAAGGGACTGGGAACCTGCCATTGTGGTACAGCACATTCTGCAAATTCAAGGAAGGCAGCAGAATCCAGACGGAAAGGCAGAAGTTGTAGCGCTAGCAGCTTTGTCAAGCTTGCATTTAGACCCTGGGCACGACTGTATTTTTTTTCGCTGCAGCAGATGGGGCAGAGAAATTTGCTGGCTATAGTCGATAGCTGGTGGTGTGGTACTGGCAGATGTGCTGCAAGGACCTGGGATACCCTACCTGAGGCTGCTGAGAGGTCATGAGGTATAGTTGGGCAAACTGAGGTGAGTAAGGGGGAGAAACAGAATTGCGCCCCTTTTGTGTGGCTTTCAGGTGCTCTTGCCAACAGGCTGAGTGGTGGGAGGTAAAATGTCTTGTCAAGCATGTGGTACCCAAATGGCTGGTGTTTTTGCCACGCTTCATGTGCTTGAGACAAAGTTTGCAAATTGAAACAGTGCGATCAGCTGCACATGTGCTAAAAATGTCCCAGACAGCTGAGCTGTGGGAAGTGGGCTGGGAGATAACTGCTCCACAATGTGATGGAATAGGGAGGCTGCTCTCTACTCTTCCACAATGGCTGCCTCATTGGGGTTGTGCCTCACCCTCACTTTCCTCCTCTGCTCTATCCAGCACCCAGGTCACCTCAGTGACCTCATCACCATCTTCTCCATCCTCATTACCACTGGAGACAACTTGGCAATACACAGCGGTTGGGGGAACATGACTGCCAATTTGTGTACCAGTGTTCTCCCCTCTCTGTACAAAAACCAAAAAAGGGGGGACTTTTGGACTTTATAGGCACAACTTCAAAACAAATATTTATATAAAATAATATTTTATTGATATAGAAAAATACATAGCAAACAAGAGACAATATTAAAAACACAACATGTGTATATGTTCAAACATTTGCTATACAACACCATCTAAAGTGTATAATTGTTCGGACATCTGGATGGTCACCAGAAAAGGAGATGGGGAAAAAAAGGGGGGGCAGAAGCACAGTGTATAAGAGGGGATACTCACATTTAGAACATATATAAAATCATGAAGAGGGTAATGGTCCGCAGGTCAGGAGGAACCGGAAAAACCGGCAGTATTGTGTATATATGCACGTCAAGGTAGATGTAAACTGGTACTATTTATGTAGGCCTATTCCTGGAAGGAGAAACAGCTGATTTTACAATAAATAGTTAAGAGTGTGAAGGTGTAAATTTCTGGTGATCTAGTCCTTACTGTGGTGTAGAGCACTCACCAGTATTGATCTTGTGAATGAAAATCTATGGTCTGTATGCACCTGGGTTCCCCGGTGGGGTACAGGCAGTCATAGATGATTACGCAAGTGCCAACAGGCACTGTATTATCAAGGATGGACTACAGGTTATTTATCCTAGGATATGAATAGAACAAACGGAATGGTAAGCTAGTAATAACCTACAGTAAACAGGCATCTAGCAGTAGTATATTCCTAGTGGGTGATACTATAGTAAAAGGTACCTGGATGTGATGAGAAGGGACCTGTGGCGTGCGATATCCTCCTGTGACTGGAGCGGAGTACACACTGTGTTGGGACGCTGTCCTATTTGTGTGCCCATCCCGTCCGTCGTCATCCAATCGGCGGCGCCGACGTGACGTCATCCGGACCGGCCGAATGCTCACAGTGCGCATGCGCCCCAGCCAGCCGGGAGCGCCGTCAACAAGAACAACGGCGCTTCCAGTGGGGGAGGTAGCACACGCCCACTATAAGCTACAACAGCCGGAACAGTATACCGGCTGATGTACGCGCCACATCAAGGGAGCCTGGTGCGGCGCTGGGCGGCCGCATAGCAGCCAAGAATGCACCACCAGGTGGCGCCCAATGGAACCGCACTGTATGAACTCAGCAAACAAAGGAAAAAATTTTGAAACATGTACAATGAAAGGATTAAGACAAGTTTTATACATTAAGGCATTGCAGATAATTCTTTTTAATGCATATATATACCTCAATATCTATATTGTTCATATACTTGCTCTATACTAAAGCACCAATAGACATCTAGTCGAATCTGTGTCTATGAGTATATCTATCTATGGAAAGATTGTTTTGAAAGTAGGAGGGTATGAACTTTGTAGCAGCAATCTACTGGAGGGCATGTATAAACATGTAGGTAAAGGGGGAGAACTGTAAGATAACGGAAAGGGGAAGAAAGGGGGGAAAAAAGGGAAAGATAGCTCCTAAGGGCAAGAGTAGGAAAATGGACCCATATGTATATTGACCATTACTAATTACTCTTAAAGCAATGGATCCTACTTTGATTGTGACTTGAGCCTGTATGGCTAAATGGTTATCACAGAAAAGGTTTGTAGGACTGTGCTTCATTGATGCCAGGGGCCCGAGTCGCATTCAACCGTTCTATCCAGAGAGTTTCTTGTCTCAAAATCTGTTTGTCCCAGTCGCCACCTTGGGGGCTCCTAGTAATAACCACAAGGGCAATGAAGGAAACCATCGAGGTGTCGAATCTGTGATAAAGGTCCAAGTGCCTACTCACTGATGTAATCATTTTCCCTCCTCCAGAGTAGTATATATGATCCTTAATGCGCAAACGGAATTGTCTGATAGTTTTTCCGACATAGAAGGCTTGGCAGTCGCATGTCATTAGGTAAACTATGCCCTGAGTTTCACAATTGGCATGGAAGTGGGGGGTGAATGTTTCCCCATTGGGGAGTTTGAAGCGGGTCCCTATATGGATCCAGGGGCAGAAGGAGCATCTCCCGCATCTGGTAATTCCTTTTGGATAGAGTTGTGCTGTAGGGTCATTGCTAAAGTGACTAGATGTAAGTTTGTCCCTAAGGAATCTGCTTCTCCGAAAAGTGATAGTTGGGGTAGGGGTTACATATTTGGCCAGGATCGGGTCCTCATGTAATAGCGACCAATGTGTGGTTAAGATATCACGTAATTCTGAATGGTGTTGGGAGTATTTGGTGATATATCTTACCGTCAGATTAGGTTTAGAGATTTTATTTTGGTATAGAAGAGAATTTCGTGGTTGACGCAATGCTTTATTGTAGGCGTGGCAAAGAAGTGATTTACTGTATCCCCTTGCCCTCATACGCTCGCGAAGTGTATTGGCTTGTAGTTTAAAATCCTCTGTGAAAGTACAGTTCCTACGGAGTCTGAGGTATTGAGCGTATGGTATACTGCGTATGAGGGTGTGTGAGTGGGCACTTTCCGCATGCAGCAGGGTGTTGCCTGCTGTTTCTTTGCGGAACAAAGAGGTGGCCAGTCGGCCGTCTCCATCTTTGCAAATTGTAAGGTCAAGGAAAGTAATAGTAGAACGATCACTACATACTGTAAGTTTCAAATTGAATGAATTACAGTTTAGTCTTTTAACAAAGGTGTTTAAGCTTTCCATAGAACCTGACCATACAATGAAGATGTCATCAATAAAGCGCATCCAACACATCACCTGACTTGTAAAATATGATAAACTGTCATCCGAAAATACCATACGCTCCCACCCCCCCAGGTACAGTATTAACCTGATGAAATTACTCATCTCCCAATATCAATCTGAACTGACCACACTCGATCAAGAGATCGTAACATTACAATCCTCCAACGAGAGTATTAAAACCCATGCCTTATACACCAAACGATGGCAAGGCATTAGAGATTTTGTCACCAAAATCACCAGAGATATCATTTACAAAAAACAAAATAAACTTTCCAAAGATAGACTGGCTTTCATGGATGGGTTTGCGTATCACTGGCAACTACCTACTCAGAACAGAGGGTCTAGGACCAGAAATCGCACCTTGAGAAATCAAGGGAATGTACCATATACCACAGATGATGACACAGAATCTGACTCTTCTCTGTTTTCTTCACAGCCTTCTTCCAGGAAAAGCAACTCTACTACTCATCACTCACATCTTGGAGCACGTAAGCGGGATTTTGGTGGTGGGTCTTATACTCCGTATTTCAAAAAACGTCCTCCCTCTGATAACACTTCTTTTCACCACAAATCTTCACAAGACACTCCTCTTAATGTTGACACTAATGTACATCCACCTGGAAAACACCTGGGAGCCACGGCTCTACAGGCGATTCAGCTCCTTAACTCACAATCACAGGCACATACTTTGTCGATGACTGCGACTCCATCTTCCACAACCAGTGACATGGGCAGACCCTTGGTACAGGGAGCCACTGCCGCTGAGAACACACAGTCTACACCTTCAAACACTCTTGGTAACATTACACATGGTACACACCTCAGACAAAGTACACTAGATTTACACGTCTCTCAAACTAGAAATTTGTCACAAAATTTTCAGGTGCCAGAGTACAAACTACCACTCACGTATATGCGAATCTGGACATTCTCAACCTAACCCCTTATTCCTTTAATGTTCACCAAGTGGAGGTTCTTCAACTTGGTTTGAGTTTCTGTCCATCCACTGTAATTGATAAATACGAGACTATCAAGGACTTGTATTTATTTTCTCGGAATCTCACATACAAATTTTTGTTCGATGAGGATCGGGCTCGATCCATACAGGACAAACAGATTTCCGAACAAGTCAAAAACTTCACTATGGAGGACTTCCGAGCCCTCCGAGATTTAATGCTACTACTTGACGAAAACGACCAAACCAGTCATACAGAGACTCCCACGGCCTCCAACTCCAATCTTTTAGTCACTACCCCTATCAACCCATTTAAAGCCAAATCTCAACGTTTTCCCGATTTGATGACTAATCCCAGTATTTGGGCCTTCCTGATGGGCACGATCAATGATGTCAAGAACATGAGTGTAATACCAAAACATAACAATTTGACTCAAGCTCAGGTATCAGCAATCACACAATTACAGAATCACCCTGATCTGGTGATAAAACCCGCCGATAAAGGCGGAAACATTGTCCACATGACCAAGGATGGCCACATTCTATGCACTCCCCAAAGTGCATAAAAACCAGACCAAACCCCCGGGAAGACCGATAGTGTCAGGTATTGGGTCCCTAACAGCAAACGCCAGCCGACTAGTGGATTCAATACTCTTACCACATGTGCTGTCCCTACCCTCATACATTAGAGACACAATGGATCTCTTGAAGCAGATCGAGGGGATGGTCGTGCCTCCTGATGCCCTGCTCATGACTTTGGATGTCGAGGCTCTTTACTCGAGCATCCCTCACGAGCAGGGCATCAGGACAGCACGCACCTTCCTTCGTGAACAAACGCATCACCGTTGGGAGTATTGCGAATTTATTTTGAAACTGCTACGCTTCATCCTCACACATAACTGTTTTACATTTGGTGGGTCCCACTTCCTCCAGGTACAGGGCGTAGCTATGGGCACGTGTTGTGCGCCCACCTATGCCAACCTGTACCTGGAGGGGTGGGAGCGTATGGTATTTTCGGATGACAGTTTATCATATTTTACAAGTCAGGTGATGTGTTGGATGCGCTTTATTGATGACATCTTCATTGTATGGTCAGGTTCTATGGAAAGCCTAAACACCTTTGTTAAAAGACTAAACTGTAATTCATTCAATTTGAAACTTACAGTATGTAGTGATCGTTCTACTATTACTTTCCTTGACCTTACAATTTGCAAAGATGGAGACGGCCGACTGGCCACCTCTTTGTTCCGCAAAGAAACAGCAGGCAACACCCTGCTGCATGCGGAAAGTGCCCACTCACACACCCTCATACGCAGTATACCATACGCTCAATACCTCAGACTCCGTAGGAACTGTACTTTCACAGAGGATTTTAAACTACAAGCCAATACACTTCGCGAGCGTATGAGGGCAAGGGGATACAGTAAATCACTTCTTTGCCACGCCTACAATAAAGCATTGCGTCAACCACGAAATTCTCTTCTATACCAAAATAAAATCTCTAAACCTAATCTGACGGTAAGATATATCACCAAATACTCCCAACACCATTCAGAATTACGTGATATCTTAACCACACATTGGTCGCTATTACATGAGGACCCGATCCTGGCCAAATATGTAACCCCTACCCCAACTATCACTTTTCGGAGAAGCAGATCCCTTAGGGACAAACTTACATCTAGTCACTTTTGCAATGACCCTACAGCACAACTCTATCCAAAAGGAATTACCAGATGCGGGAGATGCTCCTTCTGCCCCTGGATCCGTATAGGGACCCGCTTCAAACTCCCCAATGGGGAAACATTCACCCCCCACTTCCATGCCAATTGTGAAACTCAGGGCATAGTTTACGTAATGACATGCGACTGCCAAGCCTTCTATGTCGGAAAAACTATCAGACAATTCCGTTTGCGCATTAAGGATCATATATACTACTCTGGAGGAGGGAAAATGATTACATCAGTGAGTAGGCACTTGGACCTTTATCACAGATTCGACACCTCGGTGGTTTCCTTCATTGCCCTTGTGGTTATTACTAGGAGCCCCCAAGGTGGCGACTGGGACAAACAGATTTTGAGACAAGAAACTCTCTGGATAGAACGGTTGAATGCGACT
This sequence comes from Lithobates clamitans, assembly GCA_037952925.1. Classification (NCBI taxonomy): domain Eukaryota; kingdom Metazoa; phylum Chordata; class Amphibia; order Anura; family Ranidae; genus Lithobates; species Lithobates clamitans. Next base: position 5,062,847 of record JBBGZY010000489.1, on the reverse strand, counting down.
CGGGCCCCTGGCATCAATGAAGCACAGTCCTACAAACCTTTTCTGTGATAACCATTTAGCCATACAGGCTCAAGTCACAATCAATCTATGTAGGATCCATTGCTTTAAGAGTAATTAGTAATGGTCAATATACATATGGGTCCATTTTCCTACTCTTGCCCTTAGGAGCTATCTTTCCCTTTTTTCCCCCCTTTCTTCCCCTTTCCGTTATCTTACAGTTCTCCCCCTTTACCTACATGTTTATACATGCCCTCCAGTAGATTGCTGCTACAAAGTTCATACCCTCCTACTTTCAAAACAATCTTTCCATAGATAGATATACTCATAGACACAGATTCGACTAGATGTCTATTGGTGCTTTAGTATAGAGCAAGTATATGAACAATATAGATATTGAGGTATATATATGCATTAAAAAGAATTATCTGCAATGCCTTAATGTATAAAACTTGTCTTAATCCTTTCATTGTACATGTTTCAAAATTTTCATACAGTGCGGTTCCATTGGGCGCCACCTGTGGTGCGTTCTTGGCTGCTATGCGGCCGCCCAGCGCCACACCAGGCTCCCTTGATGTGGCGCGTACATCAGCCGGTATACTGTGCCGGCTGTTGTAGCTTAAAGTGGGCGTGTGCTACCTCCCCCACTGGAAGCGCCGTCGTTCTTGTTGACGGCGCTCCCGGCTGGCTGGGGCGCATGCGCACTGTGAGCATTCGGCCGGTCCGGATGACGTCACGTCGGCGCCGTCGATTGGATGACGACGGACGGGACGGGCACACAAATAGGACAGCGTCCTAACACAGTGTGTACTCCGCTCCAGTCACAGGAGGATATCGCACGCCACAGGTCCCTTCTCATCACATCCAGGTACCTTTTACTATAGTATCACCCACTAGGAATATACTACTGCTAGATGCCTGTTTACTGTAGGTTATTACTAGCTTACCATTCCGTTTGTTCTATTCATATCCTAGGATAAATAACCTGTAGTCCATCCTTGATAATACAGTGCCTGTTGGCACTTGCGTAATCATCTATGACTGCCTGTACCCCACCGGGGAACCCAGGTGCATACAGACCATAGATTTTCATTCACAAGATCAATACTGGTGAGTGCTCTACACCACAGTAAGGACTAGATCACCAGAAATTTACACCTTCACACTCTTAACTATTTATTGTAAAATCAGCTGTTTCTTCTTCCAGGAATAGGCCTACATAAATAGCTAGTACCAGTTTACATCTACCTTGACGTGCATATATACACCATACTGCCGGTTTTTCCGGTTCCTCCTGACCTGCGGACCATTACCCTCTTCATGATTTTATATATGTTCTAAATGTGAGTATCCCCTCTTATACACTGTGCTTCTGCCCCCCCTTTTTTTCCCCATCTCCTTTTCTGGTCCCCCCCCTCCCCTCCCCCCCCTCCTCTTCTATTGCCCCCCCTTTTTTCCCCCCTTCCCCCTCTTATTCCTTTCCCCTCTTTCCTCTTTCCCCCGTTCTCCCCCTCCCCCCCTCCCCTCCTTCCCTCCTTTTCTCTGTCTGTCCCCTTCTTCCGCTCACGTTTCCTTTTCCCCTTCTCTATTTTTCTCCTTCTTCCTTCTCTACTTTTCTCTACTTTTCTTGTTCTTCTTTCCTTTTTCCTTCTTTTTCCCCTCCCCCTCCCCCCCCCCCTTCCCCCCCTTCCTCCCCCTTTTCTCCTTACTTTTTTTCTTTTTCTTTTTCCTCCTTTTTTCCCTTTTTTTTTTCTCCTCTTCACACTATGGGGTTACTTAATTCTATCTAGTCCATAAATTCTCTCTATTGTATCACACTTTTTGGGTATCATCCAAAATTATGTTGTGCACGCCCCCATAGCACCCTTTCAGCACCGCTTGGGTCTTGGCGCCCATCACCGCCCTGTCTGAACCAGCACACATTCTCTTTTTGTACAATACATGTGGCGTCACCATAGATGCCTGTTTTCTATGTATACGTATATACTAATCATGTATTTGTAATGTTATGTACTCTGATAGCCACAACACACATTGTCTTCGCTCTTGAAGAAGCGTGGTCTACACGCGAAACATGTTGAGCATCGAACAATTACGTGACATGAGCTGATTGCGGATTTGCTATCTAACCACCTCTTCGGACCGATTTATATTTGGAGTGACCATCCAGATGTCCGAACAATTATACACTTTAGATGGTGTTGTATAGCAAATGTTTGAACATATACACATGTTGTGTTTTAATATTGTCTCTTGTTTGCTACGTATTTTTCTATATCAATAAAATAATATTTTATATAACTATTTGTTTTGAAGTTGTGCCTATAAAGTCCAAAAGTCCCCCCTTTTTTGTTTTTTGTACACGAATCTGTTAGGACGCGGCACAGTTTTACTTTACGGGTATCCACGGTGCCACTCCGTGTGACGATACACTTCCATTTCTTCCCTCTCTGTAGGCTCATGTTCCTGCCTTCCTCAACCTCAGAACCAACATCTGAATCAAGTAATGGCTGTGCATCATCAAGGTGCAAGTGGCTGACGCTGTGTTCAAATAACTCAGCGGACTCCTCCATGCCTGATGCTGAGGCTATGGCAGGAATAGCTGTGGACAAGGAGGCAGGTTTAGCCACTCTGGCAGCTGAAGTGGACTGCACACTAGTCTCTGCTTGGGTGAAGGAGCATGAGGAAGATGAGGATGGTTTAGTAAGCCAGTCCACCACCTCCTCTCCATGCTGTGGTTAGATAGCATGGGCAACATCACTAAACAGAGGAAATGATGCCCTGTCTGAGGACTGACCATGTCCACCTTTGGATACATACGCTGTTGGCCCTCTCACAGTGCCATGGGAACATCCGCCTCTCCTTGTTGTTTTCCCAGACATTATGGGGGGTGCTTATTAACAAAATGTAATAAAGATGTGGAAATATGTACGTGGATACACTTTAATCAATGGAAAGTGGTCTTTGGTGAAGAAGCCCAATCAGAGGGCGATACACGTATAGAGGGGAGGAGCCGAGCCCGTGACGTCTTGCAGCCACCGCGAGAGAGTGTCAGTGGTGAGCGAGCAGACGTATGAGACAATTTTGTGTATATGCGAATCTTAAAATGATATATTTTAAGTTTTCCTATATTGGGGCTATTTTAATAAATATAGATACAGAGAGCACTATGTAGTCTTGTTTATGATTTCATGTAACAACGGAGCCATGTATAGAGATGAGAAGCTGAGCGGAATTCCGGGAGTGAAGGAAGGTGATTGTAGCAGGGTTCTACATGGGAGAGATCATTATCGGAATTCATCTGATATCATCCGTGAGGTTGCTGAGTTAAGAGAGCAGTTGTCCTGGCGTGGAGGAGAGAAACCGCAGCGGAGTAAAAGAAAGATCATTTCTGAGTTTAACCTCCCTGGCGGTATGATTATTTTAAATTTTTGATGCTCAAAGCGGTACAATGTTTTGCATGGAAATTTGGCGTTTTATATTGTAGGCCTGTAATTCTTAGGAATAACACACTTATATCTGTCCAAACAAGAGTCTAGTAGACATCCCGGGTATGATAAAGTTTGAAACATGAAATCATAAATTATAATATAATAAATAACTATAAATAATTTTAACAAATAATAATATAACAATAATGCAAATTTTTCAATAATGTAAGCAAATCAAAAACACTGAAATTTGCTTAGTTGCAGAATTGTCGCTGTCATTACTTTCAGTGTTTGATGACGAATTTCCCCACAAATCACTATCGCTCAATTCTGCATTCTAATTTATTATAGCTGTTTTCTAGCTGGTTTAAAACCACTTTTGATGTAAAGGGACGGTTTTGGTTGCTATGAACAATCTCCAGTTTCCAGGCAGAAAGAGCAGTATTTATAATATAAAACTGCATGCAGGGCACTGGACAAACCGCTAGGGACAATAGGGATGTGAAATTATTTGATACAGTAATGTAATCTGTAAGATTACAGTGTACTATATGTATTGTGTGTGTTTCACTTTTTGAATTTGGCGCCGTGCTCCGTCCCCATGCGTCGCAACGCTCGCAGGGAACGGAGCACTGTGATTTATCGATCAGAGACATGGCTCGCACACACAGCGGGGAGACATCGCAGAATATATGAACTATATTTATTAGAAGATTTTGAGTGTACAATATTCATAGTTCACATACAGACTGCTTTTATAATAATTTAGATATTTGCACATATAGTATATAAGATATTTTGAGTATATTTATTATTGTGGAGCAGCGCGGCACTATAAGAACATTCATTTTCATTATTTGGTGTGGTGAATTCACTGAGAGTGTCACAGCAGCTGTGGATATTTAGGAATTATTTTGCACAAGATTATATATTATTTAGCACTTAGAACTTTAATTAATAGAGGTTGGTGGTGCTGATTGCTACATACACTAAAGCATTGCAATATAAGGTGTCCAAAGTGCAGTAACGCACAGAAATATACGGCATTAAACGTGCATTAACGACACTGAAATATATGGCGGTAAATGTGCAGTAATGCACTGAAATATACAGCATTAAACTTGCAGTAATGCACTGAAATATACGGCGTTAAAGGTTAAATTACAGCTAAATTACAGCTTCTCTGTGTGCCAGTATAGCTGTAATGTATCTCTTTTAGAGCAGAGATATCTCTACCCCCCTCCCCAGAAGCAGGCCTTACCTCAGCCAGCAGTTTTCTGAATAGAAATAATTTCTTGTCCTTCTTTCATCCGTCCTGAGCACACTGTAGGACGTCCCTGGAGTCAGGAAGTGGAGAGCTCTGACATAATTTAACACACCCACTAGAGCAGGAGATTCCTCTCACTCTTTTCCCCAGTATCAGCCCACAGGTGCCTTCCGAAAAGCCCAGCTGTCAGCTTCAAATAGTGTACAATGTGTATTGGCTGCTCTCCCTAATTACACACAGCTGATATAGCTACCTCCCCCCTCGATGTATTTCTTCTGATTTAATCTGCCTATATTAGAGGATCGGGTTATGGGCTGAGCACTACAGCTAGACGGAGAGAGTGGAGAGTTTAGAAAAAATAGCTTCCCTGCAGCAAAGCTATAATGTTTACTTGTTCGCCGAAGAATGAACATTATGGGGCGTTCGTGGGAAATTCAAGCACCCGCGGAACGCCCCATAATGCACTGCGAGATCGCAGTGCATTGCTGTATGATGATTGGCCAAAGCATGCACCTGACCTGCATGCTTTGGCAGCTTTGGCCAATCCCAGCGCCCTCTGCTAAGAGCCATAATTGGCCAAAGCCAGGGTGCCAATCATGGCTCAGGGGGACTAAGTCCACGCCACACACTATATAAGGCTGCCTACATGGCGGCCCTGTGTAGTGTTGTTGGCATGGACACAGAGATAGTGTTATTTAGATTAAGCAGGCGGGTTATTTAGTTAGTGGCAGTGTATTTGATATATACAGCATATACAGTCAGTCTAATATATATATATATATATATATATATATATATATACTCTGCAGCATCTAGTGTAGCCTATATCTACAGTACATTCCGTGGTGTACTATTTCTAATCTACTTCAGGCGGTGTATTTGATATTGATATATAGATATAGATATACTGTATATATAGACATGTATATACACACAGTCCAATTATATATATATATATATATATATATATATATATATATATATATATATATATATATATACTCTGCAGCATCCGGTGTAGCATATATCTATAGTGCATTCCATGGTGTACTATTTCTAATCTACTTCAGGCAGTGTATTTGATATCTATATATACAGACAGTCTAGTATATATATATATATATATATATATACCGTATTTATCGGCATATAACACGCACAGGTGTATAACACGCACCTTCATTTTAGGAGGGAAGTTTCAGGAAAAAAAATCAAATTTTAAATAAATAACTTTGAAGCAAAATAAGGGTCAGTGCCCATCAATGCAGCCTTACCATTGCCCATCTGCAGCCTGATCAATGCCATCTGCAGCCTCACCTCAGATTACTGCTGCCTCGGAGGGGACAGGGAGGGGGCGGGGGCGGGATGAGCACCATCAGATTACATACAGCGAGAATCTCCTGTTTTCTCGGCGGCCTTTTTAATACGGCTTCTATGATAGACAGAACACTGGTCCAATGCCAGCCCAGGAAACTGGACTTCCTATTACAGAGGCCGCTGAGTAAACAGGAGATTCTTGCTGTATGTAATCTGACGGTGCTCGTCCGGCCCCCTTCCCGTTCCCCCCTAGGCAGCCCAAATTGCAGTATCAGCGTATAACATGCTCACACTATTTGCACTCGATTTTCAGGGTGAAAAAGTGCGTGTTATACGCCAATAAATACAGTATATATATATATATATATATATATATATATATATATATATATATATCAGCTGATAGGAATCATTAGGCCCCGTACAGCCCAACTAATGGGGCCTCCTTCAACCCCACCCCTGTTCCCGCCCCTGGTCCCTCCTTCAGCCCCACCCCTGGTCCCTCCCTAGACCCCGCCTTGAAACAAAGTGCAGGTTTGTCTTCAAGTGAAATTTATCACTGCAGTGCCACCCATGCCGCCAGTGCCATAATGTACTGCAGACAGTGCCACCCATGCTGCCAATGCCATAATGTACTGCTGGCAGTGCCACCCATGCTGCCAATGCTATAATGTTCTGCAGACAGTGCCACCCATGCCGCCAATGCCATAATGTGCTGTAGACAGTGCCACCCATGCTGCCAATGCCATAATGTACTGCAGACAGTGCCACCCATGCCATATAGTACTGCAGACAGTGCCACCCATTGCCATTGGCAGCATGGGTGGCACTGTCTGTGCAGGCAGCACATGCGTTTTGGCATTGGCGGCATGGGTGGCACTGTCTGCAGCACATTATGGCATTGGCGGCATGGGTGGCACTGGCTGCAGGCAGTACATGCGTTATGGGCCAGATACAGTGATATAGTTGATCTTGAATCACTCCCCCCAAGCAAGCACACACATGTGTTTGCCGGGCCCCACGAGCCACTTCCTCTCTGATCCTGCTGCTGTTGCCTGGAGTGTCAGTCACAAACAATTTCAGATGTCAGCTCAAATTGGAAAAATTCTGTGAGCCACAATGATCTTATGCTTTGCTTGTGCTACCTCCAGCTGCATGCGCTAATCACGCTTCATATAACGTGCATAGGATAAATTTACAAGTTATGCGCTGCACTTGGGTGACCCCAAAAACAAAATTAATAATAACCAACTCTGTGCTTACTAGTGCGATAATATTAAATACAAAGAATGTTAAATAAATAAACAAGGTGTGAAAAAACAAGTGCTTGTTACACCATAAATGAGTGCTTATTAGTGCTTGTTACACCATACATAGTGTCTTAATCAACATAAAAAGTGCTTAGTGCTCAATATACAGTAACCTGCTTTTCTTAAATGAAAAAATTAATAAATAATAAATAATGAAAAAAAAAAAAAAAAGTTCTCTTTGGCACTCTAAATAGTGCGTGCAAATAATGTCCAGCAGTGATAATAAAACAATGCGTGCAGGTGGTGTTCAGCTGTGACAACAATCCAACATCATGCCGAAGATATCCTGAGTGATGCTGTCAGGAAGGGCATGCCAGCACCCAAGATGGCTTCCGAAGAAGACGACCTGTTACCTCTGCCTGTCAGGAAGGGCATGCCAGCACCCAAGATGGCTGCCGAAGAAGATGACCTGTTACCTCTGCCCCTGTTAGAATTCCATTGGTGCACACACACCCTGTGACAGCTTTTTGACACCCAAACAGGCTACTTAAACTCAGTCAGTTTCCAGACTCAGTGCTGTCTGCTCTACAGCGTTCCCTGTGTATCCTGCAATTACCTACCTGACTTCCGTTCCTGTTGTGACCCGGCTTGCTTCCTGACGTTCCTGTTTCCTGCCTGCATCCGACCCCGGCTTGTCCTCTACTCTGCATCTGCTTGCTCCTTCTGCCACTTCGCTGCCAGTCTGCTGACGACCCGGTCTGTAATCTGATTCCGCTTCCGCTTCAGCCTCTGTTCCTGACGTGCCCGTTTGTGTATGACCCGGCCTGCCTGTACCTGCCTTCTCTTCAGCCTCGAGGGTGCCACCATCCCTTCTGCTGCACCTGCACTTCTGCCTGTGGGGACCGGTTGTCTACTCACTCCAGCTACCTGCCTACCACTGCTCTGGGATTCCTACAGACACCTCTACAGCCCGGCCGAGTGCTCCGATCCAGCTCCAGGTTCAGTGATCCCGCCAGGCACTCGTGCGACTCTGCATCTTGGTGCTTCCTGTCAGCTCTAGTAGGGGCTCCAAGTCAGAGTTGTAAGAGAGGCCGTCCTCTGCATATCAGGCTCCATCACCAGGTACGTGACAGTAGCAGACAGCCATGTCTGAGCCTGTGCAAGGACCCTCTCCTATGGAGGAACTCTGCCAACACCTAGCTGGATTAACACACGCTGTAAAGGACTTACAACAGGGTTATACCCAGCTGGAAGGCCAAATACAGACCTTGTCTGCCTCTGCTGCTCAAGCACCTTCCACTTCTGGGATGCCAGCAGCTCCTGCACTCGTTATGCTACCACCTGAACCAAGAGTCCCAACTCCTGAAAAGTTCCACGGAGAACGCAACGAGTTCAGAGCCTTCCGCAACGCATGCAAACTCTATTTTTTGCTACAACCACGAACCTTCTCCCTGGAAGCCACCAAGGTCGGGTTTGTCATTTCCTTGCTTCAGGGGGAACCACAGGCCTGGGCTCACCGACTCCTTGAACAAAAGGCCACATCTCTGACGGACTTAGCCTCCTTTTTTGGAGCCATGGCTCAGTTATATGAAGACCCCCAGCAAGCCTCTACTGCGGAAGCCGCCCTTCACACGCTTCAGCAGGGTCACAGGGCCGTGGAGGACTATGTTTCAGAATTCAGGCGCTGGAGTTCCGACACTAACTGGAACGATGCTGCCCTGCGTTACCAGTTCCGCATGGGCCTTTCTGATAATCTCAAGGACGAGCTAGCACGAACAGGTGTCCCCTCCACCTTGGAGACACTTATAAATTTGTCAATCCAGATTGACCGTCGCTTAAGGGAACGTAGGTCGGAACAAGCCACTGACCAGTCCCGTCCAGTATGGATGCTTCCACGAGTGTCTGGTTCTTTCAGTCCCGCTTCTTCTGCTCCTGCCGCATCCGCTTCAGACGCACCTGAACCCATGAAGCTTGATCTCCTCCGTCCTTCTCTGACTACAGAAGAACGCCAGCGCAGACGCCAGCTAAATCTTTGCCTGTACTGTGGAGGATCAGGACATTATGTGAGGTCTTGTCCGGTCAAGATCCGCAAGTGCCTCTCATTTACATCCGCTTCTCCTCCATCTCTACCCAATCACTCTGCTCACCTTGCTCTTCCCATTTTGTTACAACTCCCAGGAGGAACTATCCAGACCCCCGCTATAATTGACTCTGGAGCTTGCAGCTGTTTCATAGATTTAGCTTTTGCTGCCAAACATCAAATTCCTCTACTACCCAAGGCTCAGAGACTTTCTGTACATCTGGCAGACGGATCCACCATTAAATCTGGATTGGTTACTCATGAAACCATCCCATTATCTACCACCATTGCCGAGAACCATCAAGAGCTTCTACGCCTAGATGCAATCGCTTCCCCTCTGTTCCCAATCATTCTGGGTATGCCTTGGTTAAAAGCTCATAACCCTTACATTAACTGGGTTACAGAAGAAATCAAGTTTCTTTCCCCCTATTGCCTTCAGCATTGTTGGCAAGAGAATCATCAGGACCAATCTCCCCTGCTGTGCATCGATTTGGAGTCCGAAGCCCGCCAAGTCGTTCCAGTAGCATATCATGACTTTCTGGATGTTTTCAGCAAAAAAGGGGCAGAAACGCTTCTTCCTCATAGGGCTTATGACTGTCCAATTGAGCTCCTTCCTAGGGTTGAAGTTCCTTTTGGCAGGATCTTTCCTCTATCTGAATCTGAACTTGTTGCTTTGAAAGACTACATTGATGACAACCTTAAAAAGGGGTTTATTCGCCCCTCCACATCTCCTGCCGGTGCGGGGATCTTCTTTGTAGAAAAAAAGGACCACTCATTATGGCCCTGTGTGGACTACCGTGAACTTAATAAGGTCACTGTAAAAAAACGTTACCCTCTTCCACTTGTGCCTGAATTATTCCAGCGATTTGGTACGGCCACCATTTTCACAAAATTGGATCTTCGGGGTGCTTATAATCTGGTTCGCATACGAGAGGGGGATGAATGGAAGACGGCGTTCCGCACACGGTTTGGGCATTTTGAATACCTTGTGATGCCCTTTGGACTTTGCAATGCCCCAGCTACCTTTCAGCACTTCATCAACAATGTCTTCCGAGATTTCCTGGATCTATTTGTTGTTGTTTATCTTGATGATATACTAATCTTCTCTCCCTCTCTATATCACCACCGTAGTCACGTCAAGAATGTATTGAGTCTCCTTCGACAACACGGACTTAATGCAAAACCAGAGAAATGTGTATTTGAACGCCAAAGCATCCAATTCTTGGGTTTAATCATTTCCACCGAAGGCATCCAGATGGATCCCCAGAAGGTTACAGCCAACCTGGATTGGCCTGCTCCCAGTGATAAGAAGGGTGTCCAACGTTTCGTGGGGTTTGCAAATTTTTATCGAAAATTCATCAGAAATTTTTCTGCAATCATATCCCCCATTACAAGTTTAACCAAACAAGGTACAAGATTCTCTTGGTCTCTGGAAGCTCAGAAAGCTTTTGACACCCTAAAAAGACTTTTCACATCTGCATCTGTCCTGAAACACCCTGACCCAGCCTTGCCCTACGTCTTGGAAGTAGACGCCTCAGAAACAGCGGTAGGAGCAATATTGTCTCAGAGGCGGGAGCTAAGGCTCTACTGCATCCAGTTGCTTTTTTTTCCCGCAAGCTGTCAAATGCCGAAAGGAACTACGACGTCGGGGACCGTGAACTTTTGGCCATCAAAGCCGCCCTGGAGGAATGGAGGTACCTTCTAGAGGGGGCCGCACACCCAATCTTGATCTATACCGATCATAAGAACCTTGAGTATTTAAGAACAGCAAAAAGATTGAAACCCCGACAAGCCAGGTGGGCACTATTCTTTTCTAGGTTCACTTTTCAAACCCTCGAACAGTACCTGAGATGTTTCTCCTCATTTTCTCAAGACGATTGGGCTTCTCTGCTTCCCCTGGCCGAGTTTTCTTATAACAATTCAGTACACTCTGCTACAAAGCAATCTCCATTTTTTGCAAACTACGGTTTCCACCCTTCTTTTTTGTCTAATACAATTCCAGATTCCCCTGTACCAGCTGTTTCCAAAACTATAAATTTCTTCAACGCCAATAACAAACTGCTACAGGAAACAATGGCCAAGACACAGGCATACAATAAGGAAGTTTTTGACAGAAAAAGAAGGGGAGAATTGATCTTGGACCCTGGTGACCAAGTGTGGCTAGCAACTACTAATTTGAAACTGGCCTGTCCCTCGAAGAAACTGGGCCCTAAATTTATAGGACCATTTCCGATGAAGAGACGGATCAATGAGGTTGCATATGAATTAGAGTTGCCTGAGTCATTTAGAATCCACCCTGTGTTCCACATAACCTTGTTGAAACCTGCCATTCCTGACCCATTCCCAGGACGAAGTTCCGGCCCACCTGAACCTGTAATTATTGACGGGGAGGAAGAGTTTGAGGTGGAAACAATCTTAGACTGCAGGAAGAGAAGAAATCAGATCCAGTTCCTGATAAAATGGAAAGGGTATGGGCCAGAGGACAACTCCTGGGAACCTGAGGGTAATATCCATGCCCAAAATTTGGTTCAAGCTTTTAAGAACTCCCATCCTGACAAGTGGGCCAAGTTGGGCATCCGGAGGCTGCCCTTTGGGGGGGGGGCAGTGTCAGGAAGGGCATGCCAGCACCCAAGATGGCTGCCGAAGAAGATGACCTGTTACCTCTGCCTGTCAGGAAGGGCATGCCAGCACCCAAGATGGCTGCCGAAGAAGATGACCTGTTACCTCTGCCCCTGTCAGAATTCCATTGGTGCACACACACCCTGTGACAGCTTTTTGACACCCAAACAGGCTACTTAAACTCAGTCAGTTTCCAGACTCAGTGCTGTCTGCTCTACAGCATTCCCTGTGTATCCTGCAATTACCTACCTGACTTCCGTTCCTGTTGTGACCCAGCTTGCTTCCTGACGTTCCTGTTTCCTGCCTGCATCCGACCCCGGCTTGTCCTCTACTCTGCATCTGCCTGCTCCTTCTGCCACTTCGCTGCCAGTCTGCTGACGACCCGGCCTGTAATCTGATTCCGCTTCCGCTTCAGCCTCTGTTCCTGACGTGCCCGTTTGTGTATGACCCGGCCTGCCTGTACCTGCCTTCTCTTCAGCCTCGAGGGTGCCACCATCCCTTCTGCTGCACCTGCACTTCTGCCTGTGGGGACCGGTTCTCTACTCATTCCAGCTACCTGCCTACCACTGCTCTGGGATTCCTACAGACACCTCTACAGCCCGGCCGAGTGCTCCGATCCAGCTCCAGGTTCAGTGATCCCGCCAGGCACTCATGCGACTCTGCATCTTGGTGCTTCCTGTCAGCTAAATCAGGGGCTCCAAGTCAGAGTTGTAAGAGAGGCCGTCCTCTGCATATCAGGCTCCATCACCAGGTACGTGACAGCTGCAAAACATGCTCCTGTGCTCCTTCGTGACCCCCTTAAGCTAATGTGCTCACCTCAGAGCGTGTGACTCAGCTTCTACCCTGAGTCCAAATATGCTTTGGAGCCACCCCTGGGCTCAGTCTCAGTGTTTGCTGCACTCCTCCAGCTGGAAACAATGTGGCTCCATACATAGAATGAAAAGGAAACTATATAGTGTAATATAGTCAAAATACTTTTATTAAAAGAAAACGCTCCCCACCCCGGGGTACACACATGGTACTGGTGCGTCAGTGCACCATACTATGACGGCTTTCTATGCAAAATCAGTGGAAGTTTGGTGCGGTATGCTGTGCTGAGGCAGCGCTGGTGTAAAGTACTATTTCTAATCTACTTCAGGCGGTGTATTTGATATATATATATATATAGATATAGATATAGATATAGATATATACATACACAGACAGTCTAGTACAGGGGTCTTCAAACTATGGCCCTCCAGTTGTTCAGGAACTACAATTCCCAGCATGCCTAGTCATGTCTGTGAATGTCAGAGTTTCACAATGCCTCATGGGATGTGTAGTTCCGCAACAGCTGGAGGGCCATAGTTTGAAGATCCCTGGTCTAATATATATATATATATATATATATATATACAGTGGGGACGGAAAGTATTCAGATCCCCTTACATTTTTCACTCTTTGTTATATTGCAGCCATTTGCTAAAATGTTTTAAGTTCATTTTTTTCCACATTAATGTTCACACAGCACCCCATATTGACAGAAAAACACAAATTGTTGACATTTTTGCAGATTTATTAAAAAAAGAAAAACTGAAATATCACATGGTCTAAGTATTCAGACCCTTTGCTCAGTATTTAGTAGAAGCACCCTTTTGATCTAATACAGCCATGAGTCTTTTTGGGAAAGATGCAACAAGTTTTTCACACCTGGATTTGAGGATCCTCTGCCATTCCTCCATGCAGATCCTCTCCAGTTCTGTCAGAAAAACATTGGCAGACAGCCATTTTTAGGTCTCTCCAGAGATGCTTAATTGGGTTTAAGTCAGGGCTCTGGCTGGGCCATTCAAGAACAGTCACGGAGTTGTTGTGAAGCCACTCCTTCGTTATTTTAGCTGTGTGCTTAGGGTCATTGTCTTGTTGGAAGGTAAACCTTCGGCCCAGTCTGAGGTCCTGAGTACTCTGGAGAAGGTTTTCGTCCAGGATATCCCTGTACTTGGCCGCATTCATCTTTCCCTCGATTGCAACCAGTCGTCCTGTCCCTGCAACTGAAAAACACCCCCATAGCATGATGCTGCCACCACCATGCTTCACTGTTGGGACTGTATTGGACAGGTGATGAGCAGTGCCTGGTTTTCTCCACACATACCGCTTAGAATTAAGGCCAAAAAGTTCTATCTTGGTCTCATCAGACCAAATAATCTTATTTCTCACCATCTTGGAGTCCTTCAGGTGTTTTTTATGAAACTCCATGCGGGCTTTCATGTGTCTTGCACTGAGGAGAGGCTTCCGTTGGGCCACTCTTCCATAAAGCCCCAACCGGTGGAGGGCTGCAGTGATGGTTGACTTTCTACAACTTTCTTCCATCTCCTGACTGCATCTCTGGAGCTTAGCCACAGTGATCTTTGGGTTCTTCTTTACCTCTCTTACCAAGGCTCTTCTCCCCAGATAGCTCAGTTTGGCCGGACGGCCAGCTCTAGGAAGGATTCTGGTCGTCCCAAACGTCTTCCATTTAAGGATTATGGAGGCCACTGTGCTCTTAGGAACCTTAAGTGCAGCAGAATTTTTTTGTAACCTTGGCCAGATCTGTACCTTGCCACAATTCTGTCTCTGAGGTCTTTAGGCAGTTCTTTTGACCTCATGATTGTCATTTGCTCTGACATGCACTGTGAGCTGTAAGGTCTTATATAGACAGGTGTGTGGCTTTCCTAATCAAGTCCAATCAGTATAATCAAACACAGCTGGACTCAAATGAAGGTGTAGAACCATCTCAAGGATGATCAGAAGAAATGGACAGCACCTGAGTTAAATATATGAGTGTCATAGCAAAGGGTCTGAATACTTAGGACCATGTGATATTTCAGTTTTTCTTTTTTTAAAAATCTGCAAAAATTTCAACTATTCTGTGTTTTTCTGTCAATATGGGGTGCTGTGTATACATTAATGAGGAAAAAAATGAATTTAAATGATTTTAGCAAATGGCTGTAATATAACAAAGAGTGAAAAATGTAAGGGGGTCTGAATACTTTCTGTCCCCACTGTATACACATACACTCTACAGCATCCAGTGTAGCCTATATCTACAGTGCATTTCATGGTGTACTATTTCTAATCTACTTCAGGTGGTGTATTTGATATATATATATATATATATACACACACAGACAGTCTAGTATATATATACAGTACTCTGCAGCATCCAGTGTAGCCTATATCTACAGTGCATTTCATGGTGTATTATTTTGAATCTACTACAGGTGGTGTATTTTATATATATATATATATATATATATATATATATATATATATATATATATATATATATATATATATATATATATATATATATACACAGACAGACAGTCTAGTATATATATATATATATACATATATCTACAGTACCTGACCGTGAGAATGTATTTCCAGCGCGATCCCATCGCGCTGGTTCTCGGCGACAGGGTACTGTGCATGTCGCGCTGGCTCACTCATCGGGAAAGGAAAACTTTTTTTTTCCTTTCGCGATGAGCGACAGGCAGTGCTGACAGCTGTCTGGTATGAATCATGAGGGGGAACGCCGCGCCAAATTTTAAATGATAAAAACGGTGTGGGTTCCCCCCCAGGGGCATACCAGGCCCTTAAGTCTGGTATGGATTGTAAGGGGAACCCCCTAAGCCAAAAAAATCGGTGTGGGGGTTCCCCCAAAATCCATACCAGACCCTTATCCGAGCACGCAGCCTGGCCAGTCAGGAAAGGGGGTGGGGACAAGCGAGCGCCCCCCCTCCTGAACCGTACCAGGCCGCATGCCCTCAACATGGGGGGGTTGGTGCCTTGGGGGAGGGGGGCGCCCTGCGGGCCCCCCCATCCCAAAGCACCTTGCCTCCATGTTGATGAGGACAAGGGCCTCTTCCCGACAACCCTGGCCGTTGGTTGTCAGGGTTTGCGGGGGGGCCCCCAGATCCAGGCCCCCCACCCTATGTGAATGAGTATTCCACCGGCTCCTTGTCCACAGTCATTCCTTCCCTGGCCCCACCATCATGCACGGAGGAGTCCCCTGAACTGTTCGACCACAGTGTCGAGTACATGCTGCTGGAGGATGCGCAGGGATTAGAAGGCTCCGATGTTGGTTCCCAGGTTGAGGAAGGGAGTAACGTGAGCCTAGAGAGAGGGGGTTCCCAAGAAGGACAAGAAACTGACAGTTATGTTCCCCCAACTGCATCATACTGCCAAGTTTGCTTCAGTGACGAGGAGGTAGGGGATGATGAGGTCACTGACTCTACTTGGGTGCCTGATAGAAGAGAGGAGGAAGAGGCACAACTCCAACAAGGCAGGATGTCCTCTAGGGGGCAGCTTAAGAGCAGCCACCCTACTGCATCACACCACAGTGCTCCACGGGTGCAGGACACTGCTGACTCCCTGCTGATTTTGAAGTTCCTTGGTGTGTGCCTTTTTTGACACGTGTGCAGCAGATCGCACCCTTGCTGTTTGCAAACTATGTCTGAAGCGGATCAAGCGTGGTCAGAGCAGCAGCCGCTTGGGCACCACATGCTTGACCAGACATATGATGACCTCCAATGCAGTCCATTGGCAACAGCACTTGAAAGACCCACATCAAAGAAAAAGGCGGACTTCTCCTTGCTCCTCATCTGGGATCTTCAACCCCACTATACCTCCAGTCCTCTCAAAAACCTGCGCTGAGAGGAATGAAGGTATACCAATAGGTGTCCCAAGTACTTGCAGCCAATCTGCTATCAGTACACCTACATCTGATTTTAGCAGGCAAATTTCCCTACCCCAGTTGCTAAACCGTAAAAAGAAATTCGGTCCCAGCCATCCACATGCTCAGCGTCTGAATGCTAGCTTGGCCAAATTGCTAGAACTGCAACTGCTGCCTTTTCAGCTGGTAGACTCTGCCCCCTTTCATGAATTTGTGGAATGTGCTGTACCTCAGTGGCAGGTTCCAAAACGCCATTTCTTTTCACGGAAGGCCATTCCGGCTCTCTACCGCCATGTGGAAGGCAATGTTGTGGCCTTGTTGGACAGGGCGGTCATCAGTAAGGTGCATATTACCACTGACTCATGGTCTAGCAGGCATGGGCAGGGACATTACCTTTCCTTCACTGCACTGAGTAACTCTGCTGGCAGGTGGGAAGGATGCAGGACAGGGTTCAGTATTGTTGGAGCTTGTTCCGTCACCACGCCTCCAAAATGCTAGTGGTGATTCTACCACAGCTCTCTCCTCCACCCCCTCCTCTTATTTTTCCTCTATGGCCTCTTCTGCAGATTTATCCTCTGAACCAGCCGTGCTCCGTAAGTATTCAAGGGGCTACGCAAGCACTCAGGCAAAAAGATGCCATGCAGTGCTTGAGTTGGTCTGCTTAGGGGACAGGAGCCACACTGGGGCAGAGATTCTGACAGCTCTGCAGGGGCAGGCTCAGAGGTGGTTGACGCCAGGCCAGCTTCAGCCAGGAATGGTTGTATGTGACAATGGCACCAACCTTCTCTCCATCCTCCGACGGGGACACTTGACCCATGTCCCATGTTTGGCACACGTCCTGAATTTGGTAGTACAGTGGTTCTTGAGCAGGTACCCAGGCTTACAGGATCTCCTGAGGCAGGCCAGAAAAGTCTGTGGTCATTTCTGGCAGTCATACAATGCCAGTGCTCGGCTGGCTAACATTCAAAGGGAATGCAACCTGCCCACCAACCGCCTCATTTGTGACATGCCCACCATGTGGAACTCAAGGTTGGCAATGCTGCAGCAGCTGCACATGCACCAGAGGGCCATCAATGAGTACCTGTGTGAGTAGGCACCAGGACAGGGTCAGGGGAGTTTGGCTTTTTTTTTTGCCACACCAGTGGCTACTGATCAAGGATGCATGCACTGTCCTGCCACCATTTTAGGAGGCTACAACGATGGTGAGCAGTGACAATGCATGCATCAGTGATACTGTCCCTCTTGTCTTCCTGTTGGAGCACACGCTTCATGGAATAATAGACAGGGCACTTGAGGCAGAACAGAGGGAGGAAGAGGAGGATTTCCCTACCTCTCAAGGCCCCCTTTATCCAGATATTATTCCTGTGGGCCTGCCAAACACAAAGGAAGAAGAAGAGGAGGAGAATTGTGTCAGCATGGACGTGGAGGATAACACTCAGCAGCAGTCTTCAAGGGATGGTTTTCAGTCCCCAGGAACCCAAGGAGTTGTACGTGGCTGGAGGGAGGTTGTTACGGATCATGTGATCCTTAGTGACCCAGAGGGCTCATTATCGAATGCCTCTGCAAACTTACGCTGCATGGCCTCCCTGATTCTGCAAAGCCTGCGAAAGAACCCTAGGATTTGTGGTATCAAGGAGAGGCATCATTACTGGCTGGCAACCCTTCTTTATCCATGTAGGGTAAGGTTGCAGAACTCATCCTGCCTGCCAGGATGAAACATCTTCAGGAGGCCTTGAAGAATGGTTTGTGCAATGCGTTTCCAAACCCTGGGATGTTACAATTTCCTGGTGCTGGAAAACGCGTTGCTGAGGCTTCGTTCAGTCAGAGGAAGAGCGATGGAGAAGGTGGCTGGCTGACCGATGCCTTTAGACAATTTTTCAGTCCTCAGTGCCCAGGTCTAATCGGTTCAAGCAACCATCGCCAGTGTTTGCATTACATGGTGCAGGAATATCTAGGGGCAAGAGCAGACTTGGATACCTTTCCAACAGACCATCCATTGGGTTACTGGGTCTTGAGGATGGACCACTGGCCAGAACTTGCTCAATATGCAATTGAGCTACTGGCCTATCCTGCATCCAGCGTTCTTTCTGAACGTACATTCAGTGCTGCTGGAGGGTTTGTAATGGATCATAGAGTGCGCCTGTCCACAGACTCAGTTGATAGGCTCACATTCATAAAAATGAATCAGTCTTGGATCAGCAGCTATCAAGCACCTGATGCTGATGTAACTGATTGATTTTTCTATGGATGTGGGATCCCTTGAAGACTGCCTTTGCTGAGCGACTATCCTATTCCTCCTCAATCTTGATGATACTAGCTTCCAAAAATATTTTTGGTTTAGGGCACCACCACCACTGCCTAAGGCCCAATTTTTCTGTCCCTGTTTAACAGGGGCATGTAATTACAATTTTTGATCTAATATTTCACAGCAGGGCCTATTCCTGCGCCCAACAAGAGTATCTATGAGGAGCTACAGTGTTGTGGCACCAACACCACCAAAGGCCCAATTTTTCTTCCTCTGTTTAACAGGGGCAAGTAATTACAATTCTTGATCTAATATTTCACAGCAGGGCCCGTTCCTGCACCCAACAAGAGTATCTGTGAGGGGTTACAGTGTTGTGGCACCACCACCAAAGGCCCTATTTTTTTTGCCCCTGTTTAACAGGTGCATGTAATTACAATTCTTGGTATAATATTTCATAGCAGGGCCCGTTCCTGTGCCCAACAAGCATAACTGTGAGGGCTTACAGTGTTGTGGCACCACCACACCACCACCAAAGGCCCAATTTTTCTGCCCCTGTTAAACAGGGACATGTAATTACAATTTTTGATATAGTATTTCACAGCAGGGCCCATTCCTGCACTCACCAAGAGGAACTGTGAGGGCTTACAGTGTTCTGGTACCACCAACACCTAAGGCTCAATTTTCTGCAGAGTATATAGGGCAGACCGTATAGTATATATACTTCTGTTCAGAGTATATAGTGGTTGGGGGCCCCCCACGCCATTTTTAAAAAAAATTTGGGTGCAGGGTTCCCCTTAATATCCATTACAGAGCCAAAGGGCTTGGTAATGGGCTGGGGGGGCATACTGTTTTTCTCAATGATTTTCATGTATATTGCCGGGACCCGACAATCTTTTACAGCCGCAAGCAGTTTTAAATGACTTTTTTTCCTTTAGAAATGTCATTTTGCTGTGGTATTATTCTAAACACGAGAAAACTGTGCCACTTTACAGGCATACTATAGACACCCCCCAGGCACGATATTTAAAGGAATGTTTCATTTTTATTGTTTCGCTTTAGGCATTATTAACCACTTGCTTACTGGGCACTTAAACCCCCCCTCTTGCCCAGACCAATTTTCAGCTTTCGGTGCTCTCACACTTAGAATTACAATTATTCATGTATTAATGTACCCAAATTAATTTTTTGTCCTTTTTTTCATACAAATAGAGCTTTCTTTTGGTGGTATTTGATCACCTCTGGGTTTTTTATTTTTTGTGCTATAAATGAAAAAAGACCGAAAATTTTGAAAAAAAAAAACGCATTTTTCTTAGTTTCTGTGATAAAATTTTGCAAATTATTAGTTTTTCTTCATACATTTTGGCCACAATTTATACTGCTACATATCGTTGATAAAAATAACCCAAATTAGTGGATATTATTTGGTCTGTGTGAAAGTTAGAGAGTCTAAATGCTGTGGTGCAAATCATAAAAAATTGATCACACCTGATGTACTGGTGGCCTATCTCATTTCTTGTTACCCGAACAAGCCAGGAAAGTACAAATACCCCCCAAATGACCCCTTTTTTGAAAGTAGACATTCTATGGTATTTAGTAAGATGCATGATGAGGTTTTTGATGTTGTCATTTTTTCCCATAATTCTTTGCAAAGTGAAGATTTTTGTTCCACAAAATTGTCATTGTAATAGGTTATTTCTCTCACATGGCATGTGTATACCACAAATGATGCCCCAATAACATTCTTCTACTCCTCCTAAGTATGGCAGCACCATCAGGTGTTCTAGGAGCACCATCAGGTGTTCTAGGAGCATAAATGACACATCTAACTTGTTGACTACCTATTACACTTTTGAAGGCCCTGGAGCACAAGGACAATGAAAACGCCCACAAAATGACCCCATTTTGGAAAGCTAACACCCCAACGTATAATCTATGAGGCATAATTAATCTTTTGAACGGTTCATTTTTTTGCAAAATGGGGGGGGGGGGAGGGGTGAAAACGCATTTTTTTTACCCAAAGTTGTCCATTTATAAGATATTTCCAACACATAGCATGTACATAGCAAAAATGACATCCCAAAATACATTCTGTTACTCCTCCTGAGTATGGCGATACCACATGTGTGAGACTTTTACACAGCCTGGCCACATACAGAGGCCCAATATTGAAATAGCACCTTCAAGGGTTTTAGGAGCATAAATTACACATCTCATTTCTCAACCACCTATTACACTTTTGAAGGCCCTGGAGCACCAGGACAATGGAAACGCCCACAAAATGACCCCATTTTGGAAAGTTAACACCCCAACATATAATCTATGAGGCATAATGAGTCTTTTGAACGGTTCATTTTTTCCAGAAGTTTTTGGAAAATGTGGAAAAAAAATGAAAACGCATTTTTTTTTTTTACACAAAGTTGTCCATTTATAAGATATTTCCAACACATAGCATGTACATAGCAAAAATGACACCCCAAAATACAATCTGCTACTTCTCCTGAGTATGGCGATACCACATGTGTGAGACTTTTACACAGCCTGGCCACATACAGAGGCCCAACGTGCAAGGAACACCGTCAGGTATTCTAGGGACACATAGCATGCACATACCAATAATTACACCCCAAAATACATTCTGCTGAGCAAAGGGTAAACAAAAGATTACCTGTGGTTTTTGTAGCGCAGTTGTCCACAGGAGGATAGCACTGGTCCAGGCAGAAGGCAGGGACTTGGTCAGCAAAAGCGAATGCAATTGTCCAGGCAACAGGCAGGAATACTGTCCATAGTCAGTACAGGCAGCAGGCAGGGATACTGTCCATATACAGTCCAGGGTCAGTGCAGGCAGATATTGTCAGCAGTGACAAAATATTGGTCCTGGTAGTAGACAGGAACATGGTCCATGTGGTGTGGTCAGTTCATGCGACAGGCAGAGGCATGATGGCATAGGTCCTACAGGCAGCAGACAGAAGTAGGGCCTCGTTCAGGACAGAATGAGGACTGAGGTAGAGGCTTCTCCCACCCAAATCTCTTTGAAGCCCCCGAGTCTCCAGACCCTAATCTAGGAATGAGAAAACAAAAAACATTGTTTTCTTCATCCAGAAAAACTATTCTGGAGCCCTCACATATGTGAGATCCCTGTGTTATGAATCCCACTAGTCCATTGGCAGGGTACAAGATCAGTCCAAGAGGCAGGCAAAAAGCATGGTCAAACAGTCCAGGGTCAGTTCCAGATCAGGCAGAGGTATGTACAGAATCGGTAGGCAGAAGCGTGGTCGAATAACAAGCCAGGGTCAGTTTCAGATCAGGCAGATGTATGAACAGAATCGGTAGGCAGAAGCATGGTCAAATAACAAGCCAGGGTCAGTTAGAGCAAGTAGAGGCATAAGGGATGTGAAGGTAAATGGCAGGAAGTGAGGGTTATGTTTACGATACTTCACTAATAATTTAGTGAAGTATGGTAATGGCAGAAACAGTCAACTATGCAGAGGCCTGGTTGGGAAGGACATTGGGGACCATGATAAGTGGTGTCTCTTCTCACTCCTCTTTTGGTGCACACCCGGCATTTTTTCTGACGTTTTTGGCCTGTTGGTCTGGGAGGGATTTTATCGGGAAAGTGGCGTTCGGAGAGTCTGCTAATCACATCGGATCTAATGTTCTCTGGCGGGCCGTTCGGGAATATAAGGGCAGTGGTGATTTCCTCCTGGTAGCCAAGGAAGGATTTGGGGCTTTCAGTGGAGTTGCGATAGATAACGTAGCTGTTGTATATGGCCAAATTAAACAAATAAAGTGAAACAT
Source organism: Lithobates clamitans (assembly GCA_037952925.1). Lineage (NCBI taxonomy): Eukaryota > Metazoa > Chordata > Amphibia > Anura > Ranidae > Lithobates > Lithobates clamitans. The sequence continues at coordinate 5,040,153 of JBBGZY010000489.1, read as the reverse complement.
TTTTATACCACTGGTATGTTTGTATTGTGGTAAGGTAGGGTTCGAGCATTTGGTTGTTGAAGTTGACACCCCCATGAACATACTGTATTCGTGGATACATGTTGGTTTTTGGATTGGGCCATTCCTCCTGGTGATCTCAATGAATGTATTGTTGTGGATCGAAGAAAACAAGTAGACATCCCTTTTGTCCCTCCACTTCACAGCCAGAATTTCCTCATTCCGTAAACTCGCTGTCTCCCCTCTTCTTGGCTTCTTGTTGACGAGGCTTTGAGGAAAGCTCTTCCGGTTCGTCCTTATGGTGCCACATGTTGGAGTGTTCTTTCTGTGAAGGTTGCGAAACAGGGCCAAACTCGTATAGAAGTTATCTACGTACAAATGGTAGCCTTTCTCCAGCAGTGGGTTTATGAGTTCCCAAACTGCTTTCCCGCTTGATCCCATGTAGTCTGGGCAATTAGGGGGATGCAGCTGGGTGTCCTTCCCTTCGTATACCATGAAGGCATATGTATACCCTGTGGCTCGGTCGCACAATTTATACAGCTTCACCCCATAGCGGGCCCTTTTGGTGGGCATAAATTGTTTAATGCCCAGCCTGCCAGAAAATTTGATAAGTGACTCATCCACAAATATGTGTTGGTCTGGGGTAAACAACTGGGGAAGATTTCAGAAAAATTATTTAGTAGTGGCCAAATTTTATAAAGCTTGTCAAAATTTGGGTCATTTCAGGGAGGGCACTGGGTATTATCATTATAGTGTAGGTATCTCATAATCATGAGATATCTGTTCTGGGCATTACTGAGGAAAAGATGGGCATGTGGTGGATGGGGAGGGTTGACCATTATGAACGTAATTCATTTTTTTTGGTTAGTCCCATACAGAATGTGAGGCCCCTCAAAAAATGTAAACTCCTCCACTGTTAGGGCTCTCCACTCATAGGGATGGGCATAATAGGACATTGGGTTACTTGCTTTGAATTGTTGTGCATACAGGTTGCACTGGGCCACAATTGATGCTAGCATGTCCTCAGTAAAAATTCAATGGAAAAAATCAATCGGGGAAAATTTTTCTGTGTCCACCTGGACTCCTGGCTGGGCAATGAAGGGGGGGATGTTAGCTTCTCCTGAATTAGGAGGAAGCCACAAGGGGTTCTGAAGGGAATAGGGAAGGCTGGCATGGGACCTAACCCTTTGGGACTGAGGTGACAGCACACTGGTACGTGACCTTTGCCAAGGTACCGCAGTGCTTGTGGATTGCACTGCGGTACTGGTGAATGGCACTTCCTTCTCCCCAGAACTGCTTCATCTAGAGGGCGGACTCTCATCCTCCTATGAGGCTGTCAATGCTCCACTGCATAGGACAGGCTCGTAGTCAACGTCAGACTCAGAATCTGAATTTGAGGAGGAATTCGAAGAGGAGAGCTCCCGTTGTTCTCGTCGGCCGCAAGAATATTGTACGCCTCCTCGGCTAAAAATGATCTTCTAGACATTGTTGGTGATGACAGAATGCACTGATGACACTGATGACAAATGGCACTAATTATGTGACACTGATGATAGATGGCACTAATATGTGGCACTGATGATACGTGGCACCGATGACACGTGACAATGATGTGGCACTGATGACACATGACACTGATGGCAGATGGCACTGATACATGGCACTGATGACACGTGGCACTGATGGCACATGGCACAGATACATGGCACTGATGATACGTGACACTGATGATAGATGGTACTGATGACAGGTGGCACTGATACGTGGCACTGATGACACGTGACACTGATGGCAGATGGTACTGATGACACGTGACACTGATGGCAGATGGCACTGATGACACGTGACACTGATGGCAGATGGCACGTGACACTGACAGGTGGCACTAATGATAGGTGGCACTGATAGATGGCACTGATGACAGATGGCACTGACAGATGGCACTGACAGATGGCACTGACAGATGGCACTGATGACAGAAGGCACTGATATGTACTGTGGGCACTGTATTTATATACTGTGGATATGTACTGTGGGCAATTTGTTTTATACTGTTGAACTCACGCTTCAGCACAGGTCACTCTCCCTCCTCACACGCGGTCTCTGTGTGAGGAGGGAGAGCCGGCAATGAGAGATGATCTCATATGTTTACACTTGAGATCATCTCTCATTGAACACGCCGGTCGAGTGCTAACTGGCCTCTGTGATTGGCCATTTAGCACGATCTGTGATTGGCTGTGTCCAAGGCACATGGCCAACACAGAATTTCCCCGATGCGCGCCCACGGTGGAGCGCGGGGAAGCAGTAAACAGGAGGTCATCCAGGGATGCCCTCCTGGCAACTGAACGCTGCGCTGTAGCCATCTTTCGGCTATAGCGCGGGCGCCAGTGGATAAAATCACTGCTCCCAAAAAAACTTCCATTCTTGGAACTTTTTTTTGCATTGATACATGTTCCCTGGGGCAGGACCCGGGTCCCCAAACACTTTTTATGGCAATAACTTGCATATAAGCCTTTAAAATTTGCACTTTTGATTTTTCACGTTTGTGTCCCATAGACTTTAACGGTGTTTGCGTGTTTGAACAAACTTTTCAAATGCATGTTTTGCTGAGAACAGAGCCAGGTGGTGTTCGGCTCATCCCTAATACAGAGACTGTATACATGGATAGTATACAGAGAGAGAGTATACAGAGACAGTATACAGAGAGAGAGAGAGTATACATAGACAGTATACACAGAGGGAGAGAGAGAGAGACAGTATACAGTGAGAGAGTATACAGAGACAGTATACAGAGATAAAGTATATAGAGACAGTATACAGAGACAGTATACAGAGACAGAGAGTATACATAGAGAGAGAGAGTATACAGAGACAGTATACAGAGAATGAGAGAGTATACAGAGACAGTATACAGAGAATGAGAGACAGTATATAAAGACAGTATACAGAGAGAGACAGTATACAAAGAGAGATCATACAGAGAGTATACAGAGAGAGAGAGAGAGACAGTATACAGAAAGAGAGTATACAGAGACAGCATACAGAGAGAGAGTATACAGACAGTATACAGAGAGAGAGTATACAGAGAGAGAGTATACAGAGAGAGAGTATACAGAGACAGTATACAGAGAGAGAGTATACAGAGTACAGAGAGAGAGAGAGACAGTATACCAAGACAGTATACAGAGAGAGAGTATACAGAGATAGTATACAGAGAGAGAGTATACAGAGACAGTATACAGAGAGAGAGAGAGAGAGTGTACCAAGACAGTATACAGAGAGAGAGTATACAGAGACAGTATACAGCGAGAGAGTGACAGTATACAGCGAGAGAAAGTATATAGAGACAGTATACAGAGAAAGTACACAGAGACAGAGAGTATACAGAGAGAGAGACAGTATACAGAGACAGTATACAGAGAGAGAGAGAGAGAGCATACAGAGAGAGTATACAGAGAGAATGAGGCAGTATACAGAGACAGTATACAGAGAGAGAGAGAGAGAGAGAGAGAGAGAGAGAGAGAGATTATACAGAGAGAGAGTATGCAGAGAGAGTATACAGGGAGAGAGAGTATACAGAGAGAGAGAGAGAGAGATTATACAGAGAGAGAGTATACAGAGACAGTATAGAGAGAGAGTATAAAGAGGGAGTATACAGAGAGAGAGTATACAGAGACAGTAAACAGAGAGAGAGAGAGACAGTATACCAAGACAGAATACAGAGAGAGAGATTGTATACAGAGAGAGCGACAGTATACAGAGAGAGAGTATACAGAGAGAGTATACAGAGAGAGTATACAGAGAGAGTATACAGAGACAGTATACAGAGACAGTATACAGAGAGGCAGTATACAGAGACAGTATACAGAGAGAGAGAGTATACATAGACAGTATACACAGAGGGAGAGAGACAGTATACAGTGAGAGAGTATACAGAGACAGTATACAGAGAGATAAAGTATATAGAGACATTATACAGAGACATGGAGTATACAGAGAGAGAGAATATACAGAGACAGTATACAGAGAGAGAGAGAGAGAGTATACAGAGAGAGTATACAGAGAGAGTGAGACAGTATACAGAGACAGTATAGAGAGAGAGAGAGAGTATACAGAGAGAGTATACAGGGAGAGAGAGAGAGCGAGACAGTAAACAGAGTGACAGTATACAGAGAGTATCCAGAGACAGTATACACAAAGAAAGAGAGAGAGTATACAGAGAGAGTATACAAAGAGAGAGCGAGAGAGTATACAGAAAGAGAGAGTCTACAGAGACAGTATACAGAGAGATAGAGTATACAGAGACAGTATGCAGAGAGAGTATACAGAGAGAAAGAGTATAAGAGACAGTATACAGAGATAGAGAGAGAGTATACAAAGAGAGAGACAGTATACCAAGACAGTATACAGAGAGAAAGTATACAGAGAGAGAGAGAGAGAGTATAAAGAGACTGTATACAGAAAGAGAGAGCGACAGTGTACAGAGAGAGTGTGACAGACCTAGCCAGGACAGAGGCTTTTGGAGGGGACTGAATGCTAGCCTCTTGCCTACCGATCATGGGCCCTGGCATTTGGAGGTTGGTGCTCCGTGGCAGGCTGAGGAGGGTGAGGGTCTCCCAGGAGGGATAAGAGTAGTGTGGTGGCGGAGGCCCCCGTGTTGCGGAGCTCGATCCTCACTCTGCAGTCTATAAACCCCAAGGTGTGGGCGGTGGAGAATGCTGTGAGGTGGACCGATCGTCACCAAGGGCAGGGAGAGAGAGAGAGAGCTACAGAGGGGGATTACGAAACCTTTCGATGAGGTCATAAAAGCCAACATTGGGGATGCCCATGCTATGGGACAGCAGCCACTCACATTTCTGCGACAGGTGGTAGCACTGTGCGCCTATCCTGATCTCCTGGACAGTCGCTTTTCCCAGGGGATGCAAGAAGCAGAGCCAGCAGAATCCTGTAGTCATGCGGAGGATACAGCCTTGGATCCTACAGCACCAGCCAAGGTGTGGCCTGTATCCGGGAAGATGTTGCTCAGTATATAGAGAAGAGGGATGGGGGGATCCCTGCGGACCCTGACAATATTTGTCTGACCACTGGAGCAAGTGAAGGTGTAGCTAGCATCTTGAAGACCCTTGTGTCGGGGAAGGGGAAGTCCCGCACCGGAGTCATGATTCCCATCCTGCAGTATTCACTCTACTCGGCGGCCATATCCGAGTTTGATGCAGCTCAGGTAAATTACTACCTGGATGAGGACAACTGCTGGGCTTTGGATGTCAATGAACTGAGGAGATCTTTGTACCAGGCTAGAGCGTATTGCAACCCCAAAGTGCTGTGCATCATTACTCCGGGAAACCCGACAGGGCAAGTCCAGAGCAAACACTGTATAGAGGAAGTCATTCACTTTGCCTGGGAAGAAGGTCTTTTCCTATTGAAAGATGAGGTCTACCAGGACAATGTCTACTCCGATAGTTGCCAGTTCCATTCCTTCAAGAAAGTTCTGCTTGAGATGGGACCAGAGTACAGCAATAATGTGGAGCTTGCCTCATTCCACTCTACCTCCAAGGGTTATATGGGAGAATGCGGTTACAGAGGAGGTTACATGGAAGTGCTGAATCTGCACCCTAATGTACTGGCCCAGCTGGTGAAGATGCTCTCTGTCCGCCTTTGCCCGCCAGTGTCAGGTCAGGCAGCGATGGACGTCGTAGTGAAACCGCCACAGTCCAATGAAGAGTCCTACGAGCAATTTATCCCAGAGAAAGAAGCTGTCCTCGGGAATCTCGCTCAGAAGGCCAGAGTGACGGAGGAATTATTTAATCAGCTTCCTGGCATTCAGTGTAATCCCTTGTAGGGTGCCATGTATGCCTTTCCCAGGATCTTCATCCCACCTCAAGCCGTAGAGAAGGCAAAGGAGCTGCAAATGGAGCCGGACATGTTCTACTGTATGCAGTTACTGGAGTAGATGGGGATTTGTGTTGTACCAGGAAGTGGTATATGACGAAAGCATTCAAGCGGAGTGTGGGACGTTTCGTTACATTGGTGGCAAGCAGTGGAACGCTTCCTGCAGTCTGGGACATCCAAACCTACATCTGACTCCAAGGTAACAGGAGAGGATAGGAGAGGTACAGATACCAGCCACCATGGAAGAGGAATTCAGAAGGAGGTTGCGAGAGATGCAGATACAGCACAGAGGACCAGTATCAGAGCAGGTCCTGCCGGGATGGTTTGATTCTATCCGCTGCAAACTCTGGAAGGAAGCGCTAGCCCATGAGCAGCGACACTGGGGAAAAGTTCTCCCCTCCATCCAGGAAAGGTACTGGTCGCAATATGGATTGCAGGTGCTGATTTTGGAGAAAAACCGCACAAGGAGCAGACAGAATTAGGCAGGCTGGTCTGGGCAGAGATGCGGCTGGATGAGAGCTACAGAGCTCTCCGGTGGCATGTATAAAAAGAATGCCCTTGGATAGCGGATGACAGCCCGAGGGAAGGCTTTGGCTACGGCAGCCTGAGACTGTTGTATGTGAAGCTGACAGGGGACCCTAAATTTGGGAGTGATTTGGAGTGGCGGTTGGACGAAATCATGGATTTCAGAGGAGGGCTTCTGAACGTCTCGAAAGTGCACTGGGCACTGGAAGATATAGATTTTCTGGCTATTCAGGAATGGGAGCTGGAGATCGCCTACAGACAGCTGCTAGACTCTGCTCAGCACCAAGGCTGGGCACCCTTTGCCTGGGACTATCAGGAAATACCAGCTGACAACTCTGAAATCCTGGCTGCAGAGTCAGCAGCTTGGCAGAGTAACAGTGTGCTTTGCCCACTTGCCCCGCAGCTATGGACGTGGAGGTCTTATGGCAGATGCAGCAAGTGCTTACTGACCTTGACGATCCTGTTTTTGCATGGGATGATCTTGGATGGAGGAATGTGCCTGTCCAGCAGCATGCCAGAGAATCAACAGTGGAAAATCTGGAGTTTGCCATGCCCAAAGCTGAAGTGCTGACAACAGGGCAGAGCTCTGCTAACCTCTGCCCAGCACCGATAGCATCTTTTGGGTTCCACAGACAGGAGATGGTGAACCTCTATCACCAGACACCAGTTGCAGAGACAGGGGATTTGATAGACTTTTCTGATGAGGAAGAACAACCTGGTGAGCCTTCAGCAAAAGAGCTTGTATCAGGGCCAAACGTCACTGAGCTCTGCCCAGCACCAACAGCAGTATCTGTGGAGTTACAAGGAACTTCCCCAGCTGAAGCGCTGGTCACTGGACAGAGGGCTCAAGACCTCTGCCCCACACCTTCGGCAGTCCTGGAGGCTCAGTGTGAGAAGGTGGCGATCACTTCCCAGCAGCAGATACAGGGGAGAAGGGAGAGGAGGTGTTTGTTGTCCCTCCTCAACAGTCGGCCAGGGTGGAGAAAGAGGTCTTTCCTCCCCAGCAAAGATCCATGCACCTGGGAGACAGTACCATAGGCATGTCGTCCCAGCAGCCAGATGAGGGAACGGAAAAGTAAGCAGCCAGCTCACCTCCCCAATGGCAGCTACACAGTTTGGGAGTGGAGGAATCTAGCCTTCTGCCCCAACGATTAACCAGACCAGAGGATGTGGAGTCCACAGCAGAAGTGCTGGCAACAGGGCAGAGTGCTACCAACCTCTGCCCAGCACCGGCAACTACTGTGGAGATTCAGGGAGCCAGGGCAGTCGGCCCCTCTCTCCAGCGACAAGCTGATGTAGTGAAGCTGCTACTCCCAGCTGAATCACTGGCAACAGGGCAGAGCTCCGCTGGCCTCTGCCTAGCACCTACAGTGTCTCTACAGATTCAGGAAGCTGGAGTGATCGGCCCCTCTGCCCAGCAGCAGAACGAGCCCTGGAATGTTAAAAACCACCCAGCTGAAGCGCTGGCAGCCGGACAGAGAGTAAATGACCTCTGCCCCAGACCTACTGGTGTCAACTATTCCTTACAGCCAAGAATGGAGATCATGCGGACTGACTATGTGAGTTAACTTTGCCCGACTAACGCATGTCTAGACCAGGTGAAGGTCTGGGAACTTGTTAGTCAACCTTTGATGGGGGAGAAATGTGACAGACCTAGCCAGGACAGAGGCTTTTGGATGGGACTGAATGCTAGCCTCCTGCCTACCGATCATGGGCCCTGGCATTTGGGGAACGGTGCTCTTTGTGAGCTGTATGCCTGGGAACCCTTGAGGTGGTGTTACTTTGGATTCAGGTCCATATCCCCCCAGGACACAGACAGATTGGGGGAATCCTATACATGCCATATTAGAAATATTGACTGATTCATACTGTTGGGACACATAATGTTAGATGCTAATGTCATAAACTCCAGCCACCTGTCTGTTGTCTTCTATAATTTAAATGCGTTTAGTCTGGTTTGCCACAGCTTCTAAGAGCATTTCACACATAGGTTTCTGGTTACAGTTGTATTGTTAGATTAATATGAGCAGGAGGTAGGAACCTCCTCTTTAACTGTATATAAGACTTGTATTTTGGTTCTAATAAAACTATCAGAAAAAGTATCATCTTGTTTTGTGCTTGTTAGCGGTTGGAATAGCTGATATCTATATTCAGACTGGGAGAAAGTGGTATATGACGAAAGCACTCAAGCGGAGTGTGGGACAATTTGTTACAGAGAGTATACGGAGACAGTATACAGAGAGAGAAAGTATACAGAGACAGTATACAGAGAGATAGAGTATACAGAGAGAGTATACACAGACAGAGAGAGGGTATGCAGAGGCAGTATACAGAGAGAGAGAGTATACATAGACAGTATACAGAGAGAGAGAGCGACAGTATACAGAGACAGAGTATACCGGGAGAGAAAGTATATGGAGACAGTATACAGAGACAGAGAGTATACAGAGAGAGAGAGACAGTATACAGAGACAGTATACAGAGAGAGAGAGTATATAGAGAGAGTACACAGAGAGAGTGAGACAGTATACAGAGACAGTATACAGAGAGAGAGAGTATACAGGGAGAGAGAGAGAGTAAACAGAGAGAGAGTGACAGTATACAGAGAGAGAGATAGAGTATACAGAGACAGTATACACAGAGAAAGAGAGAGAGTATACAGAGAGAGTATACAAAGAGAGAGAGAGTGCCTGGATTTGATCGGCATCTGGCGTACAAACATCCTATGCTTATACCCCTGCAGGGGTACAGCGTTCCGGTGAGTGGGATCACATCAGGGGGAGTTTGTTTTAAATATTTGGAGGAAATTCGGTGGAAGACATCACATGAACTTTTTTGTCACTTTCACATGAGACTTTATATTGCTATCAATTGGTTTACCATCAGGCTATTAGAGACATACCTCTATATATACATATTAATTATTTACCAGTTTGGGTCTTAATATCTGCACATTTTAAATATATTTATATCTCATTTTTTTCACGTATCTACTTTTTGCATTCCTAGCACTTTATTATAGAGGACTGTGGATACCCTCTACCTTACACACTCTTTTTATATATATATTTGTGTATAGACCTCACATATGTGTATGTGTGTATATGTATATATATATTTTTTACACATATTGCTTTGCATTTTCTGTTTTTCACCATAGAGGACTGTGGATACCCTCTATCCTAATTTAATATTTGCAGTTCATTTCTACCATCCAGCAGGGGCTGGAATATTGCCAATTGTATTGAACCTGACACTTTCGCACTTATTACCTTTTTATACTATATTATTAGTGGTCACCAATATCAATACTATTAATTTTGTATATAAGATCACAGTTGTATTTTTTCATTTTTATATTTATTGTCACCCACTAATTTATTTATTAATTAGCACTTTTCTATTATTTATTTATTAATTTTTCTTTTTTTTCCTATTTATATGTGGGATAAATAGTGCTGCATTTTGAGGGTACTACCTATTGGTGTCCCCTATAGCATGTCACATTGATACATCTACCACCACCATTAGATAAACATCACATACCAATACATCCTTTATGCACAGCGCTATTCCCTATTTTGTTATACTTATACAGAGAGAGTGTATACAGAGAGATAGAGTATACAGAGATAGTATGCAGAGAGAGTATATAGAGAGAGAGACAGTATACCAAGACAGTATACAGAGAGAGAGTATACAGAGTCTGTATACAGAGAGAGAGAGTATACAGAGACCGTATACAGAAAGAGAGAGCGACAGTATACAGAGAGAGAGTATACAGAGACAGTATACAGAGAGAGAAAGTATATAGAGACAGTATACAGAGAGTATACAGAGAGAGAGAGAGAGAGAGAGACAGTATACAGAGAGAGTGAGACAGTATACAGAGACAGTATACAGAGAGAGAAAGTATGCAGAGAGAGTATACAGAGAGAGCGTGAGTATACAGAGAGAGTATACAGAGAGAGAGAGCGAGTATACAGAGAGAGTATACAGAGAGAAAGATAGAGTATGCAGAGACCGTATACAGAGAGCATATACAGAAAAAGGGAGTATACAGCGTAAGAGAGTATACAGAGACAGTATACAGAGACAGCGCATATACAAGACAGTATACAGAGAGAGAAAGACAGAGAGTATACAGAGACAGTATACAGAGACAAAGAGTATACAAGACAGTATACAGAGAGAGACAGAGAGTATACAGAGACAGTATACAAAGAGAGAGACAGTATACAGAGAGAGAGAGAGTATACAGAGACAGTATACAGAAAGAGTATATACAGAGACGGTATACAGAGAGAGAAAGAGACAGAGACGGTAATACAGAGAGAGAGAGTATACATAGACAGTATACAGAGAGAGAAAGTATATAGAGACAGTATACAGAGAGAGTATGCACAACAGTATACAGAGAGAGAGATTATACAGAGACATTATACAGAGAGAATACAGAGAGAGAGAGACAGTATACAGAGACAGTATACAGAGAGAGAGTATACAGAGACGGTATGCAGAGAGGGAGAGTATACAGAGACAGTATACAGAGAGAGTATACAGAGACAGTATACAGAGAGAGAGTATACAGAGACAGTATACAGAGAGAGAGTATACAGAGACAGAATACAGAGAGAGAGAGAGAGAGTATACAGAGACAATATACACAGAGAGAGCGACAGTATACAGAGAGACAGAGAGAGTATATAGAGACTATAAAGAGAGAGAGTGGAACAAAACGTCCCACACTCCGCTTGAGTGCTTTTGTCATATACCGCTTCCTCCCAGTCTGAATATAGATATCAGATATTGCAACCACTCAAAAAACAAGACGATACTTGTTTAGTTGCTGAACATAGACTCTTTATTAGAACCAAAATACAAGTCTTATACACAGTAGAAGAGGAGGTCCCCCCTCCTGCTCATATTACTCTAACAATGCACCTGTAACCAGAAACCTAATTAACATGAGCTAATTAACTATTCCCTTAAAGCAGCCAATGTGAATCCGTGCCCTCCTGAGCATTGTTATGATTAATCGGGATTTCACTACAGGTCAGACTTGTCACTGAGCTTCACACAGTAGATTATACACTATCATAAGTATAAACACAGGACACCTTCTCACAATAGCAGGAGCTCCAGCAGGAGTCGGCCCGCCTCCTACATTGTACAGAGGCCAATGTGATCAAACAAACCAAGAATAGTCTTTACATATATCCTGGGAGATATTGTGGATAAATATTACTGTCCCATTTTAAGTAATTCAAGATATATTTTCTCAGTCACAGATGGCACAGGGTGACTTAGACATAAGAGGTGCATGGGGAGCTGAAGCAAGGGTTTCCCAACCTTTCCAGGGGATTCTGGGTTCCAAGGGCCCTCCTGTCACATCTCTCCCCTTTCGGCAGAAGACTAACACAGAGGGAGACCCCAAACGGGTTGACTCCAAAGTTAGTCCATAATTCCAGTCCTCTAATGCCTGTACCCACACAGTACCCTAAACAAATTTTTCCAAACAGAGCATTACTCACCTAGCCAATCTCTGCCTCTCTCATAGAACATACTTGCTGCTGGGGGGAAGTGCGGACTGGTCCTTCCCCCTGGAGTCCCTTTAGCAGCAGGAGAGAAGACAGGGTGGCTAGGCTCAGTCTGTCATGCTGTTGGGCATCTGGGCCGACTGCCCAGCATCCCTGGGGTATACAGGTGGAGACTGAAGTCCCATCCACCTTTACAGGAAATCCGTCCACTGTTAGTTGAGAGAGACTTCACCGCACAGGTATGGATTCAGGCCAGGTATAAACGAAATGATTGCCTCCAAGAAGAAAGAGCCCCAGGTGCGGGCTAATGCTGAGCCAAGCAGGAAGTATACGAGAAGAGCCGCCCACTGGGAAAAATGTAAGTGTCTTTATTGTAAAATCAGGCTCACAAAGCATACAGGACACTGTAGCGAAAAGGTACAGACAAAACAGCTAACGCGTTTGGCACTTATACCAAGTGCTTACTCATAGCTGGCAATCATAGGAATGAAACCACATATATACTCTATAATATAAGTCATGTGACCATGTGATGATACAAAAATCAGAGACAACTGGGATCCAACTGTGAGGAATGTGTACACCTGTTGATGGATAACAAGTTCTAAAGTGGAGACTCCTGTGATAATATAGTATATATAAGCAACGGAAAATGAGAAACGTGTATGTAAATAAGAATGAAAAATAAAAAGTGAAAAATATATGAAAGAGTACATATATATATGAAATGTAATAAACAAAAGCGAAAAAACCATATGTGCGTGATTAAAACTAAGTGCACAAAATGAAATATATATGAATAAATATGAATATTGCAAATAGAAAAAAAGAGAAAGTGTATATAAGTATATTGTATGAATGAAAATGAAGATGAAAATTGAATCCCTGTGTAAACAGGGGATATCATTTTGTGTGGTTTTTTTTTGATACGGAGTGAAATTAATATGATGTAAAGAGTGAAAAAAATCTGTGAATATGTGATATAACGCGATGTCACAAAGGACAAGGTTGTATCATAAAGGATGTGTCAATGGTGAACAAATGAATAAAAATGAAATAAAATTAAGATTTACATGAAAATGTACATGGGTATAGAAGGTTTGAATATATGTGTAAATCTGAAGACAGGTACAGGTAGACAGGTAGAACCATAGGTATATGAAAAACTGTAAAAAAGTTAGAAAGCATCAAAATTATATGAAAAATATGTGTGTATATAACTGCATGTAAATTACACATGTATACAACATCGGATCCCAGCAATCTATGGACCCATCACCTAGAAAGGGGAACAGATAAACAAACAAATGTGTCAATATAAGCAGATATAGCAGCAAGATATACATAATGCAATATGAAGGGGACATAAAATATGTCTTTCTATATATGCAGAGAAAAGGGAGGGAAGGGAAAATTTTCCTCCGACTGCATACATACATAAACACATCAATAAATGAGAAATAAAATATTGAACACAAGAATAAGAACCGTGCTTATTAGGACAATGATGACCTGTAAACAGTAAAATGCTGAACTAAATGTATATTATCGAACCCTCAATGATTAAAACTATACAGGGAAAATCAGTCCTAAACCAAAACAAAAAACCATAGGTGTACCAAAAGGCATATGTTTTATTAATAATGCTTATAACGGACCCCATGGAATAAAACTCTCATGAAGTTGCTTGACATGTGGTGCAAGAGGAATAGATAATAATATCTTTAAAATCCTAAAGCACTCGGGACCGTTCAAAGCTATATTAAACCACAATGGGTGTCAAAGTTGCCTATGTATATAAATATATTAGTATAAGCAGAACCCTATTGACAAGCAGCTTAAATGAGGCAGCGTCCAACACTAGGTGTGTGTGAAAAACTAGTGATGAGAGGGACAAAGCAAAAGTATCGCTGTGTCCATAGACACATCGATATATAGATCGGAAAGACAAGAGATGGGTATAGATAAGAGACAGAGAGTGTGGGACAGCGGAACGAGATGAATACCCATTAATCATAATAATAAGAGACATAGAGATTCTAGGTTTTAAAGAAAAGATCCAATAAACTTCACGTTTACACAATAGATGAAATCTGTCTCCTCCTCTAATGGGTGTGACAATTTTTTCAATACCCTGGATGAAAAGACTAGATACATCCTTTTGGTGAACGGAAATCCCATGTTTGGCCACATTTGTTAGTCTATCTTTCTCAATGTCTTACAGATGATCATATAATCGATCTCTTAAGCGGCGTGTTGTGCGACCAACATATTGAATTTGACATTTATCGCAAGTAATGACATATACCAAAAATTGAGTGTTGCAATTGATGAAAGAAGAGATATTAATGGTTCTACCATTAGTGCATGAGTGTATATTCTTGCCTTTTTTGATATGGCAACGTAATTGCAACCTTTCTTCCCGCATGTAAAGTTCCCTGTGAGACTCAACCAATTTGGCCTCACCTGCCTGATCGAAAATAGGCTGGGTGAGAGGAAATTCCCTAGAGTTGGTGCTCTGCGTGAGACCATCTTAATGCCTCTGGAAAGAACTTTACTATAAACAGGATCATTCAATAGAATAGGGAAGTACCTGTTTATTATATTCTTTATTTTGTTAAACTCTGAACTAAACGGCATGGAAAAAACTGGGGTGTATTTTGAGGTGTTTCTCAGAGTGTACATTTGTTCCTTTTGTGGGATTTGTCTTTTAACCAGTTACCAACCGGCCCATAGCCGAATGACGGCTGCAGGGCGGTTGGATAACTCTGGGAGGGCGTACTATGACGTCCTCCCGGAGAAACGGTCCCGCGCGCCCCCCCGGGCGTGCACACGGGAACATCCACGGGACCCGGCGCATCCACGGGACCCGGCGCAACACGGATCGCGGTAAAGGGCCAATGACAGCGGCCCTTTACCATGTGATCGCTCCGTCCAATGACAGAGCGATCACAAATGTCAACAAAGGCTGTGCTGCAGGGTCAGCACAAGTTCATCGCTCTCCTCTCCTCACACCGATGCAGCGTGAGAGGAGAGGAGAGCTTCACAGTGCCGAACAGTGAGTTTTTTATATTACCAGTGCCCAGCAGTGCCACAGCAGTGCCCCAACAGTGCCACAACAGTGCCCCAACAGTGTCATCTGTGCCACAAGTGCCATCTGTGCCACATCTGTGCCACCTGTGCCACATCTGTGCCATCTGCCACCTCTGTGCCACCTCTGTGCCACCTCTGTGCCACCTCTGTGCCACCAGAGCCACACCAGTACCACCAGTGCCACACCAGTGCCACACCAGTGCCACTTGTGCCAATCAGTGCCACCTGTGCCCATCAGTGCCACCTGTGCCCATCTGCGCCACTGCAGTACCACATCAGTGTCGCCAGTGCCGCCTGTGCCCACCAGTGCCGCCTGTGCCCACCAGTGCCGCCTGAGCCCACCAGTGCCGCCTGAGCCCACCAGTGCCACCTCTGTGCCACTACAGTGCACACCAGTGCAACCAGAGCCACACCAGTGCCACTACAGTGCACACCAGTGCCACCTGTGCCCAACCAGTGCCACCTGTGCCCAACCAGTGCCACCTGTGCCCATCAGTGCCGCCAGTGCCACATCAGTGCCGCCTGTGCCACATCAGTGCCGCCAGTGCCACATCAGTGCCGCCAGTGCCGCCTGTGCCCACCAGTGCCGCCTGTGCCCACCAGTGCCACCAGAGCCACCTCTGTGCCCACCAGAGCCACCTCTGTGCCCACCAGAGCAACACCAGTGCAGCCAGAGCCACACCAGTGCAGCCAGAGCCACACCAGTGCAGCCAGAGCCACACCAGTGCCACCTGTGCCCACCAGAGCCACCTCTGTGCCCACCAGAGCCACACCAGTGCAGCCAGAGCCACACCAGTGCTCATCTGCGCCACATCAACCTCACCAGCTACCAGTATGGCAAAACAATTATTTACAGCCGAGGAGGCCTACCAGCGTCTCAGCATGACCAATGAGAGCAGCGGGGAGCTCTCTGAGTCTCTGTCCAATTCGGATTCGGCCTATGAACCCGTGACAAGCAGCGGGTCCGATACAGAATCAGAAGAGGAACGTGTGCCCGTGAAAAGAAGGCGTTCTGGCGTGGAGCAGCAGCCTACTACCACCTCGAGTGCAGTGCCGTCCACCTCCAGGGCAGCGCCGTCCACCTCCAGGGCAGCACCGTCCACCTCCAGGGCAGCACCGTCCACCTCCAGCGCAGTGCCATCCACCTCCAGCGCAGTGCCGTCCACCTCCAGCGCAGTGCCGTCCACCTCAAGCGAAGAGCCACTGCAACAAAGGCCAGGCACCAGTAGGGTGTCATCTCAGCCCCAAAGGGATAGAGGCCATGCCAGCCTACCCTATGCCCTTCAAAACCCCCTGTGGCTTCCCCCTAATTCCGGAGCAGCAAATATCCCCCCTTTTACCGCCCAGCCAGGTGTCCAGGTGAACACCGATAATTTTGTCATGCTCGATTTTTTTTATTTGATTTTCACGGAAGACTTTCTATCATCCATTGTGGCCCAGTGCAACCTTTACGCACAGCAGTACATCGTAAGCAACCCTGGCTCTAGTTATGCCCGTCCCTTTGAGTGGAGAGAGCTTACCATAGCAGAATTTAAAATTTTCTTAGGCCTAACTTTTACAATGGGTCTCACAAAAAAAACCAAATGTACTCATATTGGTCAACTAACCCCGTCCACCACATGCCACTCTTCTCTTCAAAAATGCCAAGATCAAGATACCTTATGATTTTGCGCTTCCTTCACTATAATGACAACACCCAGTGCCCTCCCCGAAATGACCCAGCATTTGACAAATTATTCAAACTTCGGCCACTCCTAAATTATTTCTCAGAAAAATTTCCCCAGCTATATACCCCCGACCAGAATATTTCTGTTGATGAGTCCCTTGTAAAATTTACAGGCAGGCTTGGCATCAAACAGTTTATCCCCAGCAAAAGGGCCCGATATGGGGTTAAAATGTATAAACTTTGCGACCGAGCCACGGGGTACATTTACGCCTTCCGGGTGTACGAAGGGAAGGACACCCAACTGCATCCCCCTGAATGTCCAGAATATATTGGAACCAGCGGCAAAGTTGTCTGGGAGCTCGTTTATCCACTGCTTGGAAAGGGGTACCACCTTTATGTGGATAATTTTTATACTAGCTTGCCCCTCTTCCGCAATCTTCACCGGAGGGACACCCCAGCATGTGGTACTGTAAGAACCAATAGAAAAGGCTTCCCGCAAAAATTGGTCAATGAAAGGCTACGCCGAGGGGATACGGTGGCTTTGCGGAACCAGGAGCTATTGGCTGTCAAGTGGAGGGACAGACGAAACGTCCATATGCTGACGACAATCCACAATGACACCTACGTGGAAGTCCCAAGAAGAAACGGCCCAGTCCAGAAACCTGCTTGTATTTATGATTACAATTTATTTATGGGGGGAGTGGACTTTAACAATCAGATGATTGAACCCTACCTTCCCACAAGAAAATCCCGTCACTGGTATAAAAAAGTGTCCATTTATTTTTTCAGTTTGGCCATGTACAACACTTACGTAATTTACCAAGAATCTACTGAGACCCCCGTATCCTATCTGCAATACCAGGAACAAGTAATCTCCTCCCTTTTGTACCCTGAAAGCCCACCAGAAAATATTCGCTGTGATTCCGTGAGCAGACTCCACGAACGCCACTTTCCTGAAAAAATCCCTCCCCGTGAAACAGGCCACAGACGTCAGAAAAAATGCCGGGTGTGCTCCAGAAGAGGAATTAGAAGAGACACCACGTATTATTGTCCCGATTGTCCTTCCCAACCAGGCCTCTGTATAAGCGAATGTTTCCGCCGTTACCATACTTCTCTACAATATTAGGGAAGTATGGTAAACGTAATTCTCATTTCCTGTAATTTTCCTCCACACCCCTTATGCCACTGCACTGAACCCGATTTACCTCTGCCTTCTCAGGAATCGACCCTGGCCTGTTATACGACCAAGCTTCTGCCTAACACTAAAACTGTACCTACCTCTGCCTTCTCCGGAACTGACCCTGGCCTGTTATACGACCAAGCTTATGCCTAACGCTGATTTGTACCTACCTCTGCCTGCTCTGGAACTGACCCTGGACTGTTTGACCACGTTTTTTGCCTGCCTCTTGGACTGATCATTTACCCTGCTATGCTAGTGGGAACACAGGGGTCTCACATATGTGAGGGGCTCCAGAAATGTTTTTCTGGATGAAGAAATCTAACTTTTTAGTTTTCTCATTCCCAGATTTAGGGTCTGGAGACTCGGAGGCTTCAAAGAGATTTGGGTGGGAGAAGCCTCTACCCCTGTCCCCATTCTTTCCTGGTCTGCTACTTGGACCATGTTCCTGCTTACTACCAGGACCAATATTTTGGCACTGCTGGCAATGTCTCTACGTGCACTGACCCTGGACTGTACAAGGACATTATCCCTGCCTGTACTATGGACAATATTCCTGCCCGCTGCCTGGACAATTCCATTCACTGTGGATGACCACGTCCCTGCCTGCTGCCTGGATCAGGGCTCTCCTCCTGTGGACAACTGCACTACTAAAACTACAGGTAATCTTTTGTTTACCCTTTGCTCAGCAGAATGTATTTTAGGGTGTAATTCATGGTATGTTCATGCTATGTGTTAGAAATATGAAGGGCCTTCAAAAATGTAATAGACTGTAAGGAAATTAGATGTGTAATTTATGCTCCTAGAACGCCTGAATGTGCTACTTCAATGTTGGGCCTCTGTATGTGGCCAGGTTGTGTAAAAGTCTCACACATTTGGTATCGCCATACTCGGAAGGAGTAGCAGAATATATTTTGGGGTGTCATTTTTGCTATGTACATGCTATGTGTCGAAAATAACTTAGAAATGGACAACTTTGTGTAAAAAAAAATGCGTTTTCATTTTTTCCCCACATTTTCCACAAACTTCTGGAAAAAAATGAACCATTCAAAAGACTCATTATGCCTCATAGATTATATGTTGGGGTGTTTTCTTTCCAAAATGGGGTCACTTTGTGGGCGTTTCCATTGTCCTGGTGCTCCAGGGCCGTCAAAAGTGTAATAGGTGGTTGAGAGATTAGATGTGTAATTTATGCTCCTAGAACGCCTGAATGTGCTACTTCAATGTTGCGCCTCTGTATGTGGCCAGGTTGTGTAAAAGTCTCACACATGTGGTATCGCCATACTCGGAAGGAGTAGCAGAATATATTTTGGGGTGTCATTTTTGCTATGTACATGCTATGTGTCGGAAATATCTTAGAAATGGACAACTTTGTGTAAAAAAAATGCGTTTTCATTTTTTTTCCACATTTTCCAAAAACTTCTGGAAAAAAATGAACCATTCAAAAGACTCATTATGCCACAGATTATACGTTGGGGTGTTTTCTTTCCAAAATGGGGTCACTTTGTGGGCGTTTCCATTGTCCTGGTGCTCCAGGGCCTTCAAAAGTGTAATAGGTGGTTGAGAGATTAGATGTGTAATTTATGCTCCTAGAACGCCTAAATGTGCTACTTCAATGTTGCGCCTCTGTATGTGGCCAGGTTGTGTAAAAGTCTCACACATGTGGTATCGCCATACTCGGAAGGAGTAGCAGAATATATTTTGGGGTGTCATTTTTGCTATGTACATGCTATGTGTCGGAAATATCTTAGAAATGGACAACTTTGTGTAAAAAAAATGCGTTTTCATTTTTTTTCCACATTTTCCAAAAACTTCTGGAAAAAAATGAACCATTCAAAAGACTCATTATGCCGCATAGATTATACGTTGGGGTGTTTTCTTTCCAAAATGGGGTCACTTTGTGGGCGTTTCCATTGTCCTGGTGCTCCAGGGCCTTCAAAAGTGTAATAGGTGGTTGAGAGATTAGATGTGTAATTTATGCTCCTAGAACGCCTGAATGTGCTACTTCAATGTTGCGCCTCTGTATGTGGCCAGGTTGTGTAAAAGTCTCACACATGTGGTATCGCCATACTCGGAAGGAGTAGCAGAATATATTTTGGGGTGTCATTTTTGCTATGTACATGCTATGTGTCGGAAATATCTTAGAAATGGACAACTTTGTGTAAAAAAAAATGCGTTTTCATTTTTTTTCCACATTTTCCAAAAACTTGTGGAAAAAAATGAACCATTCAAAAGACTCATTATGCCTCATAGATTATACGTTGGGGTGTTTTCTTCCCAAAATGGGGTCACTTTGTGGGCGTTTCCATTGTCCTGGTGCTCCAGGGCCGTCAAAAGTGTAATAGGTGGTTGAGAGATTAGATGTGTAATTTATGCTCCTAGAACGCCTGAATGTGCTACTTCAATGTTGTGCCTCTGTATGTGGCCAGGTTGTGTAAAAGTCTCACACATGTGGTATCGCCATACTCGGAAGGAGTAGCAGAATATATTTTGGGGTGTCATTTTTGCTATGTACATGCTATGTGTCGGAAATATCTTAGAAATGGACAACTTTGTGTAAAAAAAAATGCGTTTTCATTTTTTTTCCACATTTTCCACAAACTTCTGGAAAAAAATGAATCATTCAAAAGACTCATTATGCCTTATAGATTATACGTTGGGGTGTTTGCTTTCCAAAATGGGGTCACTTTGTGGGCGTTTCCATTGTTCTGGTGCTCCAGGGCCTTCAAAAGTGTAATAGGTGGTTGAGAGATTAGATGTGTAATTTATGCTCCTAGAACGCCTGAATGTGCTACTTCAATGTTGCGCCTCTTTATGTGGCCAGGTTGTGTAAAAGTCTCACACATGTGGTATCCCCATACTCAGGAGGAGTAGCAGAATATATTTTGGGGTGTCATTTGTGTAATTTACATGCCATGTGAGAGAAATAACCTGTTGTGATGACAATTTGGTGTGAAAAAAAATAAAAATAAAAAAAATCTTCATTTTGCAAAGAATTGTGGGAAAAAATAACAACTTCAAAAAACTCACCATGCCTCTTACTAAATACCTTGGAATGTCTACTTTCCAAAAAGGGGTCATTTTGTGGGTATTTGTACTTTCCTGGCTTGTTAGGGTCTCAAGAAATGAGATAGGCCTCAGTACATCAGGTGTGATCAGATGTGATCAATTTTCAGTGATTGGCACCATAGCTTGTAGACTCTATAACTTTCACACAGACTAAATAATATCCACTAATTTGGGTTATTTTTACCAAAGATATGTAGCAGTATAAATTTTGGCCCAAATTTATGAAGAAAAATTACTTATTTGCAAAATTTTATAATACAAATGAAGAAAAATGCATTTTTTTACAAAATTTTCGGTCTTTTTTCATTTATAGCACGGAAAATAAAAAACCCAGAGGTGATCAAATACCACCAAAAGAAAGCTCTATTTGTGTGAAAAAAAGGACGAAAATTTCATATGGGTACAGTGTTGCATGACTGAGTAATTGTCATTCAAAATGTGAGAGCACCAAAAGCTGAAAATTGGTCTGGTTATTAAGGGGGTTTAAGTGCCCAGTGGTCAAGTGGTTAAGAGCGAATGTCTGGGAATGGTGTTAACAGTGGTTAGTGCTTTTGTGATCAAAGAATTCGGATACCCACAATCCTTAAAACGCTGGGTCATATCATTGGCTTCTATATGAAAGTTTTCAGGTGTGCTACACAGGCGTTTTAATCTGAGAAATTGTCCATAGGGTACCCCTCTAATGGTATGCCTAGGATGTGCGGAGTCGGCTCTAAGTAGAGCGTTCCCCGCGGTGGGTTTTCTAAAAAGGCTAGTGTGAACTACACCCCCTGTCCCTGTTAACCTTACATCCAGGAATTCTATGCTGTTGGCCTCTAAAACAACTGTGAATCTTAAATTCAGATCATTGTCATTAAAGTAAGAGAGCCAGGTGTTAATATCGGCATTCTCATCAGATGTGATGAATAGGAGGTCATCAATGAAACGACAAAAAAACACCGTGTCCAAACGGCGGGGGCTATCATGTCCAAAGATGCGAGACCTCTCCCACCAACCCATGAAAAGGTTGGCTAATAAGGGCAAAGATTTGGCCCCCATAGGGCACTTTGAAACGGTGTAGCTTGGACCCGGTTCACCGGAAAAGGCTCCGGTAGGTCTCATTTGAATATTTCAGGCCCTTTCTACGGAATGGCACCCCCCTCCACTTTCGGGGACCAGTGGACTCCTCACAAAACACTGGCAAAAACATGCGCAGCGCTCTCTGGTTCTATGGGTCTTAAAAATACAGCGACACCAGGAGTCTGTGGGGATGCTCTTCAGGTACTCACTGGCCAAGTTTGTGTAATAATTGTCCACGTACCCAAGTGGTACCCCTTTCCGAATAAGGGTGACACCAAGTCCCACACAATCTTACCAGCGCTCACTATGTAGTCTGGGCAGTTCTCCAGCTCTACGTAACTATCTCTTCCCTCATAAACCATAAAACTATATGTATAGCCTGTGGCCCTGTCACAGAGCTTATACATTTTGACCCCATATCTGGCACGCTTGCTGGGAAGATACTGTTTGAATGACAAGCGGTCAGAAAACTTAATCAGGGACTTATCAACCCAGACTGGTTTCCGAGGGGATGAATTTTGTAGAGCCGATTGTATTTAGTGTCACCCCGAGGACAACAAAGTTCATTGTCATTAAAATGCATGAACCGCAAGATCTGCTCGTATCGTGTCCTGGTCATGGAGGCAGAGAACACGGGCATATGGTGAATTGGGTCAGTGGACCAATATGACCGCAACTAACTTTTTTTTAGTTATGCCCATGAGGAGGGATAGGCCCAGCAAGGTCCTAAATTTGGAGACTGTAATAGGTCTCCAATCTCTGGCAAGGGTCAACTGAGGATTAGCAGCGATGAATTGACCAGCATACAAATTGCTTTGGTCCACAATCTATAGAGATCTTCCATGAAAAACAGCGAATAAAAATCAAGTGACGTAAAATCAACTGTTTCCACCTGTATTCCTGGGTTGGTACGGGAGCTGCAGAAGTGGTGGGCTCCCGATTCGGATTGGCAAATGCAGCAGGAGGGGCACTATGGGCTTGACAGGCCTGTCTTCTTGGTGGCTGTGGGACACTACTTGAACTGCACCTATGGGACTCGCAACGTCACCAAGTGTTTCTGCAGTGCTGGATGTACGACTAGGATGTACTAGGCCGTTGGTGCTTGCCAGTTCACCAGAAGGATGTGCAGCACTAGTACTGGCTCTCTGCTCCATACGAGAGCCTTGCGGTTCTTGCACTTCAACAACAGCAGAAGAACGGGGTTGGGTACGCCCGACCTTGGCAGGGACCATTACTCCATTGTCAGAGCTATCTGTCAGGGTGCCGCTGCTGTCTACAAGATCATATTCTGAGCCTGAATCTGACAGATGGGTGACTTCCTTTTCACTCTCATCTGTCATGTTTAGAAACGTGTAGGCCTCTTCACTAGTGTACTTCGATTGGACATTGTGGCCTCTAAATTTACTGGTACAACTAGTGAAACTCACAGGAAAAAAGAGCACCTGATTGTCAGCGACTGCTTCAAATGCTACCAAAAAACTGTTAGCGCTCGCAGGGATCAGGCTTGACTCTGCGAACGCTACTGTTATGTGTTTTGTGTTTTGTAAGTGACAGTGATTAATTGATACTGCATTTGGGTGGGCTGGGCGGAGGGGCTAAACGCAGGTGCTAGCAGGTATGGGCTGATCCCACTAACACTGCATTTTTGGGAACCCTAAGCTACTGGGGACGCTAGTATAGATCTTTTCAGATCAAAGATATTGATCCGTTCAGACACAATACTACTAAGGGAGGTGTATGGTGCGTGCGAACTAACCGGAGTCACCCGTAACACTAATACGGTGATCACTGGTGACAGAGAGCGATCAAGGGGTTAAACCTTGGTTAGGGGGGTACCCTAAGGGTACCTGGGCCTACCACTAACTGCCCTAACGCTGATTAGTGTCACAAATGACACCAGTACAGTGATCAGTGAAAAATCTGACAATTGTACTGGGTGACACTGTGACAGGGAGTGAAGGGGTTAACTGGGGGGTGATTGGGGGGTGACAAGTGTACCTACGTGAGCTGGTGTAAGTGTAGTGTTGGTGAAACTTACTGTGAGATGTCCTCTCTCCTCTCTCTGTAACGAAAAGAGTTCCACGAGGGGAGATGACATCACTTCCCCTGCCTGTGTTTACACTTACAGGGAAGGATTTAATTCATCAGAACCGATCAGCAGGTCCAGGCCATAAATCATTGGCCTGGACCTAGAGATTGATCGGTTCTGGAACTAATCCGATGGTCGCGCACGCGGTACAGGATTTCGCACAGCGGTGCAATTGTGCGGCAGTATACAGTGGGGACGGAAAGTATTCAGACCCCCTTAAATTTTTCACTCTTTGTTATATTACAGCCAATTGCTAAAATCATTTCAGTTAATTTTTTTCTTCATTAATGTACACACAGCACCCCATATTGACAGCAAAACACAGAATTGTTGACATTTTTGCAGATTTATTAAAAAAGAAAAACTGAAATATCACATGGTCCTAACCTTTAACCATGGACCCTTTGCTGTGACACTCATATATTTAACTCAGGTGCTGTCCATTTCTTCTCATCATCCTTGAGATGGTTCTACACCTTCATTTGAGTCCAGCTGTGTTTGATTATACTGATTGGACTTGATTAGGAAAGCCACACACCTGTCTATATAAGACCTTAAGGCTCACAGTGCATGTCAGAGCAAATGAGAATCATGAGGTTAAAGGAACTGCCTGAAGAGCTCAGAGACAGAATTGTAGCAAGGCACAGATCTGGCCAAGGTTACAAAAAAATCAGACCAGAACCCTTCCCAGAGCTGGCCGTCCGGCCAAACTGAGCTATTAGGGGAGAAGAGCCTTGGTGAGAGAGAAAAAGAAGAACCCAAAGATCACTGTGGCTGAGCTCCAGAGATGCAGTCGGGACATGGGAGAAAGTTGTAAAAAGTCAACCATCACTGCAGCCCTCCACCAGTCGGTGCTTTATGGCAGAGTGGCCCGACGGAAGCCTCTCCTCAGTGCAAGACACATGAAAGCCTGCATGGAGTTTGCTAAAAAAAACCTGAAAGACTCCAAGATGGTGAAAAATAAGATTCTCTGGTCTGATGAGACCAAGATAGAACTTTTTGGCCTTAATTCTAAGCAGTATGTGTGGAGAAAACCAGGTACTGCTAATCACCTGTCCAATACAGTCCCAACAGTGAAGCATGGTAGTGGCAGCATCATGCTGTGGGGGTGTTTTTCAGATGCAGGGACAGGACGACTGGTTGCAATTGAGGGAAAGATGAATGCGGCCAAGTACAGGGATATCCTGGATGAAAACCTCCTCCAGAGTGCTCAAGACCTCAGACTGGGCCGAAGGTTTACCTTCCAACAAGGCAATGACCCTAAGCACACAGCTAAAATAATGAAGGAGTGGCTTCACAACAACTCCGTGACTGTTCTTGAATGGCCCAGCCAGAGCCCTGACTTAAACCCAATTGAGCATATCTGGAGAGACCTAAAAATGGCTGTCCACCAACGTTTACCATCCAACCTGAGAGAACTTGAGAGGATCTGCAGGAGGAATGGCAGAGGATCCCCCAATCCAGGTGTGAAAAACTTGTTGCATCTTTCCCAAAAAGACTCATGGCTGTATTAGATCAAAAGAGTGCTTCTACTAAATACTGAGCAAAGGGTCTAAATACTTAGGATCATGTGATATTTCAGTTTTTCTTTTTTAATAAATCTGCAAAAATGTCAACAATTCTGTGTTTTTCTGTCAATATGGGGTGCTTTGTGTACATTAATGAGGAAAAAAATGAACTTAAATGATTTTAGGGGGTATGAATACTTTCCGTCCCCACTGTATGTACCCGGTCGGGAACCAGTTAAAAATTACATTCAACGTTTGTACTGTAGCCAGCATATTGTTAAGACACATGGACCTTATGTTGTGACATTTTTGATGGGGATAGAATTGAAAGTGTTTTTAAAACTATTTTTTTGTTTTTATTTTGAATAGAATAGAAAAGGGTCAATCAAGTTTTTATTGCTGTCCAGGGTTCCAGCTGAGCAAAATTACTTTCTATTTGTCCTGGTACCTATCATTGCAGGCAAGAGAGGGAAAATTGGAAATTTACTGGAAGACAAATAGAATGGATATCTTCCAATAGCGACAGAAATTTTAGTGGCAATTGCCTAAAAAAAAGTTCCATTATTTTGGAGTGATCTCCTCTTAATTCCTGTTGTGCATCAAGATATGGAGTGAAGAAAAAGTTTCCTAATTGGATACAGACACAAAAATAACCTAGACGGTGTTTGGTTTTAGGTATTCCTTGAGCTGACCATACATGGATCAAAATTAATCCAGTTCAGCAGGGACTGACAGAATTTCGTTACATGTATGGGCAGGCTGGTTGTACAGAAATCAATTTACCGATCGACTTCTGTACAGCCTGTTGTTGGGATTGGAGAATAGGGTAATTTTGTTTTCATTCAGCCCGCTGGTTAAATGAAAAAAAAAAAGACCAATCTATGGGCAAAATGTATTCAGTCTATTTCTGAAAAAAGTAGGCACATTAAATGCACTTAATTATTTAAGCTGAAACTGCCATGGGACCCATTGGGTTAATTTATTTTACTGATGGTTGGGGTGTTTTGTAATTCAAAATAAAATTTTTTTAAGAGTAGTGTGAATATTTGTAGTTGAATGTAATTCTATTGAATTGAACAATGTAACCCATTAAGATGAAATGGTTATGACTAAGGCCTTATACGCTGAAATGCGTCAACTGACTTACAGTAACCTGCGTTTGTTTACTGTGGCTTTTCAATAAAATTAAGACATTTTAAGAGCAACAAGAGTGTGGATATTTTTTTCCATATTAATCTACTCAGCCAGCGACTGTGGGTCAAGCACCTGGGAGCTCTGCTATGTATGTGTTGTATAGGTAGTAGCACTGACTTTTCTTTTTTGTATTCATAATTAAATGACTAAACTACTGATTAAAATTGTATTTATTAAGGTTTACAATGTTTTATCAAATGTCATTTTTAATAGCATGTCCTTACCACTGACATATTCCCTTGAGAAAGATATTCTTGCTCACCTAAACTTCCTTTTTCAGTAAACTTCTTGTAATTGGTGGATACAGTTCTAGTGGGTATACCATTCTATATTGAAAAAAATCAAAAAAATGGTGCACTAATATCATAGTGCTATAAATATGAAAATTGTCTACTATGATAAATGTGAAATAGAAAATGCTAATCATAAGCAATGCTGTGTACTGTTGTGTTGTATACTGTTGTGATACCAGTAATTATATCACAATCACTGTGTAAGGTGCATAATGCTGTTACAAAAGACTCTACATATAGAAACTTATGTAACAAATATAGAAATGTAGAAAATATAAACAAAGACCAAAGTGCTATGTGAACCCTCTGGGTTAAAATGAAGGTATATAAGTACTCCAAACAATTGTGCAAAATAGTCCCATTAGACATTATTGCTGTTAATATACTGAAACTAGGTATAGAAGCATGGAGACAATGACTAATTGTTCAACAGATAGCTACCAAATCTGCTGGCTCACAGCTCCCGTGATGAGTCAGAGCAGCTGATGCAGCCACCTATTCTTTACTTCATCCTATTTTTTGAAGCTCCTGGGACTCAGACATAAACAGAAGCAGAAGAGAAAACAGCAATAGTGTGATACTGCTAAATAAGGGACAGGATCAACAAACTAAAGCCAATGCACTCACATACGCCAGGTCAAGTTAAGCGTGTATAGCAAACAGTCAGGCTCACTCCTCACAGCCTCTCAGTGTGGCTGTACACTCGTGGCTTACGTCACTGGCTCTTCCTCCAGGGAGGAGGAGCCAGTGACGTCAGCTACGAGTTGTACGGCGTGTACGACATATGTGAGTGCATCGGCTTTAGTTTGTTGATCTATAACTTGATTAGGAAAGTTAATTCCATTATTGTTTCTTCTACATTGATATGATTTATCATTTTTTTGAAAAGCTGTTTGAATCTATTTTATAGCAAACTAGCAAAATATGCATGTTTGAGTTGGATGAATACAGATGTGTGCATCATTGCACTGATGGTGAATGAGAAATTGCTGGCAAGTGAGGAAATGTATGTTGGTTCTGTGCCAATGAGAACAGGAATTATTGGTCCTTATAATGATATTGACATAAGCCTGCTAATCCTTTATGCTCCATGTTTGGGTCAACTTGTAAAGAGGTGCTTCCAAAGGTTCCCTGTGTTAAAAGTTTTTCTGCTGCTTGAGATGTGCCTTGGGTTTGTAAGTCATTTGCTACAATGTATATTTATTGCCGTGTATTGGATTGTCCTGTTGTGCTGGTTGTTCCTGAAAAGGAAGGGTTAACGCTGTTGGTCAGGTTTTTCAGATTTAAATATTACATATTAATCCATCATTTAGGAAATAGAAAATTACTTACCCAAAGTGGATGCGGTATAATATGCTCAGTGTTCATGGAAGGAAATGTCAATGATCTCAGAAGATCAAACACCAAATAAACTATAACGGCCAGAGAGAAAGGAAAGTATTAACTTCCACAGGGCCCATCACTGCATTTGTTGTCAGAAACCATGAAATCAGGACGAGACAGAAGTACAGTCAAATCACACTTGTTAGTAAAAAGAACAAATGTAGTCAAAACATAGCCAAAGTTCAGTAACTGGAACGGATAGTCAGCCAAGCCAGAAGTCAGGAATCAATGTAGTGGAACAGAAAGCAGGATCTGGAGCCAGAGGGGATGTCAGCAAAGCAAGTCTTGAACAGGATCGCAGGTGATAGTTTCTGTGATGTTTGACCAAGGCGAAGGCAGAGCTCCTCTGGACTGGAAGGCTTAAGTAGGCAGGACCAGGGGCGGACTGACCATTCGGGCACTCGGGCACTGCCCGAAGGCCCCATGCCACTAAGGGGGCCCATCAGGGTTGCCAGCCTCATTAAAACCAGGGACAGTACCAGTACCTTTTCAGTGTGTGTATGTGTATTCTGTGTGTATACTGTGTGTGTATATTGTGTGCCTGTGTGTGTATACTGTATGCGTGTGTGTATACTGTGTGGCCCCATAATCTATTGCCTAGGGGCCCCATAGTCTCCTATTGCCCGGGGGCCCCATGAGTTGTCAGTCCGCCCCTGGGCAGGACTGACGAGCAGGATATCATCAACAGCTGAGTAACTGTGGAGAGATAGGAGCTGGCAATTAGCTGACAGCTGAGCGGCCAGCTCAGAGAAGGGCTGAGCCCAGCCCTGACAATTTGTATAGACCAGTTATAGGTATACTGATTACCCCCACCTCTCAAAGCTTGTATATAAAATAAGGGGAATGCTTCCCCAAAATCTAAATTGATGTAGATATCATTTTGTCTTAGATCAGGGGTGAAATCCAAGTAGATTAAAGTGCATGCTCTAAGATTGGAGAGCTCATCAAGCTACATAAACAAGGAAATAGTTTACATACAAATCCCCTTCAAACACCTATAAAAATGAAACACTAAATAGGTAGCATGATATCCACCTCAAAGAAAGTGATAGCTATGCTTACCCTCAGGTGTGAAAGATGAAAAAAATGACACATGGGTCAGCAGTAATTTAAAGTACTAATAGGACCACACTGATTGAAGCAGGCAGATGTAAACCACAATCAAATGAGGAAAGTAACCTCTATATAGGGATAAGTGAAACACATTCTGAGAAAATTCAACAGCAAACAAGCAATTAGAGTGAGAAGTCAGTGCTACAACCAAATAACAGTGAGCCAGATCTAAGAAATAACATTGTACCAAAAAAAAACCTTGTATGAGGATCAAAGATAGTATATCTCACCCCTCCTTCCAGGGTAGCAGCTTCAATCCTGAGGTGCTTTAAATACCTTTATTATGGGTCCTCCAAGGGCTGCCAGGTGTGCTGCGGGTTGGGCCAATCAATTGGCTTTTCCTTCCTCCTGTGTACCAAACCCTGTGTGTGACAGACCAGCTGGTCTGTCATGTAGGGGAATGGCTGCCAAGAACAAGCCAAATCGGTGTCATCGCTAATCTGTACAACCGTGATAACCGTGTACCAAGATGGCGTCCAAACTGGAAATGTGTCACCGCATTTCAGTCCAGCCTCATCAGTACCCATGAAGGAGAAAAGTGAAGGAGAAAACAAAATTTTATAACAGAAACAAAGAAAAACTTTTGTTTTTTTTTAAATGTTTGGTCTTTTTTTTATTTGTTTAGCAAAAACTAAAAAAAAAACAGTGGAGATCAAATACCACCAAAAGAAAGCTCTATTTGTGGGAAATAAATGATAAACATTTCATATGAGTACAGTGTTGCATGACTGCGCAATTGTCAGTCAAAGTGCGACATCACTGAAAGCTAAAAATTGGACTGGGAAGGAAGGGAGTGAAAGTGCCTTGTACTGAAGTGGTTAAGAGGGGAGGTCAAGGTGCCAGTAGAGAGGGAGAAAGTGAGAGCTTAGGATAGAGCAAGAGGGTGCGATAATAGTTGCGAGGGAACAGGGTCCAGCAGATAGGTAGTAAAGTGGGCTTGTTAGAAAATTTTGGCAACCTCTTCTGTTGTAACAATGTCAAAAAGGAATATATTGAATGTGGTTTTGGACACATTCAAAACCACATCCACAATTGATGCAATTGTGGATGTGTCCCCACAATTAAATCAATCCTGTTTTCAAAGTGATTGGCAATCTCCTGAGCAATGAGTAAGTTACTTAGTGGAGGTGGTGGTGGACAAAGTAGAGAGTTAAAGGTAGAGAAGAGGACTGGATAACAGAGTATTAAAAAGAGTGAAAAAGTAAGCTTGTTTGGCAGCATGGAGCGAGGCATTGTATTTTAGGATGGCAGCTTTATATAGGGTGAAGGGGATTTGGTATTAAGCCAGAATCGCTACAGTGCAAAGCTATGTCTCTTGAGATTTCTGGTGTCATTAATCTGCCAAGGCTGTAACGGTTGGGGCCTGATTCTGCGTGTAGTAAGAGGAGCAAGTGCATCCAGTGAGGATAAGCGTGAACTGTTATAGAGAGAAATAGCAAGGTCAGGACAGCACAGGGGTGAGACTGTATCATAGAGGAGGCCAGTAGCAGAATAGGCAAATAGCAGAAGAGACAGGTTAAAGTAGCAAAGGTTTCTGTGGATAATCATTTGCTGCTCGGAAGGATAGATGGTTTAGATGGTTAAAGACAAGGACATTGTGAAAGTGATGAGGTTGTGATCAGAGAAAGGAAAGGATGTGTTGGTGAGGTTGCAGGGAGTACAAATATGGAAGAATACAAGGTTGAGGGTACTACCATGAGTGGGTGGAGGACTACGTCAATTGTGTTAGGTGAAAAGATGAAGTTAGGTTGAAAAGTAGAGATGTAGCCAGACTGTTAACATTATCGGGGACGTTTAAAGTCATCAAGAATGATAGTGGATATTGCAGAGATGAGAAAGTAGGGTAGCCAGGCAGTAAAGCCATCAAGGAAGCATGACACTGGTCCAGGAGGCCGATAAATCACTGCAATCCTTAGAGAAACTGGAGGCAACAGACAAAAACAGTGAGTCTCAAAAGAAGAGGGATAAAGAGGGAACTGTAGGAAAGACTTGAAAACACTGTGATGATGGAAGCAAACCAGTTTCACCTCCTTTTCGTCCCCTGGGTCTGAGTGAGTGAATCCAATGGAGGCCTCCATGAAAGAGGGCAGCAGGAGAGGCAGAAGTAAATGGCAAGTAAGGGCATATAGGTTATGGGTGATCGTTGTATATATAGTACTGGGCAAATGTTTTAGGCATTTTAAATTACTTTACTTTCTAAATATTCCAACAAAAAGTTTTTATTTATTAACTCACAACCTACAAAGTTCCTAAAAAGAAAAAAACTAAATAAATTGCTTCAATATTTGGTGTGACTAACTTTTTCCTTAAAAAAAGCATCAAGTCTGCTAGGTACTCTTATGCAGCGTACACACAAGCGGGCTTTTTGACCGGACTGGTCCAATGGACAGAGTCCGGCAGACAATCCGATCGTGCGTGGGCTTTATCGGACCTTCAGCGGACTTTTCCAGTCGAAAATCTGACGGACTTTAGATTTGGAACATGCTTCAAATCTTTACGTCGTAACTACTCCGGACCCAGAAATTCTGCTAGTCCGACGGACAAAAACCAACAGTAGGGCAGCTATTGGCTATTGGCTATCAACTTCCTTATTTTAGTCCAGTGTACGTCATCACGTACGAATCCGTCGGACTTTGGTGTGATCGTGTGTAGGTAAGTCCGTTCGTAAAAAAGTCATTCGGAAGTCCGTCAAAAGTCCGTCGAAAGTCCGCCGGAAAGTCCGTCGGACCAGTCTGGTCGAACAGTCCGCCCGTGTTTACGCATAATTACACATAATTTTTAAGGAACCCAGTAGGTGGCTGTTCTAATTCTAAACATCTACTGATTGCAACAAGACGTTAGCATGATGTGTGAAGTTTCCTTAGGTGACCTGTGTGTTTCAGTCCTCAGTGTATTAACCTGTTTCTTTTGAGCTTTTGCAGAAGGAGCAGATCTTTCTTGTATAATGAGCATCTATGGCCACATCCTAGTATATAATTACAAATTACACATAGAAACAACGCATTTTAAAATGTTAACACTAATTGATAGCACTATCTACATCAAGTGAATCATATATAGTGTATACATTTATGATATTTGTATATCTGTAGCGATACCCCCGCAGGAGCTGCTTAAGTTAGTTCAGTCTGTTACTCTGCCTCTCAACCCCAATAACAGCCTCAGCCCCTCTGGCACACCTGGCAATAGTGTAAGTGCAATGAACAGTGAGAAACACACAGGTTATGATAAAACACAGAAATTTGTCTTTACTGCAATATTTCTGTGGAAAAGGGTAACAAACAGTAACAATATATATTCATAATAATCAACTGGAGAGCAATAACTGAGCTCTCAAGCTATTTTGTATGGTAACTGCATGTCCCAGAATCCATTGCAGCCCTCCCTGCAGTTCAGTACAATCTCTTCCATTGGTTGTTGTAACTGTGCCCACAATTGGTTTCCCTCTTCCGGGGCACAAGAGAGGCCACTGAATGCAGAGCTCTGTGTGTGTGTCAGCTCACATTACATTAACCCAGTCAGTGAAAGCAGGAAGAAGGAGGGGGTGGGAATCCCCCTTACAACTGCTAGCAGGCAACTCTCCTTAAAGCGGGATTCCGGCCAGCGAAATTTTCTTTTAAAGTCAGCAGCTACAAACACTGTAGCTGCTGACTTTAAATAAGTAAACTTACCTGTCCTGGGTGCCCGCGATGTCGGCCACCCGAGGCCGACCCGTCCCTCGGCTCTTGGGTCCCGGCACCGCCATCCTAACTAAGGGAAACAGGCAGTGGAGCCTTGCGGCTTCACTGCCAGTTTCCTACTGCGCACGCGCGAGCGGCGCGGCGCTCTGTGAATGGCCCCGTGGTTTTCTGGGAACACACACAGTTCCCAGAAGGCAATGGGGCCCCTCACCAAGGAGCAGGACACGCCGCAGAATAGGAAGAGGCAGGTTAGGAAGACTGCCTAGCAACAAGGGTTCAGGTAAGTTTAAAAAAAAAATGTTTTTCAAATGTTTATTTTTTAAATTTTTTTTTAGGGTGGCCCTCCACTTTAACTTAAGCTGCAAAACCTGTGTACATTGTTCTGGCCAGTTTGGTGGAGTTATGGGTTATAGAGTGAGACACCTGCTACATATCTAAAAACAGCAAGAACAGTGAACTCTTATGCCCTGCACACACGGTCGGACATCGATCGGACATTCCAACAACAAAATCCATGGATTTTTTCCGACAGATGTTGGCTCAAACTTTATTTTGCATACACACGGTCACACAAAGTTGTCGGAAAATCCGATGGTTCTGAACGCGGTGACGTAAAACACGTACATTGGGACTATAAACGGGACAGTAGCCAATAGCTTTCGTCTCTTAATTTATTCTGAGCATGCGTGGCACTTCGTGCGTCGGATTTGTGTACACACGATCGGAATTTCCGACAACGGATTTTGTTGTGGGAAAATTTTATATCCTGCTCTCAAACTTTGTGTGTCGGAAACAAGGTCCTATCACACATTCTCCGTCGGAAAATCCGACCGTGTGTACAGGGCATTAGGGCCCTTTCACACTGGGGTGGTTTGCAGTCGCTATTGCTCTAATAATAGAGCCTGCAAACCGACCTGAAACAGCTGCTGCTGTGTCTCGGCTTTCACACTGGAGCGGTGCGCTAGCAGGACGGGAAAAAAAGTCCTGCTAGCAGCATCTTCGGAGCGGTGAAGAAGCGGTGTATACACCGCTCCTTCACCGCTCCTGCCCATTGAAATCAATGGGACAGCGCGGCCATACCGCGCAGAGTTTTTAACCCTTTCTCGGCCGCTAGCAGGGGTGAAACCGCCCCGCTAGCGGCCGAATACTGACAGTAAAACGCTGCTTACAATATCGGCGCTTTACCGCCGACGCCGCCCCAGTGTGAAAGGGGCCTTATCCTTTTGGGATGCTATATATTACTACACCTTTCAATCTGCGGTTGAACCACAAAATCCATGTAATGCAATACATGTAATAATTCATATAGTCCATGTGATACAATACATGTGATAATTCACATAGTCCATGTGATACAATTCATGTGATAATTCACATTTTAAGAATATTCCATAACTTTAATGAGAAAATGAGTAATGCAATTTAAAGTGGTTGCATGTAATAATTAGGTTCTTTCTTTGCTTTTCATTTAACCTATGTCTTCTTGGTATTTGCATTTTTACAATCCCTGGAGCGAAAATGAGCTAAGCTCTTATCTCCTGTAAAGAACATTGAATTACTGTAGGTGAAATATAACAAAGCAATATACAAGTAACTGTAGTCATATGTATTCTCAGATGCAGGGCCGTCTTTAAGGCAGGGCAAAAGGGGCAGCTGCCCTGGGCCCTGTCATTGTTGTGGGGCCCAAGGCAGCTGCCTCATACTTGCCAACTTTCCCAGTTTAAATTCCCTCGTCCCTTGAGGTTTTAGTCTCATGCTGTGTCCTAATATCTCAATGTGAAGTTCTGTTAAAAATGCTGCCCAGCTCTGTCTTGTTATTGTGTACAGATGACTCACCTGCAGGCCCTGTGTTTACATGTAAATACCAGCATTGATATGTAAATAGCAGCTGCATTCATATGTAAATAGTTGCAGACCGGCAGCATTCTATGTAAATATAGGTGGTATTCATATGTAGATCATGTCCCCCTGAGGTCATATCCACCATCACCTATACTGAATGCTACCCACTGGGGAGATAAAGGGGCATGCTTGAAAGTCCTGCCTACAATTGTGGTCATTAAGCCTACCATCAGCCTGTTCTGCAAAGGTAAGCAAATTAGTGGGGGGAGGGTAATGTGTGGTGTACAGAGGTAGGCAGAGAAGGAATTACAGTTTGGGGTGCACAGGTGAGCAAGGTCCAGTCCATGGTGTGCAGCCAGTGAGGAGATGATGTGCTGTAACCTCTAGCAACCAATCAGTAGGCAGTAATGATGTACAGTGAGCAGTATTGATGTACAGTAATCTCTAGCAACCAATCAACAAGCAGAAATCATGTGCTGTAACCTCTAGCAACTAATCAGTGAGCTGAAAAGTTTGCTGTAACCTCTAGCAACCAGTCAGTGAGCAGTAAAGATACATTGTAACCTCTGGCAACCAATCACAATCACTGTCTGATCTGATTCAGTAAACTGATTTTGAGTCTAGCTGCTATTTATTGTATGTCTCAGAGCAGGTGGAGAGTAAAACTGCATGGGGGGGCCCAAAGAAAATTTTTGCCCAGGGTCCAATCAATATTAAAGACGGCCCTGCTCAGATGAGCTAATGAAACTGAACAGAAATAGATAAAAAGAATGAATGCACATGTGCAGGGTCGTGAGCACAGAAGCCTAACTAGACATGCTACGACAAGAATGCACATGCAGTTGATACTTAAATAACTGTGATTGCAAAATTTAAGAGGAATGCCCAGGACAGGATTTTGGGGAAAGAACATTTGCTCTAGTTCTTGTACTTGCTCAAGAGAAAAAAAGCAACTAGTGTTTACTAAAGGAGTATTCTGCATTACCAGCCAAATTTTTCCTAGTACAGGTTTTATTTAAAAACATAGCAAACACAATGGAGAATAAATTTAACTTTAAAAGGGGTTTTAGATCTAATAAATGTGCTTCAATATTGTTTCATGTGCATAGAAACTAAGGATTATTTGTATTACTTCACAAACATTATACACATAGTAACATGAGATAGGTAATTTATGGTATAACTACAAAGAGAAAAACATCAAACATTGCAATATTGTAAGATATTTTAAAGTGCAACTCCTCTCATGTGCTTGTAGGCAAAGATGACCGACCTGAAAGAATGGCTTCTGCAAAGAGAATATAGCAAAGAATGTACTGTGTTTTATGTGTAGGAAATATATTTGAACAGTGGATAATGACACCATTTTTGTGGAAAGAAAGAATAATAGAAGTTATATTGTTCCAGGCTTTATGTTTTGTATGAAGGTAATTGTAGCCATCTTTTAAAATATATCCTTTTATATCATGATGGGCTTCACTATGGGGGTTTTCCTTTTTTTATCATTGTGAGTCTCCCCTATACGATCTGTGATCCATATGATGGTTACCCTCCTTGATAAACTTGCAGCTGCACGCTTGATCATTAGAATTTATGGTCCTGGACATCTGGTAAGAAGCCTGATGCCGCGTACACACGAGCGGAATGTCCATCAGAAAAAGTCCGATGGGAGCTTTTCATCGTATTTTCCGATTGTGTGTATGCTCCATCTGACTTTTTCTGTTGAAAATTCTGACGGAATTAGATAGTGAACATGTTTTAAATTTTCCCGACGGAACTAATTACTATTGGGAAACCCGCTCGTCTGTATGCTGTCCTGACGTACCAAAAACGATGCATGCTCAGAAGCAAGTACGAGACGGAAGCGGTCGGTCTGGTAAAACTAGTGTTCGTAATGGAGATAGCATATTCCCCATGCTGCAAATTCTGTGATTGTTTAATGCAGCGCATTCTTTTGTGCTTTATAATGCTAGAAGAATGAACTTGTTTTTCTGCTGATATTCACACAGAGTTCTCACAAACTTTTTTCTTTATTATTTTTCGTGATCTCATGAATAATCTTTTATTATTTAAAAGCCAGATCTCCAGAATAATGTTAAGAATTATCTTTTAGAGTCATCAAATGTAGTTTGTCTCAGCCCAGGCTGCACCCATCGTGTCATATTGACAATTTTTATTCTTGACTTTCCTGGCTATGCTCAGGATTCCTGATATCTGCCTGCTGTACCATGTACTTGTATGAAAAAGTATCCTGTTCTCTTTGTATTGCTTCCTTTGTGTGAAATCCCTGGTGTTCCTGCCAGTCCCTCTGCTTTCCGGACCACTGACCACACTAAGCATGAGAGCATACTGTGGTCAGTTCTCTAGCTGTGCTGGGAACTCAGTGTTCTCTCCTCCAATGATTAAACTTATCTTGACCCCCCCCCCCCTGCACAGCCATTCACTGGGAAGCTGTGTGCTGATGCTTCACCCCCCCCCCCCAGCTCTTAGGGTGCCCTCTGAAGATGGAATTACGAAACGCATCAGGGCGTGACCATGCGACCTAGCAGCGCCACATAGACAGCGTCATCCTGGAATTCATCGCAGCGGGCGGGTCATTTGGAACTCTGTGCAGCAGTGAGTTGACACTGACACTGTGATAGGCTGCATTTTAACTTCCCTTTTGTAAACATAACTTGTAGTAGGGGGGGTGTTTTTTTATAATAAACAATATAACACTATGGAAAGCCTCCCCTTGTATTCCTGCATGACATGTCCACAGAATTGGTAATAGAAGGACTTACTATATTACATGTGTTATGCCATATAAATATTTTAATTTTTTAATTTTTCATTTTCTTTTTTGATTTTGATTTTCATATTCTTTGATCAGTATCATCATTGAACTCTCAAGGAGTGTTGGTCATAATATTTTATAATTTTCTCATTTGTTCTTAAATGTTTGATCAGCATCATCATTAATGGACACTTTTGTAGTAGGTGCTACATGGTTTTATATGGTTTGAGTTGATCTTGGCACTATATGAGGCATCATATTGGGGAAAATTTTATTCACACTAAGCGCTGTTAATACTTTCTTCTCCTAAATGAGTATATTTTTTACAAATGCCTTTGATTTTATAACAGCAGCTGTAAGTGCATAAATAACAACGTTTCCATTTGAGCGCTGGGATCAGAGATCCTCACCACTTCTGATATTTTGTTCCCCTGCAACAACTATATAACTGATTTCATCAATGAAGCTGAGCAGCAAGTTGTAAAGTACAACTCCCGACACAGCCTCATGCACATTGGATGTTTGGCCATCTCTCCTAGACACCTTTCCTCCTGGCAGCGGCGTTTTGGCAGAGAAAATGCTTGGCATGTAGTGCCTTAAAGGCTACGTTCACTTTTTTGGGCAGAATTTCACTTTTCATAATAAATAGATGCATTTTCTAATGTAATTTCTGCCCCAGTGTGTTTATCTCTTGCTTACCTCGTCTATGGAACCTTTCAATTTTCAATTGCCTGAATTTTTAAAAATGTTTTTTTATTCCATCACTTCCTGTAGGCAATATCCCAGAATGCACTGGCTTGCTGCATCACAGAAGAGGGCGTTTTCACCTGTCTCATTATTATACCACTTCTTGTTGTATTTCCACCAACTTTCTGTACAAACTGATTGTACAATCTTCTTTAGATCTACCATTAGCTGTAGTGCAAGAGCCTGTTTGATCTGATACAAATTTGATTTTTCAAGTCAGTCCTGCTATTCCACAGTTCTGGTAAATCTAGAGGAAATTATATAGAGATTGTACAATCAGATTGCATAGTGTATGGCCATCTTTATACAAGCACATAGGAGGATGGAGAGAACACAGACAATTAGCTCTCAGACCCCAATCACATCTTCACATAGTGGGAACTCACATTTCGCATGCATTTTTTTTTGGGATGTTTTGGACCGCTTTCGCTCATCACGCATAGGGCAGCCCATTAACTTGAACGTCACAAACAAACAAAAAATTTCCCATGACACTTACCAACCAGCCTGCAAAACAACCAAATTGGCCCTGTCTAAAGCCGCGTACACACGGTCGGAATTTCCAACAGAAAAAGTCCAATGGGAGCTTTTGGTCGGATAATCTGACCGTGTGTATGCCCCATCTGACTTTTTCTGTCGGCATTCCCGACAGACTCAGATAGAGAACGTGCTCTAAATTTTTCCGTCAGAAATGCCAATGGAGCTTGTCCCATTGGAAAGTCCGACCGTGTGTACATGGCATAATACTTTACATTAAAAACAGACGGTTTTATTTGCACACATTTGCAAATATATGCGTAAGCCACAGTGCCCATGCCAAGGGACCTCTGTCTATACTGTGGTCCTAACTCTAAATTGCCAGAGCCTCCATAGGTGCAGATAAAAGGATGGATAAATTAAGGGCAAGTATGCCTGGAGGGAGCCCACCCCTCCTTTTTTTTATTAGTGGACCTCCGGAAGATTTAGACCCCTTTATGACCAGGTCATTTTTTGCGATACGGCGATGCGTTACTTTAACCGCTTGCCGACCGGCGCACGCCGATGTACGTTGGCAGAGCGGCACGGCTGGGCAAATGGGCGTACCTGTACGTCCATTTGAATTTCCCGCCGTGCCCGTGCGTGCGCGCCGGCCGGGAGCTCCGTGAGTCGGGTCGCGGGTCCCGCGGACTCGATCGCCGCGGGGAGACCCGCGATCGCCTCACGGAGCGGATGAACGGGGAGATGCCGTTGTAAACAGCATCTCCCCGTTCTGCCTAGTGAGAAGTGTCACTCGATCTCTGCTCCCTGTCATCGGAGCAGAGATCAGTGACGTCAGCCACACAGCCCACCCCCCTACAGTTAGTAATCACTCCCTAGGACACACTTAACCCCTCCCCGCCCCCTAGTGGTTAACCCCTTCACTGCCAGTGTCATTTACACAGTAATCAGTGCATTTTTAATCGCACTGATCGCTGTATAAATGACAATGGTCCCAAAAATGTGTCAAAAATGTCCGACATGTCCGCCATAACATCGCAGTCACAATAAAAATCGCTGATCGCCGCCATTACTAGTAAAAAAAAAATTATTAATAAAAATGCCATAAAACTATCCCCTATTTAGCAAACACTATAACGTTTGCGCAAACCAATTAATAAACGCTTATTGCGATTTTTTTTAACAAAAATATGTAGAAGAATACGATCGGCCTAAACTGAAGAAAAAAAGTTTTTTTTATATATTTTTGGGGGATATTTATTATAGCAAAATGTAAAAAATAATGCGTTTTTTTCAAAATTGTCGCTCTTATTTTGTTTATAGCGCAAAAAATAAAAATCGCAGAGGCGATCAAATACCACCAAAAGAAAGCTCTATTTGTGGGAAAAAAAGGACGTAAATTTTGTTTGGGAGCCACGTCGCACGACCGCGCAATTGTCAGTTAAAGCGACGCAGTGCGGAATCGCAAATAACGCTCTGGTCAGGAAGGGGGTAAATCCTTCCGGGGCTGAAGTGGTTAACTGTCAATTGCGAAGTCATGCTGCACTGTACCCAAAAAAAAAACATATGTTAATTTTCCCCACAAATAGAGTTTTCTTTTGATGGTATTTAATCATCACTGTATTTTTTTTTCTTGTGCTATAAACAAAAAAAGACAATTTTGAAAAAAATAACAATATTTTTCACTTTCTGCTATACTGTAAATCATATCCAATAAAAACAATGAAAAATCAAATTTCTTCATAAATGTAGACCAATATGTATTCTGCTGCATAATTTTGGTAATAATAAATAAGCGTATATTTATTGGTTTGCGCAAAAGTTATAGCGTCTACAAACTATGGGATATATACTGGAATTTTTATTTATATATTTTATATACTAGTAATGTTGGTGATCAGTGACTGCAGGACTGCAATATTGCGGTGGACAATAGGACACTGACTGACACTTTTGATACTTTGTAGGAACCAGTGACACTAATACAGTGATAAGTGCTAAAAATATGCACTGTCACTATACTAATGACCCTGGCTGGGAAGGGATTAAACATATAGGGTGTTCAAAAGGTTAACTTTGTGCCTAGTGTTTAGGTGCTTTTACTAAGGAAAGTGATGGATTTTATTCCCTGCTTTACAGGGACAAAAAATATATCACTTTCCCCCCCGTCAGAACGAAGCTCTGTCTTGTTTTCATAGGCAGAGCTCGGCTCTGTGATTCTGCATGACAATCGGTGGGTGCCGGTGTTCTGCCGAGAAAGTTCCCCTCGGCAGATAAGGACCCCCCTCTACTGCGCAGGCGCAGCGATTGCGCAGTAGGAACAACAAGGGAGCCACCGAAAAGAGCCGAAGCTGAACACCTGAGTCAGCTGTACACAGCGCCTGCGTGGCAAGACTATTCTAATAAAAAATAATTTGTAACAGGCCCCCCGCGGGCTCGCTGCACTCACCACGCTTTGGGCAT
Source organism: Lithobates clamitans (assembly GCA_037952925.1). Classification (NCBI taxonomy): domain Eukaryota; kingdom Metazoa; phylum Chordata; class Amphibia; order Anura; family Ranidae; genus Lithobates; species Lithobates clamitans. The sequence continues at coordinate 4,998,573 of JBBGZY010000489.1, read as the reverse complement.
GGCCTTGCTGCGCTCGGCATATTATTATTCTACCTCTATGTCCACTTGGATGGTGGGGCTTTAACGTGGACATAGGGTAGAATGTAGTGCGCAGGCGCCGTGTACAGCTGACGATCAGCTGTTCATCTTCGTCTATTTTCAGCGGCCCTGTAGTCGTTTGTACTGCGCAAGCGCAGCGCATGCGCAGTACAGGGGGGTCCTTATCCGCGGGGGGAACTTTCTCGGCAAGACACCGGCAGACATCCAGTGCCCAGCACCAGCAGATTGCTTCTGCTGTGAGTAATCACAACAAAAGCGGCCCGCTGGTGGCGCGCGTGTACCCTCTAGGCGGAAGTGCAGAATCACCTATATACAGTGCCTTGAAAAAGTATTCATACCCCTATTCATGTGTTAGAATGGCCCAGTCAAAGTCCAAAAATTGCTGTTTACAGACGCTCTCCATCCAATCTGACAGAGCTTGAGCTATTTTGTGAAAAAGAATGTCACTCTCTAGATGTGCAAAGCTGGTAGAGACATTACCAAAAAGACTTGCAGCTGTAATTGCAGCTAAAGGTGGTTCTACAAAGTATTGACTCAGGGGGGCTGAATACAAATGCACGCCACACTTTCACATATTTATTTGTAGAAAATTTTGAAAACCATTTAACCATTTATCATTTTCCTTTCACTTCACAATTATGTGCTACTTTGTGTTGGTCAATCAATAAAATCCCATTAAAATACATTTACGTTTTTGATTGTGACAAAGTGTGGAAAATTTGAAGGGGTATAAATACTTTTTCAAGACACTGTATACGTGATTCTGTGCAGGGGGGGCACCCTGTAGCAGTATATCTGCTATGGGGCAGTCTGGAAGAGGTTAAAGACACAGGGAAGCATGTGATGCCCAGCAAGAGCTATGACAATGAAGGTATCAAGTTTGTCCCTACACCCAATTCGTCCAACTGTACAAAAAAAGTTGCAACCACCCAAATTTATAACTGGCCTTTCCAGCAAGGTGCACATGGAGGGCAATGCACATCACAAACAAAGGATTTCCCACACTTATCGACCAGCCTGCAAAACAACCGAACTGGCCCTGTCTAACAGTATACAAAAACAAAGGGATTTGTTTGCACACATTTGCAAATATATGCGTAAGCCACAGTGCCCACACCAAGGGACTTCTGTATATACTGTGGTCCTAACTCTAATTTTCCAGAGCCTCCATAGTAGGAGCACATATAAGAATGGATAGATTAAGCGCAGGTATGCCTAAAGGGAGCCCACCCTTCTTAAAACCACAAGAAAGCATGCATAGACGTAACTAGAACCTTCAGGGCCCCGGTGCAAGAAATTATTGAATACCCCCTTTCAAAAAAGCCTGATTTTGAAACTTTTTTTTTTCACTGTATAAAAGAGCAAAACATTTCTGTTTCTGATTTTAACTTACCGTAACTGTCAAGAGAAGAAGCTTCAGGATAGGACATGGTCCCATGACAGGTCACAATGATGTGACAAAACAACAGTGCTGGTGGGAAGGGGGAATGGGACCAGTGGAAGTGTTGGTGGGGAGGGGGGAATCGGATCAGTAACAGTGCTGGTGGGAAGAGGGGGTGGTATCAGTGGCAGAAGTGATGGTGGGGGATTGGGTGGGATCAGTGGCAGTGGTGGTGGTGAGGGGGGTGGGGGGTGGAATCAGTTGCAGCGGTGGTGGTGGTGAGGGGGTGGGATCAGTGGCAGCGGTGGTGGTGAGGGGGTGGGATCAGTGACAGCGGTGGTGGTGGTGGTGGGGGGGTGGAATCAGTGGCAGCGGTGGTGGTGGGGGTTTGGGTGGGATCAGTGGCAGTGGTGGTGGTGTGGGGGGATGAGGGGGTGGGATCAGTTGCAGTGGTGGTGATGAGGGGGTGGGATCAGTGGCAGCGGTGGTGATGATGGTGAGGGGGGTGGGATCAGTGGCAGCAGTGGTGGTGAGGGGGTGGGATCAGTGGCAGCAGTGGTGGTGGGGGGTGGGATCAGTGGCAGCGGTGGTGATGAGGGGAGTGGGATCAGTGGCAGCATTGGTGATGATGGGGGTGAGATCAGTGGCAGCAGTGCTGGTGGTGAGGGGGATGGGATCAATGGCAGCTGTGGTGGTGTGGTGCTGAGGGAGTGGGATCAGTGGCAACAGTGGTGGTGGTGAGGGGGGTGGGATCAATGGCAGCGGTGGTGAGGGGGCTGGGGTCAGTGGCAGTGGTGGTGATGGTGAGGGGGGTGGAATCAGTGGCAGTGGTGGTGGTGGTAAGGGGGGTGGGATCACTGTCAGCGGTGGTGGTGAAGGGGGTTGGATCAGTGGCAGAGGTGGTCGTGAGGGGGGTTGGGATCAGTGGCAGCAGTGGTGGTGAGGAGGGTGGGATTAGTGGCAGCAGTAGTGAGGGGGTGGGATCAGTGGCAGTGGTGGTGGTGGGTGTTTGGGTGGGATCATTGGCAGCGGTGGTGGTGGGGGGGATTAGGGGGTGGGATCAGTGGCAGTGGTGGTGAGGGGGGTGGGATCAGTGGCAGAGGTGGTGGTGGTGAGGGGGGGTGGGATCAGTGGCAGAGGTGGTGGTGGAGAGCGGGGTGGGATCAGTGGTGGGTGTTTGGGTGGGATCAGTGGCAGTGGTGGTGGTGAGGGGGGATGAGGGGGTGGGATCAGTGGCAGCGGTGGTAATGAGGGGGGTGGGATCAGTGGCAGCGGTGGTGAGGGGGTGGAATCAGTGGCAGCGGTGGTGAGTGGGGTGGAATCAGTGGCAGCGGTGGTGGTGAAGGGGTGGGATGAGTGGCAGCGGTGGTGGTGGGGGTTTGGGTGGGATCAGTGGCAGTGGTGGTGGTGAGGGGGGCTGGGATCAGTGGCAGCAGTGGTGGTGAAGGGGTGGGATCAGTGGCAGCAGTGGTGATGAGGGGGTGGGATCAGTGGCAGCGGTGGTGATGAGGGGGGTGAGACCAGTGGCAGCGGTGGTGGTGGTGAGGAGAATGGGATCAGTGGCAGCAATGGTGATGAGGGGGTGGATCAGTGGCAGCATTGGTGGTGGTGAAGGGGGTGTTATAAGTGGCAGCGGTGGTGAGGGGGGCTGGGATCAGTGGCAGCTCTGGTGGTGGTGGTGAGGGGGGTAGAATCAGTGGCAGTGGTTGTGGTGGTAAGGGGGTTGGGATCACTGGCATCGGTGGTGGTAAGGGGGGTGGGATCACTGTCAGCGGTGGTGGTGAGGGGGCGTGGGATCAGTCGAAGAGGTGGTGGTGGTGAGGGGGGTGGGATCCATGGCAGTGGTGGTGGTAGGGGGGTGGGATCAGTGGCAGCGGTGGTGGGGGTTTGGGTGGGATCAGTGGCAGTGGTGGTGGTGAGGGGGTGGGATCAGTGGCAGTGCTGGTGGTGGGGGTTTGGGTGGGATCAGTGACAGTGGTGGTGGTGAGGAGGGATGGGGTTGAGGTCAGTGGCAGCGGTGGTGATGAGGGGGCAGGATCAGTGGCAGTGGTGGTGGTGGTGAGGGGCGTGGGATCAGTGGCAAAGGTGGTTAGGGGGCTTGAATCAATCGCCGCAGTGGTGGTTGTGAGGGGTGTAATCAGTGGCAGCGGTGGTGGTGGTTGTGAGGGTGGGTGTGATCAGTGGCACTGGTGGTGGTGAGGGGTGGAATCAGTGGCAGTGGTGGTGGTGGGATCAGTGGCAGCGGTGGTGGTGGTGGTGAGGGGGGTAGGATCAGTGGCAGCGGTGGTGGTGAGGGGGGTGGGATCAGCGCCAGCAGTGGTGAGGGGGTGGGATCAGTGGCAGCGGTGGTGGTGGGGGTTTGGGTGGGATCAGTGGCAGCGATGGTGTTGAGGGGGGTGGGATCAGTGGCAGCTGCGCTGCCTTCCTCCCTCACCACCCCTGCCTCTTACTGATCCCATCCCCCCACAGATTGAATCCCCATCCCGGTGATGGGGGATGGGGATGAGATCTGTGGTGGTGGTGGGGGGATGGGGGGTGCTATCAGTAAGAGGCAGCAGTGGTGGAGGTTGAGATAAATTGCACTGGCCATTTGTCATTTACATAATCAGTCAGTCAATTCCCCCAGTATTCACGTGCCTCCAGGGATGCCTCTGCCTCAGGGGGTCTCCTCACAGAGGGGAGAGCTCCTCCTCCTTCACTCTATTGGTGTCAGCTGGTCAGCTGACTTTCTCTTTCAGTGTCCGCCTCCACCCCCCTACATGGCTTCTCTCTGGAAGGGAGAGGATAGGTGGGGCGGTCCAGACTCCAGTCAAGTGATGGTGCTCAGCTCAGCCTCATGTCAGCTGCCACCCCATAGAGGAATGAATGATCGCACAGGCAGGTGGGAGGTCCATCACAGTAGCACAGCCAGAATGGGCAGGTGGGCCCATCACACTGGCAGATGGGAGGTCGGGCGGCCCCCTCACAGTAGCGGAACTCCAGGGCCCAGTCGCAAGTGCGACTGCTGCGACCCTGGTAGTTCCGCCACTGGACGTATGTGATGCCAAGCAAGAGCACTGTGGCAGCAAAGGGATCCCGTGTGTCCATGCACCAAATTCGTCCAACTGCCAATGTGCTCTTGCTGGGCGTCACATGCGTCCCTGTGCCTTTAAGGAAAAGTGAGCTCTCTGCAGGCATTCTGCATTCATTCCTATATATGCTATTAAAGCCAAACTCCAGCTAACACTTTTTAAGTAGTTACATGGTTTGTCTTAACCCTCTAACTTCCACTTCTTTTTTCTTTTTTATGCTTATGTTTGCCTTTAATGCTGTCATGTCAATATGGCGTTACGTATTTTGTCTTATAATGTGAAAGGTCTGAATTCTATACAAAATAGATGGTTGGCTTTAAAAGAATTCAGATCCTCAGGGGCCGATGTGATCATGGTTCAGGAAACGCACTTTCGTGCTGGGGGTTCAATGAAGTTTGCGTCTAAATACTTTCCCATTTCCTACCTTGCTTCTGATTCAACAGAGAAAGCTGGAGTAGCAATTCTTATTAAAAAATCTTGCCTTATTAGGGTCAAAAACACACATTGATCCCTATGGAAGGTTCATCATCCTGGTCTGTGATTACATGTCCTCCTCTTTTACCCTGGTAAATGTGTATGTTCCCAATTCTGGGCAAATTTATTTCCTTAATGGGATTTTTGAATCCACCTAATGTTACTCTCAACCTTTTATGATCGTTGATGGAGATTTCAACATGGTTATGTCTCCCACTAGAGATAGACAGACTTTATTTCAGGATACTCCTTCACCAAAGGTCTTTTCTCGAACCACCTCTTTCCGAAAAGTGTATTAGATCCCACCACCCATTTTATTCGTGGAGGAGTTAACATCCTTCCACTAAGCAATTTTCTTTTTACTCCATGGACCATAAAATGTACTCCAGGTTAGACCATTTTTTTATTTCACCCCCTCATATATTGTAGAATCTGATATTTATCCCATCACATGGTCTGACCAAGCCCCCATCTCTTTGGACGTTACTCTGTCACAGTCTTCTCCTAAGACATGTCATTGGCATCTTAATGACCATCTCACACAATCTCAGGTTATTCGGGACATGTATCAATGCAAACAATTTTTTAAAAACGGACGTTTTTTTTAGGAGCAGTGATTTTAATCATGCTTAAAGTGAAACAATAAAAATGAAATATTCCTTTAAATATTGTGCCTGGGGGGGGGGGGGTGTCCTATTTCTGCCTGTAAAGTAGCACATCTTTCCCATGTTATTACAGTACCACAGCAAAATGACATTTCTAAAGTAAAAAATGTCATTTAAAACTGCTCACAGCTGTAATGTATTGTCGGATCCCGGCAATATAGATAAAAATCATTGAAAAAAACGGCGTGGGTTCCCCCTCCAGTCCATTACCAGGCCCTTTGAGTCTGGTATGAATATTAAGGGGAACCCGGCACCAATTTTTTTTTTTTAAATGGCGTGGGGGTCCCTCAGGCCCCCAGGCACTATATACTCTGAACAGCAGTATATACACTATACAGACTGCACTATAGAAAAATTGGGCCTGTAATTACATGCCCCTGTTAAACAGGGGCAGAAAAATTGGGCCTTAGGTGTTGGTGGTGCCAGAACACTGTAACCACTCACAGTTACTCTTGTTGGGTGCAGGAACTGGCCCTGCTGTTAAATATTATAACAAAAATTGTAATTACATACCCCCCCTGTTAAACATGGGCAGAAAAACGGAGCCTTTGGTTTTGATGGAGCCACAATACTGTAACGCCTCACAGTTACTCTTGTTGGGTGCAGGAACTGGCCCTGCTGTTAAACATTATTTCAAAAATTGTAATTACGTGCCCCTGTTAAACAGGGGAAGGAAAATTGGGTCTTTGGTTTTGATGGTGCCACAACACTGTAACCCCTCACAGTTACTCTTGTTGGGAGCAGGAATGGGCCCTGCTGTTACATAATTATATAAAAAATTGTAATTACATTCCCCTGTTTAACAGGGGCAGAAAAATTGGGCCTTGGGTGGTGGTGGTGCCACAACACTGTAACCCCTCACAGTTACTCTTGTCGGGCGCAGGAACGGGCCCTGCTGTTAAATGTTATTTCAAAAATTGTAATTACATGCCCCTGTTAAACAGGGGCAGAAAAATTGGGCCTTTGCTTTTGATGGTGCCACAACACTGTAACCCCTCAGTTACTCTTGTTGGGAGCAGGAATGGGCCCTGCTGTTAAATAAAAATTGTAATTACATGCCCCTGTTAAAAAGGGGCAGAAAAATTTGTCCGTGGATGGTGGTGGTGGTGCCCTAAACCAAAAATATTGTTGGAAGCTAGCATCATCATGATTGAGGAAGAATAGGATAGGCAGCATAGGCAGTCTTCAAGGGATCCCAGATCCATAGCAAATTCAATCAGTTACATCAGCATCAGGTGCTTGATAGCTGCTGATCCAGGACTCATTCATTCTTATAAATGTGAGCCTCTCAACGGAGTCTGTGGACAGGCGCACTCTTTGATCCGTTACAAACCCTCCAGCAGAACTTAATGTGCGTTCAGAAAGCACGCTGGGTGCAGGACAGGCCAGTAGCTCGATTGCATATTGATCAAATTCTGGCTCGTGGTCCATCCTCAAGACCCAGTAACCCAGTGGATGCTCTGTTGGAAAGGTATCCAAGTCTGTTCTTGCCCCTAGATATTCCTGCACCATATAATGTAGACGCTGGTGATGGTTGCTTGAACCGATCAGACCTTGGCGCTGAGGACTGAAAAATAGTTTAAGGAAAATGACCCCTCAAAAAGTGGTGGGACTTTGAAGGCAACGGAGTAAGTAAAAACAGTTTTATTAACACAGATATACAAAAATATACATATCAAAAAAAAATTATTCAAATACAGTCATGTGGATCAGTTTAACAGTAAAAACAAGATTATGCTGGTGAGCGAACCAAATGTGTGTTCGTGCAGTCTTTCACCTGAGCCTACGCGTTTCGGGACTACAGGAGTCCCTTCATCAGGGGAAAATGGTAAGCAGACTTTGCACCAAGCATGACCAGGACGAGAGGCCGACTGTTGGAGCAATTCTCGGGGGCAACTACACACAGGACGCCAGGAAACCAAAATTAGGAAACGGGCGTGTCTCTGGCCCCGCCTTCTCCACACTGGTCCCAGTGTGCCGCCCCAGAGGGGGACAATGCTACCCCAAGAAGGCCCAGCGAGCGAAAGATCAGAGGGGGGGGGAGAAAAAATTTAATATCCCGATATTGGTGTATGAGGGATATGGTGATTAGGCGTAGGTAGGTATCCCCAATATGCGAGCAAAAGGAGCGGATGTGCTATAAGCGCAGGGTCGGCTGCGAGTATTATAGGAAGTAGCAACTTCATACAGAAAAATCTGTGTCATTGTCCGACTCGGCGGCGGTGGTTGGAGACGGCTGAAAGCCACCAATGATATTGTAAGACAACACTAGAGACACAGATTTTTCTGTATGAAGTTGCTACTTCCTATAATACTCGCAGCCGACCCTGCGCTTATAGCACATCCGCTCCTTTTGCTCGCATATTGGGGATACCTACCTACGCCTAATCACCATATCCCTCATACACCAATATCGGGATATTTAATTTTTTCTCCCCCCCCCTGATCTTTCGCTCGCTGGGCCTTCTTGGGGTAGCGTTGTCCCCCTCTGGGGTGGCACACTGGGACCAGTGTGGAGAAGGCGAGGCCAGAGACACGCCCGTTTCCTAATTTTGGTTTCCTGGCGTCCTGTGTGTAGTTGCCCCCGAGAATTGCTCCGACAGTCGGCCTCTCGTCCTGGTCATGCTTGGTGCAAAATCTGCTTACCATTTTCCCCTGATGAAGGGACTCCTGTAGTCCCGAAACACGTAGGCTCAGGTGGAAGACTGCACGAACACACATTTGGTTCGCTCACCAGCATAGTCTTGTTTTTACTGTTAAACTGATCCACATGACTATTTGAATAATTTTTTTTTTATATGTATATTTTTGTATATCTGTGTTAATAAAACTGTTTTTATTCTTACTCCGTTGCCTTCAAAGTCCCACCACTTTTTGAGGGGTCATTTTCCTTTCTCCGTATGTTAGGGATGGCGGCAACTTTTGTGACATTATTGGATGGTACCTTCCCCCTTCTTTGAAAAATAGTTTAAAGGCATCGGTCAGCCGGCCACCTTCTCCACCACTCTTCCTCTGACTGAATGAAGCCTCAGCAACATGTTGTCTAGCACCAGGAAGTGGTAACCTCCCAGGGTCTGCAAATGCGTTCTACAAACCTTTCTTCAAGGCCTCCAGAAGATGTTTCATCCTCTGCTCCCTCTGCGAAGGCAGGATGAGTTCTGCAACTTTACCCTTGTAACGTGGATCAAGATGGGTTGCCAGCCTCTAATGATCCCTCTCCTTGATACCATGCATCCTAGAGTCCTTTCGCAGGCTTTGCAGAATCAGGGAGGTCATGCAGCATACGTTTGCAGAGGCATTCGTTTCTGAGTCCTCTGGGTCACTAAGGATAACATTATCCATAACTACCTTTTCCCAGCCGTGTACAACTCCTTGGGTTTCTGGGGACTGAAAAGACTCATGGCTGTATTAGATCAAAAGAGTGCTTCTACTAAATACTGAGCAAAGGGTCTGAATACTTAGGACCATGTGATATTTCATTTTTTTTTTTAATAAATCTGCAAAAATGTCAACAATTCTGTGTTTTTCTGTCAATATGGGGTGCTGTAAAACAAATACACTGCCACAAAATAAATTACCTGCCTGCTTAATCTAACTCAAGCTATCTCTCTGTCCATGCCAACAACACTACACGCTGCCGCTATGTAAGCAGCCTTATATAGTGTGGGGCATGGACTTAGCCCCCTGAGCCATGATTGGCTAAAGGCACCCTGCCTTTGGGCAATTATGGCTCTCAGCAGAGCGCGCTGTGATTGGCCAAAGCATGCAGGTCAGGTGCATGATTTGACCAATCATCATACAGTAATGCACTGCGATCTCAGTACATTATGGGGCGTTCCGCGGCGCTCAAATTTCCTCAAATGCCCTATAATGTTCGGTGTTCGAACATCGAGTTCATTTCTAATATTAGACTTATATGGCACTCTACTTCTAGGGGAATCCCCACATCTGCAGTTTATGCATTCATACATTTCTGTCATCCCTAAATCCTTCCCTTCCCTACAACTATAGACCCATAGCTTTACCAAACTCGGATTACAAAATCTTTACAAAAATCCTATCATCTAGACTATCTCAGTTTATTCCGAAACTAATCAATAAAGATCAAGTGGGTTTTGTGCCGTCCATACACACTGGAGATAACAAACAACCGTACCATAGACCCGATAGATCTCCTAAATAAATTCCCCTGCCCAGCAATTATTTTAAGTTTAGATGCCCAAAAAGCCTTTGATAGGCTAAGTTAGCCATATATGTTTTCCACTTTAACACAATATGGTTTAAGGGGTCCTTTTTTTTAACGCACTGGAAGCATTATACTCACATACCACAGCTCAGGTACAGATGTCGTCTTTCTAGTCGCCTCTTTTCCCCATGGCAAATGGCACTCAACAGGGGTGTCCTCTATCTTCCTTGCTTTCTATTTCATGTCTGGAACCCTTAGCCGAGGCCATACGATCGAATCTGTATATATGTAGGGTTGTGATGGGACAGAGAGTACAAATTGTCTCTTTTTGCAGATGATATTTTGTTAACCCTTACTAATCCCCTGATGTCACTTCCATCTTTGCATGGCCTTCTATCTTCATTTAGTGCTATATCAGGGTATAAGGTCAATACGGCAAAGACATAGGCCCTACCAGAGCCAATCCGCCCTATATGTTCACTACGCAAGCTGCGTAGGGCCCCGCCTCTGTGGGGGGCCTCCAAGGTCAGATCGGCTCTGCTCAGGGCTGGACTGGCCTACATTGGGCTGCCTGCCCTGGGGCTGGTTTGAGCTATGCTGTGGCTGCAGCGTAGCTCAAAGCAGAATCCCGCTGTGTCACAGAGCTCAGTGTGAAGTCGCGTTGCGCTGTGACAAAGGTCCCGCCCTCCTCCTAGACAAGCTTGTGTGATAGATGCAGTGTTCTGTCTATTACACGAGCTGGTCTAGGAGGAGGGCGGGACTTTTGTCACAGAGCGACTATACCTTTCACACTGAGCTCCCTGACACAGCGTGAGATGCGCGCTGTGCCTGTATGTAATCCACTGGCACTAACTGGTAAGGCGCCAATAATTGGCACGGTAAGACAGCAATGATGGACACAGTAAGACTGCATTGATTGGCACAGTGAGGCGGAAATGATTAGCATGGTAAGGCGGCAATGATGGGCACAGTAAGGCTACATTGATTGGCACAGTAAGGCGGCAATGATGGGCACAGTAATGCCCCGTACAAACGGTCGGATTTTCAGATGGAAAATGTCCGATCGGAGCGTGTTGTTGGAAATTTCGACCGTGTGAGGGCTCCATCGGACATTTTCCATCGGATTTTCCGACACACAAAGTTTGAGAGCAGGATATAAAATTTTCCGACAACAAAATCCGTTGTCAGAAATTCCGATCGTGTGTACACAAATCCGACGGACAAAGTGCCACGCATGCTCAGAATAAATAAACAGATGAAAGCTATTGGCCCGTTTATAGTCCCGACGTACGTGTTTTATGTCACCGCGTTCAGAATGATCGGATTTTCCGACAACTTTGTGTTACCGTGTGTATGCAAGACAAGTTTGAGCCAACATCCGTCGGAAAAAATTCTAGGATTTTGTTGTCGGAATGTCCGAACAAAGTCCGACCGTGTGTACGGGGCATAAGGCTACATTGATTGGCACGGTAAGGCGGCAATGATTGATACAGTGAGGCGGCAATAATAGGCACAGTGAGGCTACAATGACTGGCATGGTGATGTGGCAATGAGGGGCACAGTAAGGCTGCAATGATGGGCATGGTGAGGCGGCAATGATGGGCATAGTAAGGCTGCAATGATGGGCATGGTGAGGTGGCAATGATGGGCACAATAAGGCTGCAATGATGGGCATGGTGATGCAGAAATGATGGGCACGGTGATGCTACATTGATTGGCACAGTGAGGCGGCAATGATTGGCATGGTAAGGTGGCAATGATGGGCAAAGTAAGGCTGCAATGATGGGCACGGTGAGGCTACATTGATTGGCACCGTGAGGCGGCATTGATTGGCACGGTGAGGTGTAAATGATCAGGACACTGATTTAAGGGGGGATTTCTGGGGACCCTGGTGTAGGGGGAGACTCTCTGGGGACCCTGATGTAAGTAGGGAGGCTCTCTGGGGACCCTGATGTAAGGAGGGGCTCTCTGAGGACACCGATGTAAGGGGGGCTCTCTGGGGACCCTGATGTAAGGAGGGGCTCTCTGGGGACCCTGATGTAAGGGGAGGCTCTCTGGGGACCCTGATGTAGGGGGAGACTCTCTGGGAACCCTGATGTAAGTAGGGAGGCTCTCTGAGGACCCTGATGTAAGGATGGGCTTTCTGGGGACCCTGATGTAAGGGGAGGCTCTCTGGGGACCCTGATGTAAGGGGAGGCTCTCTGGGGACCCTAATGTAGGGGGAGGCTCTCTGGGGACCCTAATGATGTAGGGGAGACTTTCTGTGGACACTGATTTAAGGGGGGCTCTCTAGGGACCGTGATGTAGGGGGAGACTCTCTGGGGACTCTGATGTAAGTAGGGAGGCTCTCTGGGGACCCTGATGTAAGGAGGGGCTCTCTGAGGACACTGATGTAAAGGGGGCTCTCTGGGGGCCCTGATGTAAGGAGGGGCTTTCTGGGGACCCTGATGTAGGGGGAGACTCTCTGGGGACCCTGATGTAAGGAGGGGCTCTCTGAGGAAACTGATGTTTGGGGGCTCTCTGGGGACCCTGATGTAAGGAGGGGCTTTCTGGGGACCCTGATGTAAGGGGAGGCTCTCTGGGGACCCTGATGTAAGGGGAGGCTCTCTGGGGACCCTAATGTAGGGGGAGGCTCTCTGGGGACCCTAATGTAGGGGGAGGCTCTCTGGGGACCCTGATGTAGGGGGAGACTCTCTGAGGACACTGATTTAAGGGGTGCTCTCTCTGGGGACCCTGATGTAAGGGAGGCTCTCTGGGGACCCTGATGTAAGGAGGGGCTCTCTGGGGATCCTGATGTAAGGAGGGGCTCTCTGGGGCCCTAATGTAAGTGGAGGATCTCTGGGGACCTTGATGTAAGTGGGGGATCCGCACTCAGATATGTAACTATATATATATATATATATATATATATATATATATACACACACACACACGTACATTATATACATGTCTGTTCTATATTGTTGTATTTATTCTTTGACTGTTTTGTTTAAAGGAAGGAGGATTGTATTGGGAGCACTGAAGTGTCAGGTGTGACTGTGTGGCAATGGCAAATGGTTTACATAGCTCACGGCATCATGGTCAAGTAGAGGGCCCCTTAGCAGAATTTTTGGGCCCTACCATTGTACATACCATCAACTCTTGTGGCCCAACTTGAACAGGCATATCCATATATATGGTGTTCTAAATCTCTCAAATACTTGGGTATAAATCTGACTCCCTCTTATTCCACCCTATGCTCAACTAATTGCCCTCCTCTGATCCAGGATATTTTCAGATCCGTTCATCAATGGGCAAATTATCCCCTCTCTCTCCCGGGTAGAGTTAATGTTTTGAAAATGTCCATCTTGCCCAGGTTACTCTATTTCTTTGAGACTCTGCCAGTTGCTATACCAATTTCCCAACTTAAAGCTCTCCAAAGAGGTTTTCTTAAATGTATTTGGAATGGGAAGGCTCACCGTATTGTGAGTTTGGTGGTCTTTTCATTAAGGGGGTGGGTTAGGAGCTCCTGACATTATTAAATACTATTATGCTTTTCACCTCCGGGCTGTTATCTCTTGATCCAGTCTGATGGCTCCTAACCGATGGTTGGAGATGGAACGGGGGCCCTGTACCCAGTTCACCCATGTTCCCTAGTGTGGTTACAGTCCTTACAGCGTGACTCTATATTGAGACATATGTGTATTGCTCCAATGCTTTTTACCCTAACAATTTGGCGTAAATGCTTTCAGAAGTTCTCTTTCTCTTCACCATGTCCCCCCCCCCCGCTATTCTGTTCAAGCAGATAATACCAGACAGTCTGTCACTCGGTCGCATGCTACCATGGATGCAGTCTTGCAATTTGGAACACCCCGTTACTCGTAGGTTACATACTTTTGGCAAACTCTGGGAAAAATTTGACATTCCTATACCCGTTTTATTTTTATCTACAAATTAGACATTTTTTTCATTCTTTGTCTACGTCCCTAACCCTAGATTAACCTACCTCTTTTGAATACTTGTGGGCCCTGCGTCCCCACCATTTACATTTAGTGTCCTTTATATACCACATTCTCCATGAAGCTATTCCTATTACTGAAGATACTCATTCCTACATGCGCAGGTGGGCACATCTGCTACAACGGTCTATCACCTCTCAGATGTGGGATAAGATCTGGACTTCTGCCTTTAAATCCTCCAAATGCATGGTGCAGAGAGAGACCACCCTTAAAACCCTGATTTTCTGGTATATAGACTCCAGACGTCATACATAGGTATGATCCCTCCTGCTCAGCATGTGTTGTTGTTGCGGACTTGAAGTAAGATCAGTGTTTCATATTTTCTGCCAATGTTCTATGATACAGCCTTTTTGGTTAGATTTGTCCCTTCCACTTGATCAATATTTACTGGGTCTTCCCTTCTCCGGTATTGCCAAACCTATTTAAATGACTGATTTCCTACATCCTCCTGGCTGCCAGGAGAGTTATTCCGCTTTGTTCGCTGTCCAATACACCTTCGTCATGGTCTTGATTTCTTCAGCTTATAGCTGGAATCCAGAGAATGTAATATCTAACTGCTGCTGTGCACAATGCCATTCCACAATTTATCAAAATATGGGAGTGTTGGGACCAGTCTGAGTTTGGGACCCCTTGCTCTGTGACTTAATATTTGGTTTTTCCTATTGCTGTGTTTTAGCACACATTTCTTGTGCCTACTTATCTTTATGAACCCACAATAGTTCATTGATTTCATGAGCCTAGTTTGTGAGTAATTTGAACTTCGACCTCGACCTCGACCTCCTTGTTGTATTGTACTGATTTGTTGACTTTACTTATGTAATACCTGCAGAGATTTTATGTTCAGTGCTACTTTTGACATTTTACCTTTTTGTATTATGTTATTTTCATTTGTAACTTTTGTCTTTTCTTGTCTCTTGAAAAATTAAAATAAAAAACACAATTATAAAATATAAAAAATCATTTTATTATGGGTTAAAGTGGTTGTAAAGGCAGAAGGTTTTTTTTATCTTAATGCATTCTATGCATTAGGATAAAAAACCTTCTGTGTGCAGCAGCCCCACTAAGCCCCCCTAGTACTTACCTGGGCCCCATCTCTATCCAGCGATGTGCACGAGTGCCTCGGTTGTCCGGGACTCTCCCTCCTGATTGGCTGAGACACAGCAGTGGTGCCATTGGCTCCTGCTGCTGTCAATCAAAGTCAGTTAGCCAATCAGGAGAGAGAGGGGTTGAGCCGAACCACAGCTCTGTATCTGAATGGACACAGAGCTGTGTCTCGGCTCGGGTGGGAGCTTAGCAAGCTGCTTGCTGTGGGGGCACTCGACAGGAGGGAGGGGCCGGGAGTGCCGACGAGGGACCTGAGAAGAGAAGGATGCAGGCTGCTCTGTGCTAAATCATTTCACAGAGGAGGAAAGTATAACACGTTTGTTATTTTTAAAGAAAAGAAAAAAAGAATTTAGTATCACTTACATTTTTTTAGATGGGACATCTAAAGTTTTAATGAGAGAAAAAGTCTGAACGCAGTTTCTGGTGTAAAAAAAAGAACCCCACCTTTTTTGGACTTCACAATTATGGCAAATATTTCAGTTAGGAGGTCTATGGAGATGTGAAAATATATGATTGTACTAGTGTTGGTCCAGAAAAAGTGATGGTACTGTTTCTAATGCAGGTAGTGTCATCTGACGTTGGGATAACTCGGAAGTGTAACTGATTTCACATACATTCAATGATTAACTAGGAGGTATACATCCTTCATCTAACTATCTGTTCTTCAGATACCCTGTAGCAGGGGCATTGCTAGGTGCAAAAAGACCAGGGGCTTCAGCGCGAAGTCAGAGCCCAGAACCGGGGGGGTGGGGGGATGGTGCGGTGGGCGGTGGGGTTGTATGGAGGGGGTGTTACCTACCTGACACACACTGATCTACCTGACCCAAACTGACCTACCTATCTGACCTACACTGACCTATCTGGCTGACACACACTGACCTACCTGACACACACTGACCTATCTGGCTGACACACACTGAGCAACCTACCTGACATACACTGACCTACATGACATGCCTGACACGTACTAACCTACCTGACACACACTGACCTACCTATCTGACATACACTGACCTACCTGGCTGACATACGCTGACCCACACTGACCTACCTGGCATGCACTGACCTACCTGACATGCACTGACCTACCTGCCCTTGCAAGACCTACCTTAAAGCCTAAGTTTATTTATTTAAAATTAGCCAAGGGGCAAGTAAATGCAGCCACTGTGTCCCATCAAATTAAGCCACTGTGAACCGTCAATTGCAGCCACTGTGTGCCATCAATTGCAGCCACTTTGCGCCATAAATTGCAGCCACTGTGCCCTGTCACATGAAGCCACTGTGCCCCGTCAATTGCAGCCATTGTGCCTGTCAATTGCAGCCACTGTGCCCCGTCCATTGCAGCCACTGTGCCCCGTCCATTGCAGCCACTGTGCCCCGTCCATTGCAGCCACTGTGCCCGTCCATTGCAGCCACTGTGCCATCCATTGCAGCCACTGTGCCATCCATTGCAGCCACTGTGCCCCTTCAATTGCAGCCACTGTGCCCCATCGAGAGAGAGAGAGAGAGACACGTACTAACCTACCTGATACATACTGACCTACCTAACACACTGACCTACCTATCTGACATACACTGACCTATCTGGCTGACATACACTGACCTACCTGTCACACACTGATCTACCTGACTGACCCACACTGACCTACCTGACACACACTGACCTACCTGACACAAACTCACCTACCTGACATAAACTGACCTATCCGACACAAGGGGCAGTTAAATGCAACTACTGTGCCCCATCAAATTAGCCACTGTGCCCCATCAATTGCAGCCACTGTGCGCCATTAATTGCAGCCACTTTGAGCCATCAATTGCAGCCACTTTGCCTCGTCACATAAAGCCACTGTGCCACGTCCATTGCAGCCACTGTGCCCCATCAATTGCAGCCACTGTGCCCCATCCATTGCAGCCACTGTGCCCCGTCCATTGCAGCCACCGTTCCATCAATTGCAGCCACTGTGCCATCCATTGCAGCCACTGTGCCATCCATTGCAGTCACTGTGCCCCATCAATTGCAGCCACTGTGCCCCATCGAGAGAGAGAGACGTACTAACCTACCTGACACACACTGACCTACCTATCTGACATACACTGACCTATCTGGCTGACATACACTGACCTACCTGTCACACACTGACCTACCTGGCTGACCCACACTGACCTACCTGACACACACTGACCTACCTGACACAAACTGACCTACCTGACATACACTGACCTACCCGACATACACTGACCTACCCGACACACACTGACCTGCCTGACACAAACTGACCTACCTGACATACACTGACCTACCCGACACACACTAACCTACCTGACACAAATTGACCTACCTGACACACACTGACCTACCCGATATAAACTGACCTACCTGACACACACTGACCTACCTATCTGACATACACTGACCTATCTGGCTGACATACACTGACCAACCTGTCACACACTGACCTACCTGGCTGACAAACATTGACCTACCTGACACACACTGACCTACCTGACACAAACTGACCTACCTGACACACACTGACCTACCTGACACAAACTGACCTACCTGACACACACTAACCTACCTATCTGACACACACTGACCTACCTGGCTGACATACGCTGACCCACATTGACCTACCTGGCATGCACTGACCTACCTGACATGCACTGACCTACCTGCCCTTGCCCCCTTAAAGCCTAAGTTTATTTATTTAAAATTAGCCAAGGGGCAGTTAAATGCCTGATCAAATTAAGCCACTGTGCCTCGTCAATTGCAGCCACTGTGCGCCATCAATTGCAGCCACTGTGCCCCATCACATGAAGCCACTGTGGCTGTCAATTGCAGCCACTGTGCCCCGTCCATTGCAGCCACTGTGCCCCGTCCATTGCAGCCACAGTGCCATCCATTGCAGCCACTGTGCCCTGTTAATTGCAGCCACTGTGCCCCATCGAGAGAAAGAGAGAGAGAGAGACACATACTAACCTACCTGACACACACTGACCTACGTGACACACACTGACCTACCTATCTGACATACACTGACCTACCTGACTGACATACACTGACCTACCTGACACACACCGACCTACCTGACACAAACTGACCTACCTGACATACACTGACCTACCTGACACACACTGACCTACCTGACACAAACTGACCAACCTGGCATACACTGACCTACCTGACACACACTGACCTACCTGACACAAACTGACCTACCTGACACACACTGACCTACCCGACACACACTGACCTACCCTACACAAACTGACATACAATGACCTACCCAACACACACACTGACCTACCTGACACACACTGACCTACCTGACATACACTGACCTACCTGACACACACTGACCTACCTATCTGACATACACTGACCCACACTGACCTACCTGCCACACACTGACCTACCTGGCTGACATACACTGACCTACCTGACACACACTGACATACCTGACTGACACACACTGACCTACCCATCTGACATGCACTGACCTACCTGACACACTTTTTTTTTCTTTAATCTTCGTTCTGTGACTGTCCCAGTCACAGCCACCATGGCCTAAAGTGTGACTCTGGGAGGTTAAAAGTGAGGGAGAAGGGGGCGTCGCCACGCTAGCATTCCCCTGACCTCCTGCTGCGTACCTCAGGCCGGGCCGCATATCACTCCGCCTGTCAGTCATGCAGTGGGCGGCGCCGCAAAATGCCAAATCACACAGGTAAACAGCGGCTGCTGCCGCTGCTTTCTGGCTGACTTATTTTCTCTCCCTTTCTCTGGCGCTCAGACACTCAGGGCTATTGGCCCCACATTCGGGGCTCCAGCCTCAATTGCCCCGGCTTAACGATGCCTATGCCCTGTGGAATCTTAATACTCAGCAGCTGTCTAATAACAAACTCAGAGCTCAGAACTCAGGCCAATCAAGAGAGATCAGGAGAACCATTGGCATAACAGCAGGGAAAGCAGAGATGGTGGTTTCAAATCAGTTACATCAGCCTATACAGGCGGTCCCCTACTTACAAACATCCGACTTACAAACGACTCCTACTTACAAACGGAAGGAGACAACAGGAAGTGAGAGGAAATCTGCCCCTAGGAAGGGAAATTCACTCCTGTAAGAGTTAATATGGGAAAAAGGTGTCTCTACTGATGCTTTATCACCAATCCTTGTTTCCCTTATGCCGCGTACACACGACCAGACTTTCTGTGAAACTAGGTTCGACGTTCTTCCTGCCGGACTTTCCGGCGAACTACCGCCAGACTTTCTGAATGGATAGACTTGTCTACACACGACAGGACTTTCCAGCAGGCTAGGTCCGCCTGTCTTCCAGATGGACTTTTGCCGGAGTTACGGTGGACTTTCCAAATGAACGGGCTTGCCCACACACGGACAAGTCCGTTCATTTTGAACTTGACTCGGGTACGACGGGACTAGAAAAGGAAGTCAATCTCGACGCTTTTAACGCAGAGATTGATACCTTGCGAGCCCCGTTGCGGGGCATACCAGGCTCTTAGGTCTGGTATGGATTTTAAGGGGAACCCCCTATGCCGAAAAAACGGTGTGGGGTCCCCCCAAAGTCTATACCAGACCCCTATCCGAGCACGCAGCCCGGCTGGTCAGGAAAGGGGGTGGGGCCGAGCGAGCACCCCCCCCGGACCGTACCAGGCCGCATGCCCTCAACTTGGGGGGTGGGTGCTTTGGGGGAGGGGGCGCCCTGCGGGGCCCCCCCACCACAAAGCACCTTGTCTCCATGTTGATGAGGACAAGGGCCTCTTCCCGACAACCCTGGTTGTTGGGGTCTGCGGGCAGGGGGCTTATCGGAATCCGGAAGCCCCCTATAATAAGAGGGCACCCAGATCCCGGCCCCCCACCCTATGTGAATGAGTATGGGGTACATGGTACCCCTACCCATTTACCTAGGGAAAAAGTGTCAATAATAAAACACACTACACAGGTTTTTAAAGTAATTTATTAGACAGCTCCGGGAGGGTCTTCTTGCGGTTTCGGGGGTCTCTCCGGTTCCTCTTCTCCCGGCGTCCGGTTGGTTCTTCTCCGCTCTCTCTGGCCTCTTCTCCCGGTGTTCGACCTCTGCTCCCGGTGTCCCAGTTCTTCTGCCGGCTCCTCCGCTATCTTCATACCGCTCTTTTGCTAGCGGGGGCCCGGACTTCTGGCTTCTGGGCTTCTTCCCTCTTCTCTTCTTCCGATGTTGACACGACGGTCTCTCTGGCTGGAATGCTCTCTGAGCGCTCCGATGTGACTTATATAGGTGGAGACCCCGGCCCCTTATGCCGTCACAGTCCCTGGGCATGCTGGGACTGTGATGGCATAAGGGGGCATGGTCACCGGGTGATGTTGACCACGCCCCCCCCTAAAACGTCACAGTCCCAGCATGCCCAGAGACTGTTATGGCATAAGGGGGTGGATCTCCGCCTATATAAGTCACATCGGAGCGCTCAGAGAGCATTTCAGCCAGAGAGACCGTTGTGTCAACATCAGAAGAAGAGAAGAGGGAAGAAGCCAAGAAGCCAAAAGCCAGAAGTCCGGGCCCCCGCTAGCAAAAGAATGGCATGAAGATAGCGGAGGAGCTGGCAGAAGAACTTGAACACCGGGAGCAGAGGTCGAACACCAGGAGAAGAGGCCAGAGAGAGCGGAGGAGAACCAACCGGACGCCGGGAGAAGAGGAACCGGAGGGACCCCCGAAGTCGGAAAAAGACGTCGGAAGAAGACCCTCCCGGAGCTGTCTAATAAATTACTTTAAAAACCTGTGCAGTGTGTTTTATTATTGACACCTTTTCCCTAGGTTAATGGGTAGGGGTACCATGTACCCCATACTCATTCACATAGGGTGGGGGGCCGGGATCTGGGGGCCCTCTTATTATAGGGGGCTCCCGGATTCCGATAAGCCCCCAGCCCGTGGACCCCGACAACCAACGGCCAGGGTCCTTGTCCTCATCAACATGGAGACAAGGTGCTTTGTGGTGGGGGGGCCCGGCAGGGCGCCCCCTCCCCAAAGCATCCACCCCCCCACATGTTGAGGGCATGCGGCCTGGTACGGTTCAGGAGGGGGGGCAGCTTGGTCATCCCCACCCCCTTTCCTGACCGGCAGGGCTGCGTGCTCGGATCGGGGTCTGGTATGGACTTTGGGGGGGACCCCGCGCCGTTTTTTCGGCGTAGGGGGTTCCCCTTAAAATCCATACCAGACCTAAGGGCCTGGTATGCCCCGTGCTCACCGCAATAGGAAAATTTGTTTTTCCTATTGCAGTGATGCAATACCCTGCCCTTGCGTCGTATCTGGTCCGTCGGACCAGCATACAGACGAACGGGCTTTCTGCCAGGAACTGAGTCCGCCAGACTCACGACGGAAAGATTTGAAACATTCTTCATTTCTAGGTCCAGCGGACTTTTGGGAAAAAAAAGTCAGCGGGAGCCTACAAACGATCGGATTGTGCGGCGGACTCTGGTCCGCCGGACCAAGTATGCCGGAAAGTCCGCTCGTGTGTACCCAGCATTACAGCCCAAAATTTTCAAAATCCAATTGTCATTGGGCCAGAAAGTGAGGTGAAATCTTCTGAACAGGGGCACAGACAGCTAAACAAACATTGCAGGGGTGATAACCCTTCCCTATGTTTTCCAAAAAGCTTAAAAATAGATTTCCTGACAGACTCCATGGCAGCCTACGTGTGGGTTTACCCCGCCTCCTCTCCAATGCTATAGGACCCCATTCCCATAAATGAGTACTCACCACTAGCTACTGCGTTCCTTTTTTGTCCTCCTCCAATGGACCTACACAAGTTGTTCGCGTCCGGTCGGACGGATCCAGGATCATGGCATACCTTTTGCGGTGCAGCTCAGGGCCCAGCCACGGCCGGGCGAGTAGCAGGTAGAGGCTGATATTTACCCTTTTGGTGGAAGGATGGTCGCCTCTGTATGCCGGACGTCCAGGGACATCAGCGGCTGGCAAGGTCGGAAGCTTAAAGTGTTTTTCTCCATGGCAGGTTTTTCTGTGTTCTGTCTGTTTTCCCCTAGGTCTCCTGGCTCTGGCTATGACCGTCGCGGTCTCTGTTGGGACCGTTTTCCCCCTCATGGCGGCTGGAGCGCTTGTGCATTCCACCTCGCCTCAGCTCTTCCGGGTTCGGCCGTCCGCACTGCTCGCGCATGCGTGGTAGCCTCCTCGGGTCCGAGGCTTGGCTGGCGCGTGCGCAGAGCGGCGGAACGCTCGGCAATCCGCAAATGCGCAGTACGGTCACCGTCCCAAGGTGCAGGCGCGGGGTCGGGCGGTGACGTCATGGGCGGGGGATTTAAATTCGGCTCATGAACTCCTTCACAGTGGGAATGCCTCACAGTGAGTAGGAGTAGAGCGGTTTTTCTTCCCCATCTCCAGCCCTGGTCTACTTTAGGTGAGTGCCTGTTTAAACTTTGTATTTAAAAAAAAAAAAAAAAAAGATAAAGAAGAAAGAAAAAAATAGGGGGTTAAAGTGCCATTTACATATGTTTACCTTTAAAAAAAAAAAAATGTTTTTTCTGTAAAAGATTGAATACGTTATACGTGTACGTCCAGTTATAAGAGGGGCTTTTTTCGTCTGGACACACGCTGCAAGTGTACTCTGAATGTATTTGTAGGGCAGAATGACCCTTTTTTCTTACTGGTATTTTGGCCCATTCAGGCCGCCTTTTTCTGCAGACTAACCGTACTGTGTCGCTCTTCATATGGAAGTCTCGGACAATTCACCGCCTTTAAGTGGCCAGCCCTCACGCACAAGGTATGTGCTTATGAGGGGAGGGGTTGAGAGTCAGTCGCATTGTGAATTGCGTTATCTGATGTTGGTCTCGCCTTTTTCCCCCTCCCTACTGTGTTTTTTCTCCCAGCCCTGACAGATCGGACCCTCAAATTGTGGTCCAGAAGGACAGAGACCTTGCCAGGCCACAACACCAGTCACCTTCAAGATCCAGGCATGACTCTAAGTCTGGAAACCACCACCAGGGGACACGCTCTCATTCCTCCTCCAGACACCGCTCCCAACGCCACGACAGCCGCTCTGACCGTAGAGCCTGCTGGGGATGTGGAACACGAGTTCCGGAGGGCAAGTCACTGTGTGACCGTTGCTATGCCCGGGCGACCAGGGAGAAAGAATCGGAGAACCAGCGTCTGGAAACTCTCGTCAAACAAGTGGTACAGCAGTCCCTGAAGGAGCTGGATCCTCCCCACACATTGAGCCAGTCTACTACACTATCTGGCCCCCCGGCTGATGAATCCCGCGAAGATCCGGGCACTTCACAGCCGTACGTGGCCTCCCTTGACTCCTCGGATGATGATCCTCAGGAAGAAGAGGAAGTCGGAGGCTTTGATTTCAGTATGGTGTCACCTTTAATTAAGGCAATCAAGGAGGTTTTTAAATGGAAGGACCCCTCTACTCCCCCGGCCAAGCAGAAGAAATTCTTCAAACATTTGGGGAAAGAACGTGCAAGTTTCCTGCTCCTTTCTGAGCTGAAAGAGATCATTGATGAGGAATGGAGTAAGACGGACAGGAAGTCCTCTATGACAAATAAGACCTCCAGATTATATCCCTTCAAGTCAGAAGAGGTGAAGTATCTGGAGAATGCTCCCCTTGTAGACGCAGCTCTAATGCGTCTAGCTAAGCATATTACACTTCCCTTGGAAGATGCAGTGTCCTTCAAGGATGGTCTTGAAAGAAGGATTGACCAAGACCTGAAGAGGATTTACGGGTTGGCCGAAACGGCCTGCAAACCTGCTTTTGCTCTGGCAGCCATGTCAAAAGCTATGGAGGCCTGGACGGAGAATGTGGATTCCTTCCTTAAAGGGGTTTCAGAGGAGCTAGCGGGAAGTTCAGCAGCTGCAGAATTGAAGCTAGCGGCGGTTTCTTGGGGGAGGCATCCATTGACTTGATTCGCCTATTGGCGCGAATTATGCTGTCATCGGTCACGGCCAAACGGGCCTTATGGTTACGTCCTTGGCTTGCTGACCCCGTTTCCAAACAGGCTTGGTGTAAAATCCCCTTCGAGGGATCTTCGCTGTTTGGCAATAAGCTAGACGATGCCATAACACGAGCCACGGGTGGCAAGTCGGGGTTTCTCCCCCAGGACAGGCGCCTTTTCGGTCGGAAGAAGCCGCAGTTCAGAAGACGCTCTCTGGAGCGCTCTAGGGAAGCTCGCTCCTACAAGCCCAGTAGGGACTTCAGAAAGAATTGGAGCAGGGGCCAGACATCTTTTTGCAAGTCCACTAAAGGCCAGGCATCCAGCGGCCGTGAACAGGCGAGGTCTTTTTGAGATTGCGCCCGCCCAGGCGGGTCGGGTGGGGGCACGGCTGCGCCTCTTCCGGCACGTCTGGGTGGCCTGGATCTCGGACTTTTGGGTAATAAAGACGGTCTCGACAGGTCACAGATGGACCTTCTCCAGTGCTCCGCCCCCCAGATTTGTCCCCACTCTTCTGCCCCGGTCGGAAGATCAAAAGCAAGTGCTATTGTCCTATGTGGATCTCCTGAAGTCTCAAGGAGCAGTGGTGTGCGTCCCGAGGGACGAGTGGTTTCAGGGAATATACTCCCCTCTCTTCCTTGGTTCAAAAGAAGAGTGGCTCTTGGCGCCCGGTCATAGACCTGACCTACCTCAACGAGTTTATAGAGCCAGGGAAATTCAAGATGGAAACGCTGTCGACTATTCAGCAAGCTATTCAGCCAGGCGATTGGATGATTTCCATCGACTTAAAGGACGCTTATTTTCACGTCCCGATAGAGGAAGGGTTTCACAAATACCTCCGCTTCCAAGTAGGGCAAGATTATCTTCAGTTTATCTGCCTCCCCTTCGGATTGACAACGTCCCCCCGGGTCTTCTCAAAAATCCTTCTGGCCACGGTAGCTCACATAAGACTGAAGGGGGTACGTCTTTACCACTACCTCGACGACCTCCTGGTGTTGTCGCAAAGCAGAGAACAGCTGCTGGCCCATCGAGAACAGGTGATCTCCACCCTTTCCAGTTTTGGGTGGCTCCTGAACTTGGCAAAAAGTCATCTAAAACCAACGCAACGCCTAATATACCTAGGAGCTCAGTTCGACACTGTAAGAGGCACCATTTCCCTTCCACTACAGAAAATTCCCGTGGTACGAGACAGGATTTCTCGGGCTGTACATGCCTCACACCTAAAAGCCTCTCAGTGTCTGGAAATTATCGGTACAATGGTTTCTACGACGCCCATGGTCAAGTGGGCCTTGTGGAGGTTACGTCCCTTCCAGTCGGGGTTTCTGCAGCAATGGAGAACAGGGGACAAGAGTCAAGTCATCCGGGAGACCTCGTCAATGAGGAACAGCCTCTTTTGGTGGCTTCAACGCAAGAATCTCCTGGCATGTCATTCCATCGTTCCTATCTCCTGGGTCACGGTGATGACCGACGCCAGCGGGACGGGTTGGGGGGCCCTCTGCGGCTCGAACCTCGCCCAAGGCAAGTGGGACTCCTGCCGTGCAGTCCCAGGTTCGAACGTTCTAGAACTCAGGGCGGCCTGGTGTGCTCTACAGGCCTTCTCTCATCTACTGAAAGGGAAGTCGATACTATTAAGAATGGACAACACAACGGCTGTCGCCTACGTGAAGAGGCAAGGGGGTACCCGGAGTCCCACTCTCCTTCGAGAAGTCGAGCCCATTCTTTCATGGGCGCAGAAGAATCTTTGCAATATCTCGGCAGTGTTTATCCCAGGAGTCCAGAATGCTCAAGCGGACTTCCTTTCACGCACCAAACTGGACAACAACGAGTGGTCTCTTCACATGGAGACGTTCAGATGGGTCTCCTCACTGGGGATCAACCCCGAGGTAGATCTGTTCGCCTCGCGCCACAACTTTAAACTGGAGAAATTTTACACCAGAGGCCGTTGCAGTCAGGCTCTCGGGTCAGATGCACTGACGGACCTTTGGAGGTTCAGCAAGGCATACGCCTTCCCGCCACTCCCAGTCATCCTGAGATTCCTGCAGAGACTCCGTTCAGAGATGGCCGAAGTGTTGATGATAGCTCCATACTGGCCGAACAGACCCTGGTTCCCTCTCCTTGTCCAACTCAGCTTCAGGGACCCGGTGCCTCTCCCTCTCAGGCCGGACCTTCTTTCCCAGGGGTCAGTCCTACACCCGTGCCCAGCAGTGCTGAGACTGATGGTCTGGTTCTTGAGAGGGAGAGGCTAATATCGCTTGGTTGCGCTCCTACAGTAATATCAACTCTCATGAGTTCAAGAAGATCCAGCACAAATAGAGTTTACAGCAGAATCTGGTCTAAATTTGTGGATTTTTGCTCCTCTAGCGGCAGGTCTTTTAGACACCCGGGGGTGCAAGATATACTCAGCTTCCTACAAACAGGCTTAGATCTTCCATTATCCATCAGCTCGCTTAGGGTTCAGGTCTCTGCACTGTCGGCCTTCTCTGGGTCCTCCTGGGAAACTAATCCACTAGCCTCAAAGGAGATCCAGGTTTCCCAAATGGGACCTGCCACTTGTCTTAGACTCAATCTCCGGACTCAGTACTTCGGGGCCTTCCCCGCTCTCTATCAAGGACTTCTCAGCTAAAGTAGTCTTTCTAGTAGCTATCACATCTGCAAAAAGAGTTTCTGAGATTGGCTCTCTGGGTTGTGAAGAACCCTTCTTAACATTCTTCCCGGATCGGGTGGTACTTATCCCAATGCTGGGATCTAACCCAAAAGTGTCCTCTGTGTTCCATGATAATCAAGAGATAGTCTTGCCCACGTTTAGGTCTCTGGAGTCCTCTGAGATTCATCCTCTGGATGTAGGGGAAGCAATTAAAGAATATCTAACAATGACTTCTCCCTTCAGGCCTTCTGACCATCTATTTATCCTACACTCGGGAAGTAACAAAGGAAAGAAAGCCTCAGTTAGGACACTCGCTACTTGGATTGTTCAAACTATTCAGCAAGCATACAGGGCGAAAGGCTTGGCTCCTCCACAGGCGATGACAGCTCACTCCACCAGAGGAATGGCAGCTTCATGGGCGGCAGCTCGACATGTGGCCCCAGACACCATTTGCAAAGCAGCCTCGTGGGCCTCTATTAACACTTTCATGTCTCATTATTGTATTGAGCCTGCTTCGTTATCCTCTGTAGACTTTGGTTTGAGAATCCTATCGGTTGATAGGACAAATTAAAATTTTTGTTTGATTCAGCATACCCACCCGTGTGGTTGGCTAGTTATTTCCCACACGTAGGCTGCCATGGAGTCTGTCAGGAAAAAGGAAAATTTATTATCAAATACAGTAGGTGACCGCGAGATTGTGTCAATCTCGCCGCATTTCTCGGCGAGATTTGACACCTGCGAGCCTCGTCGCAGGAGCCAGCGCCGAGATGCTTCACTCATCGCGAAAGGAAAACTTTGTTTTCCTCCCGCGATGAGTGACAGGCAGTGCTGACAGCTGTCTGGTATGAATCCTGAGGCGTGAACACCGCGCCAAATTTTAAATGAAAAAAACGGCGTGGGTTCCCCCCCAGGGGCATACCAGGCCCTTAGGTCTGGCATGGATTGTAAGGGGAACCCCCTACGCCAAAAAATTGGCGTGGGGGTCCCCCCAAAATCCATACCAGACCTTTATCCGAGCACACAGCCCGGCCGGCCAGGGAAGGGGGTGGGGACGAGCGAGCGCCCCCCCCCTCCTGAGCCGTACCAGGCCGCATGCCCTCAACATGGGGGGTGGGTGCCTTGGGGGAGGGGGGTGCCCAGCATGCGCAGGGACTCTGGGGTCACGCCCCCTTATGACGCTAGAGTCCCTGCGCATGCTGGGACCATGACGTCATAAGGGGGCGGGGTCACCGCCTATATAAATGGCTCCGCAGCTCGCACACAGCATTCGAGCCGGAGAGAGCGTCGTGTCAACATCGGAGAAGAAGCGGCGAGACAGCGGCGGCGAGACAGCGGCGGCGAGACAGCGGCGACAAGACAGCGGCAGCAGACCGGGCCCCTCGCTGGCAATAGAGCTGGAAGAAGATAGCGGTGGGGCCCGGAGAAGAGGCCGAACACCGGGAGAAGGCGGAAGGAGACCCCCCCGAAGTTGGAAGAAGACCCTGGAGCTGACTAATAAATTACTCCTAAAACCTGTGTACTGTGTTTTTTTTTATATTGACACTTTTCCCTAGGTAAATGGGTAGGGGTACCATGTACCCCAAACTCATTCACACAGGGTGGGGGGCCGGGATCTGGGGGCCCCCTTATTAAAGGGGGCTCCCGGATTCCGATAAGCCCCCCGCCCGCAGACCCCGACAACCAACGGCCAGGGTTGTCGGGAAGAGGCCCTTGTCCTCATCAACATGGGGACAAGGTGCTTTGGGGTGGGGGGGCCCGCAGGGTGCCCCCCTCCCCCAAGGCACCCACCCCCCATGTTGAGGGCATGCGGCCTGGTACGGCTCAGGAGGGGGGGGGGCGCTCGCTCGTCCCCACCCCCTTCCCTGGCCGGCCGGGCTGTGTGCTCGGATAAAGGTCTGGTATGGATTTTGGGGGGACCCCCATGCCAATTTTTTGGCGTAGGGGGTTCCCCTTACAATCCATGCCAGACCTAAGGGCCTGGTATGCCCCTGGGGGGGAACCCACGCCGGTTTTTTCATTTAAAATTTGGCGCGGTGTTCCCGCCTCAGGATTCATACCAGACAGCTGTCAGCACTGCCTGTCACTCATCGCAGGAGGAAAACAAAGTTTTCCTTTCCCGATGAGTGAGCCAGCGCGACATGCACAGTACCCTGTCGCCGAGAACCAGCGCGATGCTATCGCGCTGGAAACACAATCTCGCGGTCAGGTACTGTACTTACCGTAATTTTCCTTTCCTGATGGACTCCATGGCAGACGGAGTTCCCACCCATTGGTCAAAGAGTAGGCTAGTTACGGAACGCAGTAGCTAGTGGTGAGTACTCATTTATGGGAATGGGGTCCTATAGCATTGGAGAGGAGGTGGGGTAAACCCACACGTAGGCTGCCATGGAGTCCATCAGGAAAGGAAAATTACGGTAAGTATTTGATAATAAATTTTCCTTTTTTTTGGCTGGAGCTACACTTAAAAAATGTACCTGTTCCAAATTACAAACAGATTCAACTTAAGAACAAACCTACAGTCCCTATCTTGTTTGTAACCCAGGGACTGCCTGTAGTCTATTGAGCCGTCTTAGAAATATCCAAACACACTCTTCATCCCCTTGAGCAAGTATATAGTGTAAATCACTTCTACTGGGGGAGAAATCACATACTATTCATGGTGAAGGGTATATAGGAGTTGGGAGGAAAAATAATTAGGCCTAGAGGACAGATTATAGGGGCTGTGGAATCAAAGCATAAAGTATAACTAAAGGCAAAACTTTTTTTTTAGTTTTGGAGTAGAGAGGGATCAGAACATTTGGCAGTTTTTTTGCTGTCCGTGCCCCCATTAAGGAGATTCACCCTCTCTATTTGTCCTGTTAAACCATTATTGAAAGTGAAAGTAAATAATAATATAATAATAAAATAAATGAAAGTCCCAAATTTTGGGTTTCCCCCAGAAAAGTAATAGAGGGGAATTCTTCCAATGTGTGACCTAGGTGTCCCCAAAGATTCCCCTTAACCGCTTGTCGACCAGCTCACGACGATATATGTCGGCAGAAGGGCACGTACAGGCATATTAACGTACCTTTACGTTGCCCTTTAAGACGCGGCTTGTGGGCGTACGTGCCCGCCGCAAGCTCCCTGAGTGTGATCGCGGGTCCCGCACTCTCGATGTCCGCAGGGATACCCACGGTCGTCTCATGGAGAGGACGAATGGGGAAATGCTGATGTAAACAAGCATTTCCCTGTTCTGCCTAGTGACACTGACACTGATCACAGCTCCCTATAATAAGTGATCAGTGTTGTGTCACACATAGCCCATCCCCCCACAGTTAGAATCACTCCCTAGGACACACTTAACCTCTACAGTGCCCCCTCCTGGTTAACACCTTCACTGCCAGTCACATTTACACAGTAATCAATGCATTTTTAATCGCACTGATTGCTGTATAAATGTGAATGGTCCCAAAATAGCGCCAAAAGTGTGCGATCTGTCCGCCATAATGTCGCAGTCATGATAAAAATTGCTGATCGCCGCCATTACTAGTAAAAAAAAAAAAAATTAATAAAAATGCCATAAAACTATCCCCTATTTTGTAGATGCTATAACTTTTGCACAAACCAATCAATAAACGCTTATTGTGATTTTTTTACCAAAAATATGTAGAAGAATACGTATTGGCCTAAACTGAGGAAAAAAAAAGATTTTTTATGTATTTTTTGGGGATATTTATTATAGCAAAAAGTAAAAAATAATGCGTTTTTTTCAAAATTGTCACTCTTTTTTTGTTTATAGCTCAAAAAATAAAAACCACAGAGGTGATCAAATACCAACAAAAGAAAGCTTTATTTGTGGAAAAAAAAGGATGTCAATTTTGTTTGGGAGCCAAGTCGCACGACCGCCTAATTGTCAGTTAATGCGACGCAGTGCCGAATCTCAAAAAGTGCTCTGGTCTTTTGCCAGCCAAATGGTCCGGGGATGAAGTGGTTAATTTGCATCGATTTTCTCTCACTTTCTGTTTGGCTATGGGACAGGAAGTGAAGGGAAATCTCTGCAATGGGACACAGATTGTGAAAAAAAATCTGACAGGGGTTATAACACTCACTTGCTCTATCTAAAATGAAAAAAAAAAAAGCATTGCCTATAGTTCTATTTTAAGGCAGCGAACACCACCTGGAAAAACGCTGTAATGCCTACTAACCTGTTTTTTGGCTCAAACTATATTTCCACCTTTGGTGTCAAATTTGAGAAAACCTTACATAAACAATGTTATGGCGCGTACACATGACCGGTTTTGCCATCGGAATAAACTCCAAAGGTTTCTCCAACGGAACTCCGATGGAATTCCATTCAAGCGGTCTTGCCTACACACGGTCAAACAAAAGTCCGACCAAAGTCCGACAGTCCAGAATGCAGTGACGTACAGCACATACAAAGGAGCTAGAAAAAGGAAGTTCAATAGCCAGTAGCCAATAGCTTCCGTCTCATACTTGCTTCAGACCAGCATACAGACGAACGGGCTTTCCGTCAGGAACTGAGTCCGCCGGACTCACGACGGAAAGATTTGAAACATGCTTCATTTCTAGGTCCAGCGGACTTTTGGGAAAAAAAAGTCAGCGGGAGCCTACACACGATCGGATTGTGCGGCGGACTCTGGTCCGCCGGACCAAGTATGCCGGAAAGTCCGCTCGTGTGTACCCAGCATTACTGCCCAAAATTTTCAAAATCCAATTGTCATTGGGCCAGAAAGTGAGGTGAAATCTTCTGAACAGGGGCATAGACAGCTAAACAAACATTGCAGGGGTGATAACCCTTCCCCATGTTTTCCAAAAAGCTTAAAAATAGATTTTTTGGCTGGAGCTACACTTAAAAAATGTACCTGTTCTAAATTACAAACAGATTCAACTTAAGAACAAACCTACAGTCCCTATCTTGTTTGTAACCCGGGGACTGAGCCATCTTAGAAATATCCAAACACACTCTTCATCCCCTTGAGCAAGTATATAGCGTAAATCACTTCTACTGGGGGAGAAATCACATACTATTCATGGTGAAGGGTATATAGGAGTTGAGAGGAAAAATAATTAGGCCTAGAGGACAGATTATAGGGGCTGTGGAATCAAAGCATAAAGTATAACTAAAGGCAAAACTTTTTTTTTAGTTTTGGAGTGGAGAGGGATCAGGACATTTGGCAGTTTTTTTGCTGTCCATGCCCCCATTAAGGAGATTCACCCTCTCTATTTGTCCTATTAAACCATTATTGAAAGTGAAAGTAAATAATAATATAATAATAAAATAAATGAAAGTCCCAAATTTTGGGTTGACCCCAGAAAAGTAATAGAGGGGAAATCTTCCAATGTGTGACCTAGGTGTCCCTAAAGATTCCCCTTAACCGCTTGTCGTCCGGCTCACGCTGATATACGTCGGCAGAAGGGCACGTACAGGCATATTAACGTACCTTTACGTTGCCCTTTAGGACGCGGCTTGTGGGCGTGCGTGCCCGCCGCAAGCTCCCTGAGTGTGATCGCGGGTCCCGCACACTCGATGTCCGCAGGGATATCCATGGTCGTCTCATGGAGAGGACGAATGGGGAAATGCTGATGTAAACAAGCATTTCCCTGTTCTGCCTAGTGACACTGACACTGATCACCGCTCCCTATAATTGGGAGCGGTGATCAGTGTTGTGTCACACATAGCCCACCCCCCCCACAGTTAGAATTACTCCCTAGGACACACTTAACCCCTACAGTGCCCCCTCCTGGTTACCACCTTCACTGCCAGTCACATTTACACAGTAATCAATGTATTTTTAATCGCACTGATTGCTGTATAAATGTGAATGGTCCCAAAATAGCGCCAAAAGTGTGCGATCTATCCGCCATAATGTCGCAGTCATGATAAAAATCGCTGATCGCCGCCATTACTAGTAAAAAAAAAAAAAATTAATAAAAATGCCATAAAACTATCCCCTATTTTGTAGATGCTATAACTTTTGCACAAACCAATCAATAAACGCTTATTGTGACTTTTTTTACCAAAAATATGTAGAAGAATACGTATTGGCCTAAACTGAGGAAAAAAAATGTTTTTTTTTGTATTTTTTGTGGATATTTATTATAGCAAAAAGTAAAAAATAATGCTTTTTTTTTCAAAATTGTCACTCTTTTTTTGTTTATAGCTCAAAAAATAAAAACCATAGAGGTGATCAAATACCAATAAAAGAAAGCTTTATTTGTGGAAAAAAAAGGATGTCAATTTTGTTTGGGAGCCAAGTCACACGACCGCCTTATTGTCAGTTAATGCGACGCAGTGCCGAATCGCAAAAAGTACTCTGGTCTTTTGCCAGTCAAATGGTCCGGGGCTGAAGTGGTTAATTTGCATCGATTTTCTCTCAGTTTCTGTTTGGCTATGGTACAGGAAGTGGAGGGAAATCTCTGCAATGGGACACAGATTGTGAAAAAAAATCTGACAGGGGTTATAACACTCACTTGCTCTATCTAAAATTAAAAAAAAAAAGCATTGCCTATAGTTCTATTTTAAGGCAGCGAACACCACCTGGAAAAACGCTGTAATGCCTACTAACCTGTTTTTTGGCTCAAACTATATTTCCACCTTTGGTGTCAAATTTGAGAAAACCTTACATAAACAATGTTATGCCGCGTACACACGACCGGTTTTGCCGTCGGAATAAACTCCAAAGGTTTCTCCAACGGAACTCAGATGGAATTCCATTCAAGCGGTCTTGCCTACAAACGGTCAAACAAAAGTCCGACCAAAGTCCGACTGTCCAGAACGCAGTGACGTACAGCACGTACAACGGAACTAGAAAAAGGAAGTTCAATAGCCAGTAGCCAATAGCTTCCATCTCATACTTGCTTCAGAGCATGTGTCATTTTTGGTCCGTCAGAACAGCATACAGACGAGCAGTTCTCTCGATAGGAATTGGTTCCATCGGAAATATTTAGAACATGTTCTATTTCTAGGTCCGTCAGAATTTTAGAAAAAAAAAGTCCGATGAGGCACACACGTTTGGAATATACGATGAAAAGCTTCCGTCAGACTTTTTCTGTCGGACATTCCGCTCGTGTGTACGTGGCTTTAGGATAAGTCTGTCCTCATTAACATACTAAGGTTTAGAAGGTAAGCTTCTAAACAGTAAACCTTTGCTAGGACAGGCCTGTGTTCAACTCTAGTTACAACTGATAATGAAGATCTGCACAGTACATACAGGACAAACACAGCTTCCCAGTCCCCTCATAAACAAAGAGAACTAGTAGAATTTTACAGTGTTGGAGCATCCAGAATAGAGCATCTTAAAAAGGCCACCATTTTTTAATATACATTTTAGCAACAGCTAGACAGAAAAGGTACCAATTCAGCAGACAGTAGCGAATCTAGCATTGAGGCTGATGCCAATACTAGACAGACAGCAAAGATACAAAAGCAGCAAGCAGAAGAGAAAGTCTGGACATGAGACAAGGTCAGTAGTGGGAGATAAGGCCAAATTCAGAAGACAGGTCAAGCACAAAATGGCAGAATGATGGTCAGGTCATAGCTCACAGAAGCTGATGACCAGTCAGCAAGTTATCTTCCATATGCTGTGCTTTAAATATGGTAATGTGCACCAACGGTAGTGTCAGATGTGCACACTCATTCATGCTAATGCACATTAACATGAGCACACACTCCAGTGTGAATTATGAAATCTTGCATACTAGCCCACAGGCTGTAATATGCGCATTTACAGATTTTAAGGCACAGCTATGCACGCAATCCTTCTGAAAGCCTGTATATCAGTTTTAGTGCCAGGTGTCTGGAGCAGAGTTCTCAGGCACAGGGCTTTTGGCACTGATAACAAATGTGAGCTTAACAGAAAATTCCAGCTATCACTTACTAGTGTAATATTATCATCACTGTAATATTTAACCCATCCTCAGAAATTAACCCTTAACATTTTAACCTACCTTGAAACACTTAACCTCTAACTGAATCTAGAAAATTATTCTTTAAATCAAGCCTAGGCTCAGGTAACCTTATCTTTCAAATAGAGCAAGAAAGGTCAGCTATGAATGACATAGCACCTACATGAGGTATACTGTAGAAGTTCCTTTACCAAGTCTAAATATTTCATCGACATGTCATATATGCTGTGTGCCCTATAAGTGAAGGTGAAAACTATCATGAAGCAGTTTTGTGGATATGCTTTTTAATGACACCGTCAATGTAATCCAGTGATCAGGAATTAGTAGGTTATGCCCATGATAATTTAAACCTCCTGAGAAGCTGAAAGAATGCATTGTGCCACATGTATGGAAGTGCTCTGTTGCGTCCAATTAGGAATCCCACGCTGAAGGTTATTTTTTTTTACTAATTACTTTACTACATATAATTCAGTTTATTTTATCCTTGTTACATGGCCATGTTTTAGATTTTAAGTACAGGCACGTCTACCCCAATGCTAACAGTTAAAACTTATCCCAACTCTTTGCTGTCCTCCTTCTGAAACTGCTAGTTGCCTAGATACCTGTCTTCAATACTTCGGATTTACTAATCGGGAATAAGCATGCAGCAAATAAAAGTTGAAGATACATACACTAAATTACCAAAAGTAATGGGTTGCTTGCCTTTACACACACATGAAATTTAATGGCATCTCAGCTTTAGTCCGTAGGGTTCAATATTGAGTTGGCCCACCCTTTGCAGCTATAACAGCTTCAACTCTTCCACAAGTTTTAGGTTTAGGACTGTGTCTATGGGAATGTTTGACCATTCTTCCAGAAGAGCATTTGTGAGGTCAGGCACTGATGGGGACGAGAAGGCCTGGCTCACAGTCTCCGCTTCAAATTCTTCCCAAATATGTTATTTTGTGAAGACTCTGACTCTCAGGACTCTGTGCAGGCCAGTCAAGTTCCTCCACCCCAAACTTGCTCATCCATGTTTTTATGGACCTTGCTTGTGCACTGGTCCAAATCATTTTGTGGAAGGGGGATTATGGTGTGGGGTTGTTTCTCAGGGGTTGGGCTAAATGCTACATAAATTATCTGCCCTTACTCATGGAAGCATGGAGACATAGATGGATGGGTGAGTTGGCTTTGAATATTACAAAAAAATTAAATAGAAAAAACACCTGAATCGCGCTATAGATAACCCTAAAAATTATTGGTAAGTGTAAATCTGATAAACCCCATATAAGATTAAAGGGGTACACAAAGTCTCATCAGTGCACAAATTATATAAATAAGGATCTCTAAGATCACTAATGGTATAATATAAACCAAATTCTATACATGTGAGTGTATAAGCTATATTGGTAAAAATCACTATGATCAATAATAGTGTAATCTAAACCTAAATGAATACATATTAAAAGCCTCTCAATAGATTTGTGAATAGTCCACCCCTGCAAAACAACAGGAACAATGAAAAAGTCCACACAAAGGAGAATCTTCAGCTGTTGTGTAGCAAGAAAATTGTGATCTACCACCAGTATAGAAGGGGTTACTCCTTACCAGACATACATGATCCCCCATTACAGAGGATCATAGAAGGCATATCAGCTGTATTGGTAAGTGAATTTCCCGTGCTGGACTGCTGAACCCCGGCTGTGCCTCAGACCGTCATAGGGACCAGATCGGTTTCAGATGTAAACATAGCATGTAATAAAAAATGATAAAACATCAAAAACACACTTACATAAGCAATCAGTAATCAAGCCTGAAGTCCGTTGCGTCGGCCGAACACACAAAACACACAATAAAATTAAATAGCATTTTTGGTTTGTGGTGCTCAGATGTGGTGTATATATAAGAACCGAAAAAGGGGTAGGGTTGGGGCTTTAATTGAGGCCTGTGGGTGTAATAATAATATACAGTGGGGACAGAAAGTATTCAGATTATACTGTGTTTGATTATACTGATTGGACTTGATTAGGAAAGCCACACACCTGTCTAAATAAGACCTTACAGCTCACAGTGCATGTCAGAGCAAATGAGACTCATGAGGTCAAAGGAACTGCCTGAAGAGCTCAGAGACAGAATTGTGGCAAGGCACAGATCTGGCCAAGGTTACAAAAAAATTTCTGCTGCACTTAAGGTTCCTAACAGTACAGTGGCCTCCATAATCCTTAAATGGAAGACGTTTGGAATGACCAGAACCCTTCCTAGAGCTGGCCGTCCGGCCAAACTGAGCTATCGTGGGAGAAGAGCCTTGGTGAGAGAGCTAAAGAAGAACCCAAAGATCACTGTGGCTGA
The DNA here is from genome assembly GCA_037952925.1 of Lithobates clamitans. NCBI lineage: Eukaryota > Metazoa > Chordata > Amphibia > Anura > Ranidae > Lithobates > Lithobates clamitans. The sequence goes on along the minus strand of JBBGZY010000489.1, from coordinate 4,961,839 downwards.
GATCAAAAGGGTGCTTCTACTAAATACTGAGCAAAGGGTCTGAATACTTAGGACCATGTGATATTTCAGTTTTTCTTTTTTAATAAATCTGCAAAAATGTCAACAATTCTGTGTTTTTCTGTCAATATTAATGAGGAATAAAAATTAACTTAAATGATTTTAGCAAATGGCTGCAATATAACAAAGAGTGAAACATTTAAGGGGGTCTGAATACTATCCGTCCCCACTGTAGATATAGCATGAAGGTAACCTGGTTGTCACAGGCCCCTGGGGTAATTCATGGTAGTCATCTTGATAAACATAACCAAACAATATAAATGAACAATATAATGATGTAGTTCTGCCTTTAAATATTGTTATAAATAGCATGTTATAAAAAGCCTAAGCATGTATCAGTTGCTGTATGTATGTCTTAATAGAACAGTGCATGTTTTTTCCACAGTATTTATGACAAAGTAGCAGCTGGCAGTTTCATTAGGGGGTTATATAACACCTCTTCAGCTTAAATGGGTCTCCGTGAAATTACCTGTTCAAGTACATCTCTTAAATAGGAGAATACAAAGTTTATTTCAAATATTATTTATTATATTATGCTATGATTATGATATAAAGAAAGTAGAGGCAAGAAATAGCAATCACCCCCTTTACTTATTACATTAACACAAACAGCAAACTGTACAAAGAGAATATTTTTGGCTTTCAAGTAAAAAATAGTTTTGTAGTAGAAAGTAGTATTATTCTGAAGTCACAAATTATTAAGCAATTCAAATGTAAGTTTTCCCTTTGCATAGGGCTACATTTTGAGAGTTAATTAATTAATTTGTAGACATGTGCACTGCCGAAAAATTTGTTAATTTTCGTTTTCATTTCAGTAGTTTTTTGCTTTTTTCGGAAACTCGAAATTTTAAAAAATTCATAAATTCGAAAATTCAGAATTCGAAAATTTGTAAATTTGAAAATTCGGAATTCGGAAACTCGAAATTTTAAAAAATCCGTAAATTCAAAAATTCAAAATTCAAAAATCTGAGAATTTGAAAATCCAAAAATTCAAAATAATTAACTAACTAATAATAACTAACTATTAAATTATAGGTATTGGAATTTCCTTTCAAATTTGGCTGTTAGTGAACGTAACAAATACAAATTTATCTGAAGTTACGAATTATCCGAAATAAAGAATGCCGCATCTAAACAAATGGAATGAAACTAAATAATAATAATAATACATTTTTATTATTATTATTATTATTGTTATTTATTAATTTGTTGCGTTCTATTCGTTTAGATATTGCATTCGTTATTACGGATAATTCGTAACTTTGGATAAATTCATATTCGTTACGTTCACTAACAGCCAAATTTGAAAGGAAATTCCAATACCTATAATTTAATAGTTAGTAATAGTTAAGTTATTATTAGTTAGTTAGTTCAAATTTTCGAGTTTTCGGGTTTTTGAATTTTCAGATTTTTGTTCTTAATTTCTGATTTTCGTTCTTTTACATTTTCTGATTTTCATTCTTATTTTTGGATTTCCGAATTTTAGAATTTCCGGATTTTCTGATTTTTAAATTTCCAAATCTCTGAATTTCTGAATTTTTCGAATTTCGAATTTCCAAATTTTCGAATTCCTGAAATTTCAGATTTCTGAATTTTCGAATTTACGAATTTGTCTAAATTCATTACACGAATTTGGAACTAAACGAATTGCACATGTCTATTACTTTGATGAAGTGACCACATGGAGTCAAGTATCATGAAGAATTCTAAAAGAACTGTATTGACTCCATGGGGTTCAGAATACTGTTTTAACTCTTGTATGTAACTATATCTTTTTTGTGCTTTCTTTTATTAACCCCTTAATGGCAAAGGTAAAAATAAACCTTAACACCTTCATTCCCAGGCCTTTAATAAGGTCTGTACGGTGGATGTGACATCATGCCAGGATGGGTCTGTCTCATTCACCTAGCAATAGTGTAGCAAAGGACCCCTCTGGAAGCACAAAGAGAAGCAAGGGAACCCTCTGGAAACATTTAAATAGTCTTTCACCAAGAAACAAACTATAAGACCCCTTTCACACTGCCAGCGTTTTTCAGGCGCTACAGCTCTAAAAATAGCGCCTGTATAGCGCCTGAAAAAAGTGGCTCCTTTCACACTGGAGAGGCGCGCTGGCAGGGTGTCACAAAAAGTCCTGCCAGCAGCTTCTTTGGAGCGGTGAAGGAGCGGTGAACTCACCGCTCCTCTACCACTGCTCCCCATTGAAATCAATGGGGCAGCGCTGCGATACCAACAGCAAAACGCCGATTCAGCCGAATAACGCAGCTATAACGATGGTAAAGCGGTGCTAAAAATAGCGCCAATTTACTGCCTACGCCCCCCCTGTGGCTCGGTGTGAAAGGGCTCTAACAGTGCATAGCATGTCAAGGCAGTAGAGACAAATTTTCTTGGGTTGCAATCACTTGCAAACTGGAAGCTTTATTTAAAAGAAAAAAAAAATCACCCTACAGATAGCATAAAGATTGCAGTATGCCGCTGTTTAACATTGTAATTGTGACATAAAATTACAGTATTGAAAATAAAACTAATGTGTAAAAACAAATTTAAATTATATAGGTGTTCGATCTGGCCAATGGTTCTTTATCCAGAGTATTCCGAGGGCTTCTACCAAGGGTGGGAAGGTTTCATAGGTTCATGTCTCCGGCTTTCGCTGCATATTGCCTCAGCAATTTGGCCTCATCTGCCAACGCTATCCATCAGGTGACCAGCATTTCAGGCCCCTACAACTCCTGACAGTCTGTCCATTTTTTGCAGCTCACCCTCTCTAAGCCGTAGGGTATTCAGGGAAGTCAGGGATGTTCTCTTTGGCACGGCCACCAGTTACTGACCAGGTCCGTGGTGTTTCAGACTTCCTGTCGACTACCCTTGGCTCAGTTCCTAGTTAGTGCTACAGGCAGTTCTCTTACTATGCTTACTACTTCCCTATCATTAGTATAGATGGATAAGCCAGAGGTTCATGGTTCATTACGGTACCAGAGTTACGGTGTCTGATCAAGTATTTGTCCTCCTCTGCTCTTTCTCCCTCTCCCCATGCATCCTCTCACTAAAACAGTTCGTTCTCCTGTCCAGGTTACTTGCCAAACCAGGCTCGAATCCAAACCCCTTTTCTGGTTATTTGTCTGGAACGGAGGTAACTTTCATAGGTCCCGAACAGTCGGTCCCTTGTTCATCATCAGGTACATGGGTGCTGAAGATCCTCTGTTTTAGCAGCTACATATGTAAACCCCAGGTTTTCGCTATTTTCTGGACAGATAGCTGTTGCTGGCCCTTCATTGAAGCTTTCACATCACACCTACTTTGTGTCTCTTTTTGCCCTCTTTTAGGCATACTGACCAGCCAGGCCAAGGCACACCTCAGGTCTTGGTAGTTAGAACTATTGCATTTCCAAGTGAAGACTCTGACTACAAGTTGAAGGCTGGCCGCAGGCTAGCCTGTATTTGTAGGAGGAGTCTGAGGGCTATATATCCCTCCTTCTCCTCCATCAGATCCCTTGTCATATCATTTCCGGGTTCCCACCCACCCGTTCCCCCTTATTTTCATAATTTCATTTACATTTCAAACATATTTATTCAGGATATGCCCTCGTTTAGGCATACTGACCAGCCTGGCCAAGGCACACCTCAGGTCTTGGTAGTTAGAACTATATATATATATTTACATATGTGTAAATTTGCTGTCCCCTCAAAATAACTCAACACACAGCCATTAATGTCTAAACTGCTGGAAACAAAACTGAGTACAGCCCTAAGTGAATATATCAAAATTGGGCCCAATTAGCCATCTTCCCTCCCCGGTGTCATATGACTCGTTAGTGTTACAAGGTTTCAGGTGTAAATGGGGAGCAGGTGTGTTAAATTTGGTGTTATCGCTCTCACTCTCTCATACTGGTCACTGGAAGTTCAACATGGCACCTCATGGCAAAGAACTCTCTAAGGATCTGAAAAAAAGTTTGTTCACCTACACCATAGTACACCATTGGAGCAGCCCAGCGGCGTCACTAGAGTTGGTGTCACCTGGTGCGGTAATACATGTTGTCACCCCCCGGCACTAAGCAGGCATTGGTGCAGCTCTCCCCCTTAACTTACCACAGTGTATGGAGCTGGGTTGGGATTGGGGGGATGGATGGAGCCGGAATTGGATCAAGTGGTGGATAGAGCTGAAATGGGATCAGGGGATTGGATGGAGCTGGGATGGGATCGGGGGATGGATGGAGCCGGGATGGAATCAGGGGATAGATGGAGCCGGGATGAGATCAGAGGGGATGGATGGAATGGGGATAGGATCAGGGGGGATGGATGGAGTGGGGATAGGATCAGGGGGGATGGATGAAGTGGGGATTGGATCTGTGGGATGGATGGAGTGGGGATGGGATCAGGGGGATGGATCGAGTGGGGATGGGATCAGGGGGAAGGATCGAGTGGGGATGGGATCAGGGGGGTGGATCGAGCTGGGATGGGATCAGGGGGGTGGATCGAGTGGGGATAGGATCGGGGGAGCTGGGATGGAGCTCGGAATGGATGGAGCTGGGATGGAATCGGGGGAATGGATCGAGCAGGGATAGGATTGGGGTAATGGATGGAGCCAGGATAGGATCAGGGGGTGGATGGAGCGGGGATAGGATCAGGGGGATAAATGGAGTGGGTATGGGATCAGGGAGGATGGATGGACCCGGAATGATATCAGGGGTTGGATGGAGCCAGAATGGAATCAGGATCAGGGGGGATGGATGGAGCGGGTATGGGATCAGGGGGGATGGATGGAGCCGGGATAGGATCAGGGGGATGGATGAGCAGGTATGGGATTGGGGGTGCGTGGAGCTGGATGGGATCAGGAGGTGGATGGAGCCGGGATGGGATCTTTGATTTGAGGGGGGTTAAAGGATATGTGCTAGGGGTGCTTTGGGAGGGGAGAGAAATTGAGCTGGGGGAGGGGGTCAAACTTCAAATCTGCCCCCCTTCTACCTCCTAGCACCTATTCTCTAACCCCCCTCAAATCACTCCTGGCAGCATAATTGTTACCTGCCAATGCCCCCCCCCAACCACTATGTCCCCCTCCTCTGCAATACTCCTGTTGCATACCTCAGGGCAGGTGCTGTAGCGTGGATGGTGTCCCTCCACCCCCTTGGCTCTTCCTCCCTGCCCATGTACATGTCAGAGCCGAGGTGGAAGCGCAGCCGGCGGGGACAGTGATCTGATGGCATGGAGGTGTATGTGGGGACGGTCAGACCCTGGGCACCCAGTCTATCTCTGCCTCATTCCCCCCTCCCCCACTTTCCCCGCACGTCGCATGGAGCAGAGGAGAGGAGATCCCAGAAGGGAAGGAGGGAGCCGCGGTGCCCCTCTCAATGTGGCACAGAAAAAGCGGACGTCGCCCCTGGGACTTTAAATGAGATGTTCATGGTGATCAAAGGGTAAACAAGTATGGAGGTCAAAAATGGTTTATCAAGGATAACAACATCATCCAATAAAAGACATGAGCATGGGTGAACAAATTCATATAAAACAGCAACATTGCATAGTGAATCCAAAAACATAGCCATATTATAATAATAATAGTAATACATGTGATACAGATATGCATGGTACATCTCTAACCCAACGCGTTTGGCGAGCTTTCCTCGCTTCATCAGGGGCTGATGTGCATATCTGCTGTCTGTAAGGAACAGATAAAGTATATATTAAAGTATCGGTTATGATTGGGCAAAAGCAAGGAGCCTGAACCGATCATCCCATACTTACTTGGCAGACAAAGGCTTCAGCGACTGAACCCAATTGGGGGTCAGCAGCGGGCATCTCCCCCGGGAGCTGAAGAGACGGAGAGCCCAGCCATGAGGACCGAGGCCAGACATGGGGGTCAGCATGGCAACGTTGGAAGGGAAAGAATAAACCCAGAATGTTCCCATATGTCTTGCAGGGCATACACACTGTATGAAATATATGAAAATATGGAGTATGTATAGAATTAATGTCTAGAAAGTATAAAAGTGATATACATAATTACACAAGGCTCAGGGGTGTCCTACAGAGAAAGGTCTGAAATGGTTGCATGGGCACTATCATGAGGGTAGTATTCGTATTGATTGTACAAATATGAATATGAAGTATGTATAGAATGAATGTCTAAAAGTATAGAGTGATATGCATCATTGCACAAGGTTCCAAAGTGTCCTACAAAAAAGGTCTAAGATGATCATGAGGGTATAGGATATGTACTGGATTACATAGTATGCAAGAGTACCCTGCAGAGTATAGGAGAGAGAGAGGGGTGTGGAGAGAGGGTATAGGATGAAGAAAAAGTGGCAAATAAAGGATGTGACAAAGAAAAAGGAAAAAAAAATGTGGCGCCGGTGCCAGTCAGAGCCGGGTGTCACCCTCTGGCCGCACCCCCCTGCACCCCTATAGCAACCCCACTGAAGCAGCCCCCTTGGACTTTTTAAGGCAGAGATGGTCATAGAAATAGTTTTATAGCAAAAGGCAAAATAATGCCACTTTTATTAGTACAAAACATAAAAACGTATTTATATATAGACATATCCAGCAAGAATAATAATGTAAAACACACAATACAAAGTTAGAAAAAATGGTGATACATCAAAGCATATTTGTCAAACCCAACAAAAGGGCAAGTATGCCCTGTGCTGCCAGAGATGAACTGTGGCCAGTCAAAAGGGATTTCTTGTGTATAGCTCAACATGTTTCAGAATGAACAATGTGTATTTCTTCATCAGGGAAGATTATGTCCGGGTGACTCTAATTCTCATTGTCTGAAATGTAAACATAATCGCATCACACTATAGAGCACAATGTGAACATAGCAAGCAATATAAGAGTATATATTTTGTGTGTATATGTATATATATATATATATATATATATATATACAATATATATATATATGTGTGTGTGTGTAACCATTCTGATACTCACATGACGATCCACAATACAATAACCAAAGAACAAACAAAAGATAAAATCAATGGGGACTCCAAAAGTGACTGAAGTAGTCCGCAGAGCAGCAGGTAGGTGGGTGTATATCCCAGGACACAACCCCTCTAATGTTACAAAAACAATTAGACATACGAATGTTTCTGATACACCTTTATATTAATCTGTTTCATCTCTTTCCTCACTCTCTGAATTGTCCTCCCAGCACAGGGGCCAGAGACGACCCAAATGTTGTTGTCGTGGTGATGGGTCACACAGCAACTCCTCTAATGCGGAGGGATCTCCTTCACGGTTAGGTAACAGTCATGAGAGTCACTCCCGTAATAACACACACAGTGATATATCGGATGCACAGACTCCATCCACCCATTCCAGTCTCAACTAATTTGGAGCTATAAAAGACCTTCATTTATTTGTACGTAATATCTTACTTAAAAGCCTATACGCCTATACGCCAAAAAACATGTTACAGAACCTGGGCAAACCATGCGGGATAACCAGGCTCTGTACGATCTGATATCACTATTTGAGGACGAGTCTATGAATCTTATTATTCAGTGGACTTAGAGGCTCTTCTCATAGCAGTGAACAATACAGCCACTGCCTCAATGGTTACATCCCACACTCATACTATTTGAAAAAAGAAATCCAGTCTATACCCTCCACCCAGCTCCAATCCCAATGCAGCAACCTTTTATGAAAATGGTATCTGCTTATATTCAAAAATTAAAGGATCATTCTAAACCGTGCTCTAATTTAAGTAACAATGAGAAAAAGGCCCTGGATGCTTTGGCCCGTAACCACAACATTGTCATTAAACCTTCTGACAAGCGTGGCAATGTTGTGGTTATGACTATATATACACAATAATTCTGCGCTACCAAAAGGGAAAAAATAAGCAGCTAACACAACCAGCAAGTGTAAACAATATCAAAAAACAAAATAAGTGCTATGAAGAAGGGTCAAATATAGAGTCTATGGACTGACAGTTCAAAATGCATGTATCAAAATGAAAGACATCCTTGGGGAAAAGATGAAGAATTCTCCGGAACAGATCTCATCGGGAGTGTAAACCATCTGGGGAGGAAGCCCACACACCACCACCAAAAGTGAAAAGGCTTATCGGACTCGGTGGACCCAACAAGGCATACGCCAAGTGGAGTCAGACAGGCTTAGGTGGTGCTGGACTACAGGTGGCCCGGGAGGGCAATGTTGGTGGAGTGGCTTCCACGTGGCTGTGTTCCTTGAATGATACCGGACCCGAAGGTATGGGGTGAGACACACGTGGATCGTATCCCTCAGACTGGCGTTGGAACCAGAAATACCAGCTAAATTATGGGTTTCCTTATCTTTACAATTTTGGCCTTTTAGTCCCCTTGCAATTTGATTGTGTTGTGAAAAAGAAACGGTATCGTTCGAGGAACACAGCCACATGGAAGACACTCCACCAACATTGCCGTCCCGGGCAACCTGTAGTACAGCACCACCTAAGCCTGTCTGACTCCACTTGGCGTATGCCTTGTTGGGTCCACCGAGTCCGGTAAGCCTTTTCACTTTTGGTGGTGGTGTGTGGGCTTCCTCCCCAGATGGTTTACACTCCCGATGAGATCTGTTCCGGAGGATTCTTCATCTTTTCCCCAAGGATGTCTTTCCTTTTGATACATGCATTTTGAACTGTCAGTCCATAGACTCTATATTTGACCCTTCTTCATAGCGCTACACTTATTTTGTTTTTTGATAATGTTGTGGTTATGGACAATGTCCAGTATACTAGAATGTGCACACAATTCTGAGTGGTATCGCCCTATATCAAATACAAAGAAATTCTACCTTATGGTTGATGAAGCTTTCTACTTGAATATCATCCCGAAACAAACCTGGAAATTCATTTGTATAGGGGGAAGCCACTTTTTACGCGTTACCAAAGCTGCATAAGCACTCTAAGAACCCTCCTGGTAGACCCATCATATCCGGATGTGGCAAACTTACGGAAAACCTCAGCCGTGTAGTTGACAATAATTTAAAACCATTTGTGTTATGTATGGCATCCATACGCGATACTTTTCACTTATTACAGATTCTTTAAGATATCAATGTCAGTGACGACACACAACTAGTGGTTATAGATGTTGAGGCATTGTATTGCACAACTCCTCATGATAAGGGTCTTGCAGTGATACACCATGTTCTCTTTCAATCGAGTCAATATAAACCCCAATACAAAAAATTCCTATTGATGTCATTGGTGTCATTGGTGTTCATACTTCAATATGTTCTCCTTCAAAGGGTCCCACTTCCTCCAGGTACAGGGCGTGGCTAGGGGACTTGTTGTGCCCAATCCTACACCAACCTGTACCTGGGGGAGTGAGAACATCAGTTGGTGGTAGATGACATGCTGTCTATGTATATAAGCCATGTTACAGCATGGTATTGTTACATAGACGTCTTCATACTCTGGGATGGATTGAATGATCTTCTATATGAATTTATGATTCGTATCAATACCAATGATTTCAATTTAAAATTCACAATGTCACATAGTATGAGTGAAATTAGTTTCTTGGATGTATTCATTCAAAAGCAAACCAATGGCAGTTTATCTAGCGAGCTTTACTGCAAACCCATGTCGGGTAACTCACTATTGCACGCCTCGTGCTTCCACCCCAAGCCATTAATGACATATATTCCCTACAGCCAGTATTTAAGGGCTCGCTGTAAGTGTACCAATGATGTCAGATTTCAAAATGAAGCTGATGTCCTGAGGACCAGACTCCTTGAGCGAGGATACTCCAAGTCCTCCATCAAAAAGGCGTATCAGAAAACAATCAAGCTATCTCGTCGAGAATTGCTTTCTACCCCAAAAAAATCTGTAAATGATGACACAACATGTGTCATCACTACCTACTCTACACAACATCGTTATGGATGCTTTGCTTGCTCCATTTGTGTCGAAAAAGCCAACTGACGCCTACAGGAGGGCTCCCTTTGTTGGAGCGACAAGCTGGTATCAAGTGAATATAGGGCCTCAAGAGGTTATGTGCAAAACTCTAGGCACTTTCCCCTGTGGGGGATGTGCCTACTGTTAATATATGGACAGACACAAAAATATTAGGTTACCCAACGGGTACATTTTTCATCCCAAACATTATGTAAATTGCTGGACCCCTGCCGTGCTATATCTACTCTCTTGTGACTGTGGATGTCGGGAAAACTATAAACGAATTCTGAAAATGTATATATCAACATATATTAAGTATACGCAAACGTGATCATGATGTACCCATTGGTCGACACATGGCTTTAGTCCATGCTGCGTCTATCCCTAAGGTACATTTTGCCACCTCAATAAGCAATTATTACAATGTGAACTTAGATGGATCTTAAACCTCAAGGCCACTCTGCCACCAGGCTTGAGTAAGGCATTTAACTTCAAGCCCTTCCTTCCTGGTTGCGTGTCAGGGGGATGTAAGTTGAACCTTTAATTTCCAGCATTGAGAGTCCTGAACTCCAGAGGAATGAATGCGTTGTGATTTTGCTGTGTGCCCCTATGCCATGACACCCTGGGACCCCTGTGCCAAATATAACACCACATACAGAATTCCCTGTCCCTGTCCTGAGCCGCCCTGGTGTCTTTGATATCAGGGTTCCAGCACCATCTCCCCATGGTCTATTGGCTCTCCCTGAGGAATACTCCCTATATAAGCAGATACACCTGACAGGCATGTCTCTGATTAAGCATTGCTGCCATGGTGTGTTTGTCTGCACTGGTGTGTTGAAAGGTAATGCATTCTATGATGAGGTGATACAATACCCAATTCCCCTATCCCCTATCCCATTCCCATGCAACATTTATCCTGTCTGCTGATGATTAAGTTTAGTAAGTATGTGTTAATACGCTCTTCCAATTACTTTTTTTGCTTTAGATACTGATACCTATTTGGCTGGTGTAGCCCTCATCCTGGGATACACACCCACCCACCTGCTTCTCTGCGGACTGCTTCAGTCACTTTGGGAGTCCCCATTGATTTTATCTTTTTGTGTTTGTTCTTTTTTGGTTATTGTATTATGGAACCTCAATATATATATATATATATATATATATATATATATGCAGTGGGGATGGAAAGTATTCAGACTCCCTTAAATTTTTCATTCTTTGTTATATTGCAGCCATTTGCTAAAATCATTTAAGTTAATTTTTTTTCCTCATTAATGTACACACAGCACCCCATATTGACAGAAAAACACAGAATTGTTGACATTTTTGCAGATTTATTAAAAAAGAAAAACTGAAATATCACATGGTCCTAAGTATTCAGACCCTTTGCTCAGTATTTAGTAGAAGCACCCTTTTGAGCAAGTTTTTCACACCTGGATTTGGGGATCCTCTGCCACTCCTCCTTTCAGATCCTCTCCAGTTCTGTCAGGTTGGATGGTAAACATTGGTGGACAGCCATTTTTAGGTCTCTCCAGAAATGCTTAATTGGGTTTAAGTCAGGGCTCTGGCTGGGCCATTCAAGAACAGTCACTGAGTTGTTGTGAAGTCACTCCTTCGTTATTTTTTGCTGTGTGCTTAGGGTCATTGTCTTGTTGGAAGGTAAACCTTCGGCCCAGTCTGAGGTCCTGAGCACTCTGGAGAAGGTTTTTCATCCAGGATATCCCTGTACTTGCCGGAGTATTCTTTCCCTCGATTGCAACCAGTCGTCCTGTCCCTACAGATGAAAAACACCCCCACAGCATGATGCTGCCACCACCATGCTTCACTGTTGGGACTGTATTGGACAGGTGATGAGCAGTGCCTGGTTTTCTCCACATATACCGCTTAGAATTAAGGACAAAAAATGTCTATCTTGGTCTCATCAGACCAGAGAATCTTATTTCTCACCATCTTGGAGTCCTTTGGGTGTTTTTTAGCAAACTCTATGCGGGCTTTCATGTCTCTTGCACTGAGGAGAGGATTCTGTCGGGCCACTCTGCCATAAAGCCCCGACTGGTAGAGGGCTGCAGTGATGATTAACTTTCTACAACTTTCTCTCATCTCCCGACTGCATCTCTGGAGCTCAGACACAGTGATCTTTGGATTCTTCTTTACCTCTCTCACCAAGGCTCTTCTCCCCCGATAGCTCAGTTTGGCCAGACAGCCAGCTCTAGGAAGGGTTCTGGTCATCCCAAACATCTTCCATTCAAGGATTATGGAGGCCACTGTGTTCTTAGGAACCTTAAGTGCAGCAGAATTTTTTTTGTAACCTTGGCCAGATCTGTGCCTTGCCACAATTCTGTCCCTGAGCTCTTCAGGCAGTTTCTTTGACCTCATGATTCTCCTTTGCTCTGACATGCACTGTGAGCTGTAAGGTCTTATTTAGACAGGTGTGTGGCTTTCCTAATCAAGTCCAATCAGTATAATAAAACACAGCTGGACTCAAATGAAGGTGTAGAACATCTCAAGGATGATCAGAAGAAATGGACAGCACCTGAGTTAAATATATGAGTGTCCCAGCAAAGGGTCTGAATACTTAGGACTATGTGATATTTCAGTTATTCTTTTTTAATAAATCCGCAAAAATGTCAACAATTCTGTGTTTTGCTGTCAATATGGGGTACTGTGTGTACATTAATGAGGAAAAAAAATGAACTTAAATGATTTTAGAAAATGGCTGCAATATAACAAAGAGTGAAAAATTTAAGGGGGTCTGAATACTTTCCGTCCCCAATATATATATATATACACAAAATTGACATTCTTTTATTGCTTGCTATGTTCACATTGTGCTCTATAGTGTGATTATCATGCAATTATGTTTACATTTCAGACAATGAGAATTAAAGTCACCCAGACATAATCTCCCTGATGAAGGAATACACATTGTTCATTCCGAAACATGTTGGGCTATACGCAAGAAATCCCTATTGACTGACCACAGCTCGTCTCTGGCAGCGCAGGGCATAGCACAGGGCATACTTGCCTTTTTGTTGGGTTTGACAAATATGCTTTGATATACCACCATTTTTTCTAACTTTGTATTGTGTGTTTTACATTAATATTCTTGCTGGCTATGTCTATATATAAAAGAAATAGAAAGATAGGTGTTTAAACCAGGCCTGCAGATACACCACCCAGCGCCAGGACAAGATACCGTTTTGAATACAGAAACAAATGAATAAATATATGAATAACACCCAATATGCCAATGAGCAAAAAGGTGTAAAGTCCTAAGGCAGGAAAAGCAGCCGTTTCAAAAAATTGCTACATAAAATGTAATAGACAGTGTTTAAAAAACAATCTAAAAATAGACTAAAATAACACTAAACAGCGCTAATGTTGAGCAAACTATAATAAACATGTGGCCAACTACACATGCAAAAAGGTCCTTTTAGAGAAAAGTGATGAAAAGTTCAGAGTGCAGTTCATAAAGTATTCATCAGGTGATCATGAAAAATAATCTCAGCGTGCACCTTCCACCGATTACTTTAGATTTAACCCTGTGCGAACACACTCCCCACAAGGGCTTAAACTCACCAGAGCTAGATAATAATTAAGCATCTGTTAGGTTCGGTTCTTTTGGACCTCTTAGCCTAGGCTCGGACACTGGGTGTGTGGATTCCAACCCCTTTCACCGGTGAGGTAAACAAAACACATACACGGGTTGTACGTGAGTAATGAATACATTTAATGAGTTCTCGGGCACTTGAATATATAGAGTAACTGTCACGTATTCCACTCGTAGGTGGACCAATCAAAATACAAGTTGAAGATATACATAATAGCAAAATAACATGACCTTTCTTTGTGTGTTACCACATAGCTGTCTTTATCACACCTCCCTGGGTCTCATCCTGCATAGACTAAGTTTGTGCGTCATTTAAACAGAAGCGCGTATCTATATTCTAAGAATTCTAATATCACCTAAGTAAAAGCGTGTAACCACATTCTAAGAATTCAAATGTTACGGCCTGTGGTTAAAACAAATGTATGTAAAATAGAGAACTTATCTTAAACTAACTTAACACCTTTTATCTAAATAGATTATTGCTTCCGTAGCTAAAAAACCACAGAGGTTGAAGTCTTGGCTAGAATATCACTGAAATTACAAGTTCATCTAAAATACAAGCTTTTAATATATTTACTTAATAATCAAGAAGCAATTATCAATCAGAAGCAGTTTACCTTTATAAAGCAATTATAAATCAATACAATCAAGAGCATTTTACCCTTATAAACCTCCCTTTGATCATGTCATCTGTCCAGATGTCATTGATCATTTTACATAGCAGTATCATACCATCTCTCTTCTCCCTTTGGGGGAAGTGAAGAAAGGAGCAAGTTAGAGTCCGGGGTGGGCTCCTTTGACACCTCTAGTTTCCCCATTTTACCCAGGATACAGAATACCAATTTAACAACCAGGTATATGGCGAAAAACAAAACAATTACCAAGAGCAACACTATGCCTATCTTTTTAAAGAACCCTGTAATGTTGGACCAAGCTCCTCCGAACCAACCTCCCACACCTGAAAGAGGATTCCAGTCATCTGTGAACGTCCTGGCTTGTTCTAATAGTTTACTCCTTTGAGTGGCATGGTTCTGTATTATATCATGATAATCAGGTACAGTCAAATGTTCAATTGGAGTAGTAAAGTTATGGATATAAGTACAACACATTTCCTTATCATCCATAAGATTACATAGACCAGTGATAGCAGCTAACATTTGTTCCTGATGTATAATGATAAGTTCTTGTTGCATCCTCAGTTTAAGAGTCTCCTCATTTAATAAGTCGATATCTTTGGATGAGGAGTTTATCAAACCAAGTATGATGTCAGAATATCTATCAATATCCTCCAGTGCAGACCACATTCCTATTCCTCCTATGGAGGCTAATAATTTCTCCCACCAGGCAGTAATTGCTCTCTTGGGGCGGGAGAATGAAAGTGTCCCATGGGCTGGAACCATGTGGACACTTTGAGTATCACCAGATATACCCATGTATGGAATCATTCGGGCTAGGGTGCACCAACCTCCTGTCTCTGAGTCTATGGGGATGGGGATGGAGGTGTGACAGGTGAGACCACAACACACCATCCAACCCCTGGGCAAATGTGGGGCAGAAGAAACTTCCTCTTGAACACTACGCCCTGAGCGTAGTCCTACCAAACAAAGCCAATCACCCAAACTAGGGGTGGAATCAGTGTTAATGAAAAGGTCATTCATGTGATAAGTATGCAACCAATTCTGCAAGGGTGTTTTATCCATTCCAGACCTGGCATGAACACAGTTAGAAATATTGTAGAGTGTATAATTACCTACTCTTTCATCCGCATCAGCAATCGTGGCAGTATTTAACCCTACGATTTCAAATGATCTATCTGCCATGAACTTTTGTACATCTCGAAGTGTAAAGTTTACCTTTGTGTTCCTGCAAAATTCTCCATTAGGAATTCCTCCTTTTATCAGTGATACACCATTTAAGAAACAAAAATCTGGCTCATCAGTGTAACCTGAAAAGATGATGGGATTAGGCCTAATAGTGATATTAGCCATTTCATGTATATCCGTTTGCTTGGTCAGTAGTTCCAGACTAACAGGTTTTCCTACCATGGGCATTTGAGTCCTACCCGTTCCCATATGGGAACATACCCAGCAGGGTACATTCTCATGTCTACTAAAAGATCTCCCAAATTGATATTGTAGCTTAAAGTGATGTGGAATGTCTGACAATAAACTATAAGTTTTACTGTCCTGCAAAGGGGGTGGGGGCTTATTAACTTTTATTCCTGAACCTAATTTGGATCTCTTGTTGACTACTTTAATGTCCTCGTTCCTGACAATTGCAATTTTTGAAACCTTGTCTACCGTCAATTGGGTGATATTTGTTTTGGTGCTGTTTGCCTGCAATATGGTTTTAACCACGAAGGGGTGTTTGGATGGAACACACATTACCATTTGGGGTTTGTTATTCTTTGTAGATGCTTTAAGGAGTAATTTTAATGCTGATATGGGACAGTTATCAGGGGTTATGTAATATCCCAGTATGAGATTTTGGACTGGCATTCGCTTTGACATATCGCGGGGGTAACAACACTTGAGATCCCTAGGGGCATCTCTATTAGACCAATAAAGGGGTCTAATGGCTCTCTTATTTCTATGGTGTGTTTCATTGGTTCCCATGTTCTCCCACCCACATGATTTGTGATCATAGCATATTATGAAAACACAGATGCCTGCAAAAACAGTGAAAGTCAAGGCAGCTAGGCATATGAAGTATATGGATTTCCTGTTCTTGGTCAATTGGATTCGTCTCCTTCCTCCTTCTCCTGATTGTTCTCCTCCTTCTCCTGATTGTTCTCCTGGTCTTGCAAGGCAAGGTTCTCCATTTCCTCCATCAGTTCTATCTCCTGATCTGAGAGTGTTGGTTCCTCCAGATAGTCCGGGTTGGGATGAGGTGGTGGTACCGGTGGATCCGGAGTGTCCGGGTAGTTGGGGCTCTTCTTCAGTCGACTCGCATGGATCCATTGTGGTGAGTAAGTAGTCAGTACAGCCGTTCTGGAAACTTTCTCGATGTCCCATGGTCCAGTGAAGATGGGTCCAGTAGTTTTCCTTCCAGCCAGCTGCTTGATCAGGACCTTGTCACCCGGAATGAAGGGATGGGTAGGTTCTGTGGAAAGAGGAAGATGGGTGACAGACACATGCTCATTGATTCCTTCAATGCTACTTACCAGTTCTTTCACGTACTTTTCCTGCAAAGAATATAGGTTAATGTCTTCAGTTGAGTCTAGCTTGGGAATGTCTATTTGGCATGGTTTTCCCATTAATATTTCAAAGGGGGAGAATAGTGTTTTTGAGTGAGGTGTGGTTCTAATCTGGAATAGGACAGTGGGTAGGAAATCTATCCAGTTCTTAAAAGTACCCTGGGTTGCCTTTTTTAATTTGTCCTTTATGTTCCTATTCATTCTCTCTACCATTCCTGCACTCTGGGGGTGATAGGGGATGTGAAGTTTCCATTGAATTCCAAGTATTTTGGCCAACTCTTGTGTAGCAGCGGAGGTAAAGGCTGGGCCTTGGTCAGACCAGATTCTCTGAGGGATCCCAAACCTGGTGATCCAATGGTTAAGTATACCTCTGGCAGCTATCTTTGCGGTTTCCCCTGTGGTGGGAATTGCCTCCACCCAACCTGACCATTTGTCCAAGATGACCATTAGGTACTTTAAGTTACCCTTCTGGGTGGGCATATGGGTAAAGTCCACCTGGAGGTCCTGTAATGGGCCCAAAGGTGGAGGTAGTACCCCATGCAGGCCATATCTTTTTCCTTGTACATTGTTCTGGGCACATGTTAGGCAACTCTTGGTCAGTGTCTCAGCTTGTTTGTGGGAGTCTAGGGTACAAAATAGTTCCTCATAAAGTTTTAAAAGGGGTTTTGATCCTATGTGGCCAGGGCCATGAAGATATGACAAAAGAAGGGGGGCACTGGCTGTGGGAATGCCTATTACCCTCCCTTTTGTCCAAAGACCATTATGGTCTTTGGTCAATCCTGCTTTGGACCAATGTATTACATCTTTCTCAGTAGCAGAGGACTGCATTTGAGCGGCCACAGTGGGGAAGTCTGGGGAGTTGAAATCTTGTTGGAAAAACACAGAAGTGGGGGTTGGGGGTATTTTGGCTTTAAGAGCCACTTCTTTAGCTATTCTGTCTGCCAGAGCATTCCCTCTTGCTATGGTGCCTTTATCAGTGGTATGAGCCTTCACCTTGACAATGGATATTTTGCGGGGTAATTTGATTGCCTCTAGCAACGCTAGGACTTGCTCTTTGTTGGCGATATTTTTGTTATCTGCCGTTTTAAACCCTCTTTTCGCCCAGATGACCCCAAAATCGTGTACCGCCCCGTATGCGTACTTGCTGTCTGTGTAAATGTTCACCTCTTTGTCCTTAAAGAGGGTACATGCCCGGGTCAAAGCTGTGAGCTCTGCAATTTGTGCAGATCCTCCTGGTATAACATCAGCTTCCAGAACCACATCTGGTAGCTGCACAACAGAGTACCCTGTTAGAAAGGTATGATCAGTAGGTCTGGAGCAACTACCATCTACAAATACATCCTCTGCCTCTTTAAGTGGTACATCAGTGAGATCCCTTCTAGGTGAAGTGACTTGTTCCAGTTGAATGGTGCAATCATGGGGCACCTCTGGTTCACTCTGAGGAAGAATTTTGAGCAGGCAATGCAGCATTCTTACAATGGGTGTTGTGTCAGGTGTGTATTTGATTTTAAGTCCTGCAGTGTTGAGGAGAAGAATCTCATACCCACTTGCCCTCTGGGTGGTCATATGTTGTGTATTGAGGTTTTGCAGAAGATGAGTGACTGTGTGGGTGGTGTGAAGTGTCATGGGGTGTCCTAACACTATTTTGCTGGCCTCCTGTACAGCCATGGCACATGCAGCAATGTTTTGGAGACAAGCTGGCATGCCCTGTACCTGCACTGGTAACTTCTTGGAAATGTAAGCCACTGGCCTGTATCCGCTACCATGGCTCTGAGCCAGTACAGCTGCAAATGTTGGACCGGATACTACACAGTATAGATGTGTATCCTTTTTGTAATTCATTAGTCCCAGGGCTGGTGCCTCTGTCAAAGATTCCAACAGGGTCCTGAAGGCCTGCAACATTTCTTCCGTCCATTGTACCACCTTAGGGGCAGTCACTAGGGTGGACGGTCTGAGAATGGAGTCATAGTAGGAGCAGTCTGGAATCCACTGTCTACAGTACACAATAGATCCTAGGAAGGATAGCAAAGCACTTTTGTCCTTTGGGGGTGTGAGGGCAGTTAAGGCCTTTACTCTGTTTGGAGAAACATGCCGTTCCCCTTTCTGAAGGATACATCCCAGGTATTCGACCCGTGGGGATACCCATTGTACCTTTTTCCTGGAGGCCAAGTGTCCTTGCTCTGCAAGGTGATCCAGAAGACTAGTTGAGTCCTCCTCACATCCCTCCCTTGAAGTGCTGCACAGAAGTATGTCATGCTATGCTATGTAAAATGATCAATGACATCTGGACAGATGACATGATCATTTTACAGCATCCAAACAGGATTACGCTATGTGCGCTTCTCTTTTCGCTTCTCTTTTCGTTTGTTTGATTTATTGTGAGCCCTGAGCATTTGAGATCCCTCTGGAGTGGTGTTAACAGCAGCTGGTGGCGTGAATTGTTTTCCTTTTTGGATGCTTAATTATTATCTAGCTCTGGTGAGTTTAACCCCTTGTGGGGAGTGTGTTCGCACGGGGTGGAATCTGGAGTGATCGGTGAAAGGTGCACGCTGAGATTATTTTTCATGATCACCTGATGAATACTTTATGAACTGCACTCTGAACTTTTCATCACTTTTCTCTAAAAGGACCTTTTTGCATGTGTAGTTGGCCACATGTTTATTATAGTTTGCTCAACATTAGCGCTGTTTAGTGTTATTTTAGTCTATTTTTAGATTATTTTTTAAACACTGTCTATTACATTCTATGTCTATATATAAATACGTTTTTAAGTTTTGTACTAGTAAAAGTGGCATTATATTGCCTTTTACTATAAAACTATTTCAATGACCATCTCCGCCTTAAAAGTCCAAAGGGGCTGCTCCAACCCTGCACTATGGTGTAGGTATACAAACTTTCTGTATGTTTAGGATGTTGGCAGTCTAAACGCTAATATATCCCATTTTATATTTCCCATTCAGGATCTGAAAAAAGAATTGTTGCTCTACATAAAGAGGGCCTAGGCTAAAAGAAGATTGCCAAGACCCTGAAACTGAGCTCCAGCACAGTGGCCAAGACCATACAGTGCTTTAACAGGACAGGCCTCACCATGGTCGATCAAATAAGATGAGTGCACGTGCTCAGCGTCATATCCAGAGGTTGTCTTTGGGAAATAGACATATGAGTGCTGCCAGCATTGCTACAGAGGTTGAAGGGGTGGGAGGTTAGCCTGTCAGTGCTCAGACCATACGCCGCACACTGCATCAAATTGGTCTGCATGGCTGTCGTCCCAGAAGGAAGCCTCTTCTAAAGATGATGCACAAGAAAACCCGCAATCAGTTTGCTGAAGACAAGCAGACTAATAACATGGATTGCTGGAATCATGTCCTACGGTCTAATGAGACCAAGATAAACTTATTTGGTTCAGATGGTGTCAAGCGTGTGTGGCAGCCACCAGGTGAGGAGTACAAAGTGTGTCTTGCCTACAGTCAAGCATGATGGTGGGAGTGTCATGGCCTGGGACTGCATGAGTGCTTCCGGCACTGGGGAGTTACAGTTCACTGAGGGAACCATAAATGCCAACATGTACTGTGACATACTGAGGCAGAGCGAGATCCCCCCCTACGGAGACTGGGCCACAGCGCAATATTCCAACATAACGACCCCAAACACACCTCCAAGATGACCACTGCCTTGGTAAAGAAGCTGAGGGTAAAGGTGATGGACTGTCCAAGCATGTCTCCAGTCCTAAACCCTATTGAGCATCTGTGAGACATCCTCAAATGGAAGGTCGAGGAGCGCAAGGTCTCTAACATCCACTAGCTCCGTGATGTCATCATGGAGGAGTGAAAGAGGACTCCCATGGCAACCTGTGAAGTTCTGGTGAACTCCATGCCCAAGAGTGTTAAGGCAGTGCTGGAAAATAATGGTGGCCACACAAAATATTGACACTTTGGGCTCAATTTGGACATTTTCACTTAGGAGTGTACTCACTTTTGTTGCCACTGGTTTAGACATTAATGGCTGTGTGAGTTTTTTCGAGGGGAGAGCAAACTTACACTGTTATACAAGCTGTACACTCACTACTTTACATTGTAGCAAAGTGTAATTTCTTCAGTGTTGTCTCATGAAAAGATATAATAAAATATTTACAAAAATGTGAGGGGTGTACTCACATTTTTAAGATACTGTGTGTGACAGACTCACCCAGGACAGAGGCTTTTGGAGGGGACTGAATGCTAGCCTCTTGGCTACCGACTATGGGCCCTGGCATTTGAGGAAGCTACAAGCATTTAGGAAGATATTCTGTTATGTAATGCAAAAGGACATTATTAAGGAGGCCATGATGGTCTCTGCATGCTTGGGACTCATATAGCAGATGTATGTGAAAGGAATGCTGATTAATGAGATCTGGAAAGCCCTAGGTCTCCTGTTGTCTACATCTAATGCCCCGTACACACGGTCAGAATTTCTGCCAGAAAAAGTCCGATGGGAGCTTTTGGTCAGATAATCCAACCTCTGTCGGAATTTCCGATGGACTTAGATATAGAACATGTTCTAAATTTTTCCGTCGGAAATGCCAACCGTGATGTCATCATGGAGGAGTGAAAGAGGACTCCCATGGCAACCTGTGAAGTTCTGGTGAACTCCATGCCCAAGAGGGTTAAGACAGTGCTGGAAAATAATGGTGGCCACACAAAATATTGACACTTTGGGCTCAATTTGGACATTTTCACTTAGGGGTGTACTCACTTTTGTTGCCACTGGTTTAGACATTAATGGCTGTGTGAGTTATTTCGAGGGGAGAGCAAACTTATACTGTTATACAAGCTGTACACTCACTACTTTACATTGTAGCAAAGTGTATTTTCTTCAGTGTTGTCACATGAAAAGATATAATAAAATATTTACAAAAATGTGAGGGGTGTACTCACATTTTTAAGATACTGTGTGTGACAGACTCACCCGGGACAGAGGCTTTTGGAGGGGACTGAATGCTAGCCTCTTGGCTACCGACTATGGGCCCTGGTATTTGAGGAAGCTACAAGTATTTAGGAAGATATTCTGTTATGTAATGCAAAAGGACATTATTAAGGAGGCCATGATGGTCTCTGCATGCTTGGGACTCATATAGCAGATGTATGTGAAAGGAATGCTGATTAATGAGATCTGGAAAGCCCTAGGTCTCCTGTTGTCTACATCTAATGCCCCGTACACACGGTCAGAATTTCTGCCAGAAAAAGTCCGATGGGAGCTTTTGGTCAGATAATCCAACCTCTGTCGGAATTTCCGATGGACTTAGATATAGAACATGTTCTAAATTTTTCCGTCGGAAATGCCAACAGAGGTTATCCGGTTGGCAAGTCCGACCGTGTGTACGCGACAAAAGAGTATTTCACCCATTGTTGTTTGTGCTAATTAACCTTGCTATTGTATGAAGAAGTTCTGTTTTGATTTATGATAATATTGATTGTGTGTTCTGAGCTAAAAGACGGCAAGTCTGTCCTAAAGGTCATGTCTCTTAGTCATCTAGGCTGTCTAAAGGATTAGATAATTAGCTCATGATAATTAGGTTTCTGGTTACAGTTTTGTATGTCATCCTGCTGTATATATTTGTGTGAGATCTCAAATAAAAGGCTATTCCTGATGTACTCCAAGACTGGTTTTGTCTGGTTCTTGGGGGTTACTATAGCCAGATCCATTGGACTTGTGTTCCAGGACTTAGGAAGCGATATACTGACGGAAGCACTCAATCGGCGTGTGGGATGTTCTGTCACATCGCGTGTGTGTATATATATATATATATATATATATATATATATATATATATATTTACAATTTTTTTAGATTTTCTCAGCCTATAATATGTTTTCTACTAAATCAGTGTATCAAAAAAGTATTTTAGTTCCTTAACCCTTTAACAAGTTGGCCTGCGCTTCACTTTTATACTCAGGTGGTCAGACCATTTTTGCAATTTTTCCCTTGTGTTGTTATTTTTCACTTACAGCTTTCAGAGTTTGTTAAAGACCCCCCAAACCATACATTTTCTGCATACATAAAAAGAAGCTGCAACTGGGTTTTAGGCCCTGTGATATTTGTGCAAATGTTTATCAAAGCAATATTTTCACAAAAATACACTAAAATTATTATTAGCAGATACAAATACAGCAACACTTACAAAATTCCACATAAATTCCTACAAAATATAAATGCTAAAACTGTATTGAGTAAATACATAACACATTTTTGTAAATTTTAATTTGCATCTTTTCTTAAACGGTGAAAAGCGAAGCTAGGCAAAACTGTAATGCCCCGTACACATGGTCGGATTTTCCGACATAAAATGTGCGATCAGGGCTTGTTGTCGGAAATTCCGACCGTGTGTAGGCTCCATCGGACAGTTTCCATCTGAATTTCTGTCGCACAAAATTTGAGATCTGGTTCTCAAATTTTCCGACAACAAAATCTGATCGCGTAAATTCCGATCGTATGTACACAATTCTGATGCACAAAGTGCCACGCATGCTCAGAATAAATTACGAGACGGAAGCGCTCGGTCTGGTAAAACTAGCGTTCATGATGGACATAGCACATTCGTCACGCTGCAAAGTTTGAAATCTTTTAATGCAGCGCATTCTCTTCTTCTTTAGAATGCTAGAAGAATGAAGTTGTTTTGCTTCTCATATTCACGCAGAGTTCTCACAAACTTCTTTCTTTATAATTTGTCGTGATCTCATAATATTATTTTTATTTTTCGTCAGATCTCCATAATTGGTTTTTTTTGTTGTTTTTTTTTATCAAGATCTGCATTTTTTTATTTTGCTAGTACTCTCCATAATATTATTTCTCGTTTTGTGTGTCAAGTTACCACAACACCATTATTATCTTGTATTTTTTTACCTCAAGGAGGTTGGTGTCACTTGTTAATTTGACATTGTATTTTTGAAATGTACTTGCCTACTCACAAACAAACTGTCCTTTTTTAAGTAAAACACATAGGCAAGTATTTTTGAAAAATAAATAGCCATTTATTCTGGGTCATAACAAAATAAAGAGGAAGGCAACGCTGGAGAAACTGCTGAAATTTGCGATGCCTCTGTACCCCATGGCACACATCAATTATTTTACAGTCAAAATTGGTGGCCTGAGGAGTCCTTATAAAAGTGAGCACAATCCGCTCCAGGAGTCCAAGAAATCAGGAACAGCAGCAGATGACATATCTGTCCCCAGGCTGTGGTCATACAACAGCCTGCGTCTTTTGCCAGACCAGACTGAACCCAGGCCATCAATCTCTGGTCTTCCGTAGATGCTTCCTTCCAGGCTGTGGCTCTGGTGTTGGAGGTGTGGCAGGAGGTGGAGGAGGAGGAGGACCTGGAGGAGGAGGACCATGGTTCAACTCACACTGCTTTGGCTTGTGAGTTCGCCCCTCAACCCCCTATTTAGGGCTTGTAAGATCACTTCCTCACATAAGAGGTGTTGGCCCTCCTCCATTTCCAGCATTTTTCAGGCTATCATGTAGGCATAGTCCTCTTCTGAGGGCCGCAGTAACCTTCAGAAATAGGCCAATTGCTGCCTCCTTCAGGTTACTCCTCTTCCTGGCACTTTTTTGTGGAAGGCCGAGGGGAGGGACCTGGGATTCAGGCAGGCTACTTGGCCCGGCCACCTCCTGGCTGCCACTTTCCATGGCCTCCTCCTGACTGAGGCTTTCCTGTGTATGACAAAGGGACATAGTTTTAGTTTTTTGTTCATCAATCACACACAATTTTCAGCTCATGACTGTTGAATGTTAATAAATACAAAAGACTATCATTCTGACCCCAGCATTTTTCATTCTTGTCCCAATCTGTCTATTGATATGTAAAACACTTTGTAAAATCAGAAATTACTGATCAATACATAACATATAGTTAACATCATTAATTTGACAAACAGAAATATTTAGAAGAATGCTATACCTAACTCAAGCTGGGCTCCTCCACATGTTGCTGCCTGGAAGGCCCAGGTTGGATGTGGGAAGCCTCAGCTGGAGGGGAAGGAAGCCTTGAAGGAAGACTGGAGAGTGCTGGCCTGGGTTCAGTCTGGCCTGCCAGAAAATGCAGTCTGTCAGAGTACCACAGCCTGGGTACATAAATGTCATCCTCCCTCGCTCACAGATCGTACGTACGGCGCACGTGTGTTACGATTCATATACACTGTGCATGCATGAAACTCCGGCCGCCCCTGATGTTCTTTCTAGTGTATTCCCCGCCCCTTGTCTTTTGGCGTAGTGGGAGAGAACATGGCGGAGAGACAACATGTGCATGCAGAGGAGAGCAGCAAAGACAAAAGGCCGGAGCCCCAAACCTCACGATCCCGGAGGAGATTGAAGGCCTCAAGTATGTCCTTTGTAGAGATGGTGGACATCTTGAAGAAGGCCGACTATGATGGGAAGCATGGACCTTACCCAAACCCAAATGTCAGAAAGGCCAAGATCATGCCTAAAGTTTTGAAGAGTCTGCACAGGAATTTTGGGGTACGGAGATCCAAGGAGAAATTGAGGAAACGCTGGTCAGACTTTAAATTGAGAGAGCAGAATCAGTACAGACGAATCAAGAGAGTGCTGCAAAAAAGTAAGTATTTTGTCATGTGTTCCTATTCTTCTTCTTAACGTTTGTGCTGCTCCATGTGCTTTTCTTTACTGTTGTACATTTTAAAATGGCAACTTTCATGTTCATGGGCACAGTAATCGGTCGTAGGAAACATTGTTTGTTTACCCACTTATAAGATGTTTTAGGCAGATACAGGTTAACTACACTTGTTTATGCCTATTTGTATTAAAAGAAGTTTGTTGTCTAGATGGGTTTGTAACTACAATGAAATGTAAACTTGATTCAGTGTAAGGAGAGGACACTCAGCAGCTGTTTACACATCTGGACACAGGAGCATTAGTGTGGGACACCAGAATCAAACTTTTTAGGGTGTCCCACACAAGTGCTCCAGTGGGTACTAGTGGTGTCTCCATGTGTGAAAATTGACCAAAAAAGGGAAGTATTCCAGCATTGGAAAGGAAATAAAAATGTCTTCAGCTTGGAACTCTGACAAAACAGACAATTGTGCACCAATTACAAGCAATGTATGTTTCATATTCCTATTTCTGCCCTCCAATATCTGTGTGCTAAGTATGCCTTTTTTTAGTCACATAGGGGAGAAAAGACTCAGGACATCTGAGGACACCAGGGACCCCCACCTCCGAAAGAAGGGGAAGTCACCAAAAACCAAGCAGAGGATGAGAAGGGAGACGTTTTGGAAGTGGCTGAAATTGTCACCACAACAGGTGAGTGTCTGAGACCACAGCTTCAGGTAAGAAATCTGTTCCTGCATATTTATAATACAGGATTTTTTTCTTTTGTAACATGTTACATGTTACCAAAGGTGAACTTATTCTTTAACCACGTCCCGCCCAGCTTATAACGAGATGATATCTGTCCCCTGGACACAGCCTATGACTGATCAGTGTACCGGCTCACTGCTGGTACCTTGTGACCGCTGTGACTAATACCAGCAGGTCACATGATAGTTGTAAACAATGGATAGCTTCCTATCATGCCATCCATTGTGTACATTTGTGCTGCTAGCTGTGATTGGTCAGTGTGATCACATGGTACAGATAAGGCCAATCACAGCCAATGTATACCATGTGATTAGCTCTGGCCAATCACAGCTAATCAAAACAAAACAAAATCAGTTTCATTCAGTAAAATGCTTACTTATAGCAGTGTAATGCACTGCTATAAGTAATCGTAATGTGTAAAAAAAAAAAAAAATCCTGATCACTTTCCCAGAGTAGTACAATGTTACTATGGTAACATTATATTGCTCTGGTCACAGTGTGTTAAAAAATAAATGGTTAAAAAAGAAAAAATGTGATAAAAAAAATAAAAAAAATTACTATTATTATTTTATTTATTTATTTTTTTTTTAGTACTGTCACCAGTCAGTGTCCCTTATCACCACCACACCAGTTACAGTATATGAGAATTCTGTACTGCACGGGTGACAGTATGTAAAAAAAAAAAAAACTATTGTATAAATGTATTTTTTTAATTTCATAATTTTCTAAAAAACTATGACAAAAATATTACAGCTTCAAAAAACTGGCCATGCCTTTTACTAAATACCTTGGACTGTCTATTTTCCAAAAAGGGGTCATTTGGGGGGTTTTTGTACTGCCCTGACATTTTCAGGCCCCATCACTGACTGTGGAAAATTTTGCATTTCATTTGGAAATCAAGGTCCCGGAATCTGGAGGAAGAGTGGAGAGGCACAGAATCCGAGTTGCATGAGGTCCAGTGTGAAGTTTCCACAGTCCGGGATGATTTGGGGAGCCCTGTCATCTGCTGGTGTTGGTCCACTGTGTTTTAGCAAGTCCAAAGTCAGCTCAGCCCTCTACCAGGAAATTCTAGAGCACTTCATGCTTCCCTCTGCTGACCAGCTTTATGGAGATGCTGATTTCATTTTCCAGCAGGACTTGGCACCTGCCCAAACTGCCAAAAGTACCAATACCTGGTTTATTGATCATGGTATCACTGTGCTTGATTGGCCAGCAAACTCACCTGACATAAACTCCATAGAGAATCTGTGGGGTATTGTGAAGAGGAAGATGAGAGATACCAGAAGCAACAATGCAGACAAGCTGAAGGCCGCTATCAAAGCAACCTGGGCTTCCATAACACCTCAGCAGTGCCACAGGCTGATTCCCTCCTTGCCATGCCGCATTGATGCAGTAATTCATGCAAAAGGAGCCCCGACCAAGTATTAAATACATATTATACTGTACATGGACATACTTTTCAGTAAGCCAACATTTCTGTATTAAACATTTTTTTTATTGGTTTTATGTAATATTCTAATTTTCTGAGATACTGAATTTTGGGTTTTTACTAGCTGTAGGTTTCTTTTTTTAGGCTTGTTTTTAGAATGTATTAAGAATGCATTAAGATAAAAAAAACTTCTGCCTTTACAACTCCTGTAAGGTCTTGTTCACACAGATGCAGAGGTCTGTACATTCTGAATGGACCAGTTTTTTCAGGGTCCCTAGCTGGCAGCCCATTCAGGTTTATTAAGTAACAGTGGCTGTAGGAACACAACCACTCATCCTAATGTGACAGGCATTCAAGGGAAGGGATGCGGCCCCCAAATGTAGAAAGTGTGCTTTGGGGCTGCTCAAATTTACAATTCACCAAAAAACAAAACAAAAAAAATACAAGCATGTATAAATTAGAAAAAAAACAAAACAAAAAAAAAAAACGGTAAGACTCGATGGGCCACTTGGTCTTTTTTCTGCCGTTACTGTTCTATGTTTCTATTAGAGAGAGTCTGAGGGTAGGTTCTGCTGTCCCCTCTCTGTAGAAAATCATGAATCTTCTGGAAATTCAGTGTCATTTAGTGTCATCCAGTGTCATCCAGAAACATAATATAGTTTGTTCTGTCCCACCTATTTGTACTTTTTCTGGGTTGTATTGAACCGAATCAGGTTACTGTTGTTTTGATGTATGCTGACATGTAGTGGTGCTTTAGTGCCTCTACAACTTGTTTACTTGGTTGGTTTGGTATGCCCCTCTGCCCTCCTTTCTGTTTAGTGTTAGTGTCATGCTTACCCCTAATGCAAAGCACTATCACAAACATTAAACTGCAGGCTTGGCTGGCTTAAATCAGGTTTGGTCTCCACCCAGAGACTGGCCACATCAATCACCTTGCAGGTGAACAGACAGAGAGAATGTACTGTATCACAGCCAAAACCAGGATGCTGGAATTATAGCAGCAGCTATGAAGGATCAGGAGCGCTACACGCTCCTAACAGTTAGTTCATGCTTACCTAGACCCTCCCTGTTTCTATCCATGTTCCCTCAGTTAGTGTTAGTATTTCACAGAAACAGGGCTTAGGAAAGTTGTTGTCTTCTTACACTACAAAAGAGTGGAAAAAACATCCTTTATACTGTAATTATCTAAACTAAAAGTGTGTTGGATTCAACTTCTGTATCTTAGACCCCTTTTACACTGGGGCACTTTGCAGGCGCTATAACGCTGAAAATAGCACCTGCAAAGAGCCCTGAAAGGGCCGCTGCTGTCTCTCCAATGTGAAAGCCCCGAAGGCTTTCACACTGGAGCGGTGCGCTGGCAGGACGGTAAAAAAAGTCCTGCTAGCAGCATCTTTGGAGCGGTGAAGGAGCGATGTGTACACCGCTCCTGCCCATTGAAATGAATGGACAGCGGGGCTATACCGCTGGCATAGCGCTGCTGCAGCAGCGCTTTGCAGTGGTTTTAACCCTTTCTCGCCCGCTAGCAGGGGGTAAAAGCACCCTGCTAGCGGCCGAATAGCTCTGCGAAATTGACGGTACCGCTGAGGCACCCACCGCCCCAGTGTGAGAGTAGCCATATTGAAGAGTTAAAGCGGAGGGACACCCTAAAATAAAAAATTGCATTAATATTCTTTAAAAAAAAATTTTTTTAATTTGGAAGAAAAATTTTTTTCAACTTACCTGAAAGCCCTTTTGCTAGGCAGTCTTCCTAATCTGCCTCTCCCTTTTCCGCGACGCTTCCTCCTCGGTGTGTGTCCCAGAAAACAACGAGGCTATTCACAAAGCGCAGCGCGACTCACGCATGTGCAGTAAGATGGAGGCGCTGGCAGCCGATCCGATGGACGGATCGGTCTCAGGGGGCCGACATTGTGGCTCGCTGGACAGGTAAGTGTCCTTATTAAAAGTCAGCAGCTATAGTTTTTGTAGCTGCTGACTTTTAAAAAGAAAAAATCGCGGCCGGAACACGCCTTTAAGCTGTCTGTGGATGGTGACAAATCAGTAGATGACCATAGACTAGGTCTAAGGAGGTATGTCAATGCATAAAGCAGCATTTAAAACAAAACACATCTAAGGATATGAATATGAAGAATATGCAATCTAAGATGGTGCTGGAGTTTCTCAAGCAGGGGGCAAGATTAACCTGAGAAAAAAAATCACACTGTATTATTTTGGATTCCAGTAATTGTTTACATTATAAACTTGACTGTGGGAATGTCTTCATTTTCACTTTCTGTTCACCAGTTCACCTGTTTCAACCAACACCCATTCTGACCTAACATACTCTTACACGCTTCCTACACCCCAGCTTCCTTCTTACCTGTGTAGCAGAACTCATTCTGTGCACTGTTTACTTTTCTTACAGCAGAAATCATCCTGTTCAGCATTAGGTATGAGCTCAATGTTTGAGTCGAACGTAAGTTCAACTCGAACATCTGGTGTTTGCCTTTTCGCCGAACAGCGAACATTATGCGGTGTTTGCGGCAAATAAGAAAGCCGTGGAACACCGTTAAAGCCTTTGGGACACTAACATAAAAAACCAAAAGTACTAATTTTAAAGGCTTATATGCAAGTTTTTTAAAATTATCACTTTTGATTTTTCATGTGTGTGACCCATTGTCGGAGACTATACTCACCGAGGCCGAGATGCCGAGAGCGGCTCGCCCTTACGACCACGCGCACCCGACCCCTGGAAGCGATACAGGGAGTTGGGGGCACGCGGAGGCACGGGCTTCCGGTGGTGGCTGAATTCCCGAAGGGCCCGAAGGAAGTCCGTGTAGCCGTTGGGCACTGGAGAAGCTGCAAGACAAGTGGTTAACTAGAACTGGGGTATCAGGTCGGGCAAGTCCGTTATTCAGGCAGAGATCAGGACCGGGGTATCGGGCAAGAGCAAGTCCGTTTAACAGGCAGAGATCAGGGGTATCAGGCAGGCAGAGAGTAATCCGTTTAACAGGCAGAGGTCAGGGGTATCAGGCAGGCAGAGAGTAATCCGTTTAACAGGCAGAGGTCAGGGGTATCAGGCCGGCAGAGAGTAATCCGTTTAACAGGCAGAGGTCAGGGGTATCAGGCAGGCAGAGAGTAATCCGTTTAACAGGCAGAGTTAGCACAGGGAATACTAAAGAAGGCAGGGAATATCAGGCACAGGGGACAGGGCACAGCTGACGACAAACCAGCAACCCGACTGGGTGCTGGAGCCGTCAGATGTAGCCCTCCGGCGAGCGCGTCAGCGTGACGCGCCGCCGGGCACCCGCACGGCCACTGCGCGCACACGGGGACCGCCATGCACCCCCGCGCCCCGCACCATTGGCCCGCGAACGGGTGTACGGCGTAGCGTGAGTCCTCCGCGCATGCGCCGTGGAGCCCGGCGGACGGAGGCGGCTTGTGCCTCCTGACAGTGCCCCCCTCCTAAGGGCGGACACTGGACGCCCAGACTGGACATCACCTCCGGATGGTCTCGGTGGAAAGCTTGAATTAAGCGTGGTGCATGTAGGTTCTTTGCGGGTTCCCAAGAGTTGTCCTCAGGTGGATAACCCTTCCACTGGATCAGATACTGCAGTTGTCTGCCCTTCTTCCTACAGTTAAGGATGGACTCCACCTCAAACTCATTTTCTCCATCCACCCTAACTGGTGGTGGAGGAAGTTCCCCTCTTTCCGGAAAAGTGCTGTCCACCACGGGCTTCAGTAAGGACACGTGGAAGACAGGGTGGATTCTGTAAGTCTTTGGTAATGCTAGCTCCATAGCCACAGGGTTGATAATCCTTTTGATGGGAAAAGGACCAATGAACTTGGGCCCCAATTTCCGCGAAGGCACGGATAGTTTAAGGTTGGTAGTGGATAACCAGACCTCTTCTCCTAGTTTAAAGGTTGGATTTTCCCTCCTGCCCCGATCATACTGCTCCTTGTAATCCGTTTGAGCCCTTTGCAACATGTCTTGAATCCTCTGGAAATTCGCTTGTAAAGAGGCTATTCTGTCATGCACTGCAGGGACTGCTATCTCAGGAACATCGTTGGACAGAAAGGTGGGATGGAATCCACAATTTGCCCAGAAAGGCGTTTGGTTGGTAGCAGCGTGAACAGAATTGTTATACGCGAACTCTGCGTATGGGAGAAGGCTTGCCCAATCATCTTGAGATCCCGAGCAGAAACACCGCAGATATTGCTCTAGAGTCTGGTTCGTCCTCTCCGTTTGGCCGTTACTCTGAGGGTGGTAAGCTGATGAGAGGCAGACTTTGATATTTAAGGCTTTGCAGAGCTCCCTCCAAAATTTGGACGTAAATTGTACACCCCTGTCTGATACGATGTTCTTTGGTACTCCATGGAGCCTGATGATTTCCTTTAGAAAAATATTGGCAGTCTCTAAGGCCGAAGGGGTGCCCTTCATGGGCAAAAAATGGGCCATCTTGGAGAGACGGTCAACCACGACAAAAATAGTGGTAAAACCCCCCCGAGGCTGGCAGGTCCACTATGAAATCCATGGAGACGTCAGACCATGGCCGTTCGGGGATAGGTAGAGGTCTTAGTAAACCCCAAGACTTGGCGTTTCGACCCTTGTTCCGCTGACACAGAGGGCAGGATGCCACATATTCTTTGCAATCCCGTCTCCACCCAGGCCACCAAAAGGAACGAGAGACCAGCTCGGACGTCTTCCTTACTCCAAAGTGCCCTGCGAGTTTATGGTCATGGCACATCTTAAGGGTTAGCGACCGTGTCTCCCGAGGTACAAAAATTTTCCCACGGATCCAAAAAAAATTACCATTTCTTTTCAAGGATTGCACCTCTGGTTCCATGCAAGAGTTGGATGATGATTTGATGGATGACATCAAATCCACTTGTGTCACCCCAAGGAAGTTTTGAGAAGAGAGGATTGTACCAGGTTCTGAAGTTTGGGACTCTGCTGAGAACATCCGTGAGAGTGCGTCTGCCTTTCCATTCTTTGAGCCAGGTCTATAGGATATGTGGAAGTTGAAGCGAGAGAAAAAGAGAGCCCAGCGGGCTTGTCTAGGTTTTAGTCGTTTTGCTGTCCGTAAGTATTCCAGGTTTTTATGATCTGTAGAGATCATTACTGGATGTAATGCGCCTTCGAGCAGATACCTCCATTCTTCTAGAGCGAATTTTATGGCCAGCAGCTCCCTGTCACCCACGTCGTAGTTTAACTCTGGCAGGCTGAGTTTCCGGGAAGCGAATGCAACGGGGTGAAGGATGGCTTTGGGCCCTTGTCTTTGGGAGAGAATTGCTCCTGTTGCAATTTCCGAGGCGTCCACCTCCAGAACAAATGGCTGAGAAGGATCGGGGTGGCGAAGAATTGGAGCCGAACTAAACAGGTCTTTTAATTTCAGAAAGGCCTCTTGTGCGGCCTCACTCCACCGGAAAGAACTGTGCTGACGGGTTAGCTGGGTGATAGGTGCTACAATGGTCGAGAATCCGATAATAAACTTCCGATAAAAGTTAGCGAATCCTATGAATCGTTGGACCCCTTTTTTGTCGGATGGAGCTGGCCAATCTTGGATGGCTTGTATCTTTTGGGGATCCATTGCGATCCCGTCGGCCGATATGATGAACCCCAGGAATTGTACCACTGACCTCTCGAATTCGCACTTCTCCACTTTCAAATAAAGCTTGTGCTGTTTTAATATAGTGAGGACTCTTTTGACATGCCCCTTGTGTAGCTCAATCGTGGAAGAGAAAATGAGTATGTCATCTAGATAGACAACAAGGAAGTCATCCAGGTATTCTCGGAATATGTCGTTAACTAGGTGCTGAAAGGTGGCTGGAGCACTGCATAGCCCGAATGGCATCACCAGGTACTCGAAGTGTCCAAACCTCGTCATAGAGTTTGGACATACCCTCGAAGAAGGTATCTATGGAATTTAACACAGGACTTCCCTGTTCCATTAAGCCGTGGGCCCAAGCCTGAGGTTCCTCTGACAGCAGCGAGATAGCGAAACCCACCTTGACGATCTCTGATGCAAATGTCCGGGGCTGGAGGGCAAAGTAAAGAGAACATGCGTTCTTAAAAGCTCTGAATCTTTTACGGTCCCCTGAGAACCGTTCGGGCGTAGGGACCCTAGGCTCAGGAAGCGCCATGACAACTGTAGGGCTGGCGGTGGCCTGGGGAAGCGGACCTTCATTGCTGGGTGCCGGAACTGCAGCGGCAGGGGGAAGTACTCCAGTAATCTGTTGGAGGCGGTTGTCAATCTGAGTATACCCCTCCTGTAACTTCTGGACTGAGTCGGCCAAAGTGGAGACCTGTTGACACAAGGAGAGCGTGCTCTGTCAGCCTCGGACATCTGGCTGGTTTGTACTGTCGGAGACTATACTCACCGAGGCCGAGATGCCGAGAGCGGCTCGCCCTTACGACCACACGCACCCGACCCCTGGAAGCGATACAGGGAGTTGGGGGCACGCGGAGGCACGGGCCTCCGGTGGTGGCTGAATTCCCGAAGGGCCCGAAGGCAGTCCGTGTAGCCGTTGGGCACTGGAGAAGCTGCAAGACAAGTGGTTAACTAGAACTGGGGTATCAGGTCGGGCAAGTCCGTTATTCAGGCAGAGATCAGGGGTATCAGGCAGGCAGAGAGTAATCCGTTTAACAGGCAGAGGTCAGGGGTATCAGGCAGGCAGAGAGTAATCCGTTTAACAGGCAGAGGTCAGGGGTATCAGGCCGGCAGAGAGTAATCCGTTTAACAGGCAGAGGTCAGGGGTATCAGGCAGGCAGAGAGTAATCCGTTTAACAGGCAGAGTTAGCACAGGGAATACTAAAGAAGGCAGGGAATATCAGGCACAGGGAACAGGGCACAGCTGACGACAAACCAGCACACTGACTGGGTGCTGGAGCCGTCAGATGTAGCCCTCCGGCGAGCGCGTCAGCGTGACGCGCCGCCGGGCACCCGCACGGCTACGGCGCGCACACGGGGACCGCCGTGCACCCGCGCGCGCCGCACCATTGGGCCGCGAACGGGTGTACGGCGTAGCGTGAGTCCTCCGCGCATGCGCCGTGGAGCCCGGCGGACGGAGGCGGCTTGTGCCTCCTGACACCCATAGACTTTAACGGTGCTTGCTTGTTTGTACAAATGTTTTGCCTGTTCGCATGGTGCTCAGCTCATCCCTATTCAGCAGCAGGCACTGCCCTTCAACCCTGTGTGCAATGAGAGTGCCTTCATGTCCAATAAGCTACTCTTACTGGACAAGGGGTGGTGGCTGGGCTGGCAGTATATATGCATCAAAAATCACAAGACAAGCAAAGTGAGAGTAATTTCAGACAGTGTTATGGTTGCCTCAGAGTCTGGGAAAAAATAATCGGCTAGTGATTTCTTTCCTATTAATAAGACTGTACACAATACATATTCGCCCTAGGCTTTCGTAACAGATATATTTTCGTTGATACAAAATTATTCGTACTTCCGTTAGTCTAATGATTCCTAATTTCTTAAGACGTGAGGTTTCATATTCGGACACGTTCGTATTTTCGTAACAGTTATATTTTCTTTGATACAAAATGATTCGTAATTCCATTTTCTTTGATTCGAAATTCGTAATTTTGTTAGATAATAGTTTTCGTTTATTCGGTACACTACTCGTAATTTAGTAATTGTTACTTTTGTGAGATTGCCTTTTTCGTTGATTCATACTTTCGTAGGAAATAAAGAATAATAATCCTATGCTTGCTTTTCTAATAAGTCCTGTACTTACTCCAGCCCTCAGTCACGAGACCCGACTCAGTCTCCTCAACTGAATCTAAAAAGCTTCAGGAATGCAGTGTGACTCAGACACAAAAGGGATAAGCTGATTGACTAAAGATGTTAAGTAAGATACATCACTCACTAATACACTGCCCATTCGAAAAAACAATTAGAGAACATGAAATTACAAACATACATATTAAGATAAACTTACACTGTCCATTCAAAAGAACGATTTGAGAACACAAAGAAACAAAATTACGAACACACGAATGAAAATACAAAATTATGAACAGACAAAGGATTGTAAATCATTTCATTATAGATGTCATTTTCTTTCTTTTACTGTTTCGAAGTTTCGTAAGTTTGTCCGTTCGTAAGTTCGCATTTTTGTGTGTTCGTTATTTTGCTTATTCGTAATTTCCTAATTTTCGTATTTTGGTTCTTTCAGCTATTCGGATGTCCAAATTGATCCAGATGTACGAATACTAACAAATTCGTACAAAAATCTATTCGTTACGAACCGAATCGCACAATAAAATACCTAGATGCACAGAGAAGGTTTTTCTGCACAATAGCAGGTACTTTGTGGTGTTTGTAGGCTGCACTTTTAGTTTTAAAAAGCCAGATAGCCATATATATTTTTAGATGGCTAGATCACCCTATATTTTTTGGGGAAAGTACCCACTGCATTCTATGTAACTAAAACCTAGCTTTCCAGCATACATAAATTCTAATTTCTCACCAAAAATGAACATAGAAAATAGCATTTTGGGAATGTTAGTTGTATAACAATAATGACATTTAGCTATATAAGAATGCATAAAAAAATCATAAACAATCAATGAATTGATTTAAAAACATCTTTGACAATAGGCATATATAATTCAATAATGCAGGACAGCAACGTTTTTTATTTAGATCTGATTAAAAATCTTATAAAATATAATTTTTTTTTTTTTTTTATATAAAATACAATTTATACAAGCATTAAAGAAAAAGTTAAATTTTCACCTTCATCTTAGAACTAAAGATGCATAATGTGACAAATGAAGTCGAAAACAACATTACACTATGAAATAGCGTACAAAACTGTTGAAACATAATAATAGATGATTTTTTTTTAAAAGGCTTAAAACACTTTGAATTCTGTTAGTAAAGATAAGTAAAACAGTAAAACAGGAAACAGACTTTTTTTTGCTAAAGTTTAATAAATTACACACGCACACACATTTTTTTTACATAACATTTTATTCTTACATTGTGGCTTTGAAGTGGGTTACCGAGGTTAAAACTGAACCTATCAGCCATAACCCCGGTAGTTTTTTTTTCAGCTGCCGATTCTATTTCTCATAAAAGCGATCCGAGCAGCTGATTTGTCACTGGATCACTTTTAGAAGCAGCTTCTGCCGCTCGCCGGTGTTCCTCTGGTTTATTGTTCTTCCTGGTGAGCCTGGGAAAACGATCCCATGGTTCACGCAGCTGGTCAGAGAGGTGGAGAGAGACCAGATCATCTCTCCCCACCTTTATGATCTAGGAGGACCAGAGCGACGGTCATAAAGTCACTTCCGGTCTTGGGCAGAAGTAAACAAATTTTTTTTTTAAAGCATAAGATCAGTTTTTTTTTATCTGATGCTTTCAAATGTAGAAGGCAAATTTGGGGTCTTATAGACCGCAGATCTCTCCATAAAGGGGACTTGGCATCCCTTATTTCTTTCACAAGTAATGTTTACATTACTTATGATAGGAATAAAAGTGATCAAAAATAACATGAAATAAATGAAAGGTACAGTGGAAAAATTAAAAAATAGATAAATAAGTGTTTTTTTTTTAAAGCGCCCCCATCCCTCCGTGCTTGCACACAGAATTGAATGCATACATAAGTTGCGCACGCATATATATACAGTGTTCGCACCACACATGTGAGGTATCACCACCAACGTTATAGCAAGAGCAATAATTCTAGCACTAGGCCTCCTCTAACTGTAAACAGGTAACCTGTAAAAAAATTGAAAGTACCACCCTGAGCTCTGGATGAACCTGGAATTATACCCTTTATGTCTCCTCTCCTTTCCTTTACTTTCACTGTCTGGGACACCCTGTTCCCACTCTCCTGTCTATATGAGCAGGGGTACTAACACCCCCTATGGGGGTAGTAGAAAAAGACCTAAGCAGGCTAGCAGGTTATGTTTACTCCAGCAGCTGTAATTCCTGACCACCTCCTTGGTCACAAACACAAACAAAATGCTGTGACAAACAGGCTAACCCAGTCAGCCCACCACTGGACTGGGAGGGGGGTGGGCACGACACCTAGGGAGGACTGGGCACTTCCACATAGAGTTCCCAAAAGGGTGGTGTGCTGGGAACCTCCCGGGTCGGGTGGATGACCCCCTCTCTTGATCCCCAGGTGTCATTGCAGCCTGGGCTTCCGATACTGGGCAGCATGACTCGATTAGTCGGCTCCCCAGACATAAAGGTCTTATCTCCACAGAACTACGACAAACAACTAGTGATAGATTTCTAACTCCTTAAGATGAACAGCTGTTCTTCTGTTGTCTTATGTGATACTGCTTTGTCTCTCCTGTTACTGGGCCATTTGGTCTGCCGATAAAATTGATACTGTCTTGTAATGCTTATTTTTCTTTATTTGTTAAAACCCAATAAACACTTTGAAAAT
Organism: Lithobates clamitans; assembly: GCA_037952925.1. Classification (NCBI taxonomy): domain Eukaryota; kingdom Metazoa; phylum Chordata; class Amphibia; order Anura; family Ranidae; genus Lithobates; species Lithobates clamitans. Next base: position 4,923,930 of record JBBGZY010000489.1, on the reverse strand, counting down.
AAAAATTTTAAAGCGTTGAATATGGAGATTTTTAAGTATCGTAGTTTGCCTCCATTCCACGAGTGTGCGCAATTTTAAAGTGTGACATGTTAGGTATCTATTTACTTGGTGTAACATCATCTTGTAGTTTACCAAAACATGTGCTATATATTGTGTTTTTTTGCCTTAAAATTCCTTAAAGTGTATTTGTTCAAAATACACTTGCGTTTGAAATACACAGTGCAAATACCCTGTGACATAAACAATTGCAACAATTTCTATTTCATTCTCTAGGGTCTCTGTTAAAAATATATGATTTTTGGTAGTTCTAAGTAATTTTCTAGCAGAAAATGCTGATTTTTACATGTAAACCAAGTGCCAGAAAAAGCCTGGTCCTTAAGTGGTTAAATCCATCTTCAAAAATGATACAGTTAACCTAAAATATGATGGTGAACATTAAGTAATTGCTAAAAATTACACTAAAATGCAAACAACTGGAACAAAAGGCAAGCACTTGTGTTGGCAAGCACTCAACTTTTTACATTCATTGTCAACCTAAACTGGAGAAATGACAACTTCCTATGGGTTTCTATGGGCTGCATTTTTAGGCTTATAAATAAATAAGCACTTTGAACCTTACATATTGTAAATGAAGAAATTTAAATGTGGAGGTCTTCCTATAACAAACTCGTTTTTGCTAAAAAAAAATTATGTAACAAAAAAATGACACCTAAAGTGGAGATCAATACTGGTAAACCCCCCAATGCATTGCTATACTGTACTTTTACAAAATGTTTATGGTCTGTTTATAAATGGTAAATATGGCAGTTTATTTTCCTGAAGTATGAGTTGTTCAAAACTTTTAAGAGTCCTAAAAATAAAGGTAGTTGGTTTAAGTGATTTAATAAAGTTCCTCAACTGGAGATATTCGAATGCAGCGTACACACGATCGGACATTCTGACAACAAAATCCTGGATTTATTTAAAAAGCCAGATAGCCATATATATGGCTTCAAACTTGTCTTGCACACACACGGTCACACAAATGTTGTCGGAAATGCGGTGACGTACAACACGTACGACAAGCCGAGAAAAATGGACTTGGTTTGAATAATGATGATGTTAAAGAGGAGCTCCAGGCTCCTTCAGAAAAAAATAAAAGTCAGCAACTACAAATACTGTAGCTGCTGACTTTTAATATTAAGACACTTACCTGTCCAGGGATCCAGCGGTGTCTTCATCCCAACTGATTTTTCAATTGGCTCTTGGGTGCTGCCACTACCATTTCTTGTAAGGGAAACCGACAGTGAAGCCTTGCGGCATCACAGCCGGTTCCCTACGGCGCATGCTCTAAGAGCGGTGCGCTTTGTGAATGGCCCAGTGGCGCAGGAAGGAGGAGGGGAGGTGACTTCACTGCGGTGAGATCAGCCAGAAGTGGGAGCGGGTACCTGTCAAAACCAGATGCCAAATGTGGCAGCGGAGGGGGGGTGGAGGAGGCAAACAAGCAGAGCTTCCCCTTTTGGGTGGAGCTCCACTTTAGGTCTGCAAAAGCCAAGAAAAGGATGGCCTACCACAGGCCTCAAGACATTTTGTGATATTCTAAGCATGAGGCCAGTAGTTTGATATCATTCAGTTTTAAAATATCCTTTGGAATATGAACCCCCAGGTATTTGCAGATTTGCCATTGAAAGGGGAAGTGTTTTGTAATTGGGGGTGGATATGGGGAGAGATATGTTTAAAGCTTCTGTTTTGTTATAATTTACTTTAAAATTGCTTAGGCAGCTGAATTGATCAAATCCCTTCTGAATGAGTGGAATGAAAATCAATGGAGAAGTAACATAAAGCAGATCATCAGCATAAATTGATATTTTACAGGGATGATCTTATATTTGTATATTCTGTATTTCAGGCTTTTATGTATGGCTTTGCAAAGTGCTCCTTTACCAGTATATAAACGTGGGAGGATAAAGGACAACTCTGTCTTGTTCAGTTGTTTATAGTAGCAGGACTGGACAACAGCATGCCATTGGTATGAAGGTCAGCTGCGGGTTTATGGTACCGAGCTAGGATTTTGTGAAACATTTTGGAGTCTTATCCCAAGTGGCCTGTGGTAAATCCAAACTAGTCCTAGTGCAATAGACCAGGGATAATTCCAGTGGCGGCTGGTGGTCAAAATTGTGGGGGGGGGGGGCACAAGCAGACCTGGTCCCCTCACGCGCATTAGCAGCCCCCCCTGCAGCTCGCGATCAATCAATCACAGCGGCGATCCGACAATCCATTTGCACTACACATGACCCCCCTCCGGGCTCGATAGGCAGTGAACCTCGCACTACCGCCACCCCCCTGGCGATCCATGGCCTCTTTACCCTATACAGCGAGAGGTGCCGGGAGATAGAGGTGGCGGTGCACTGCTGAATCAATCCAGGGTGGGGTTCTAGGAGAGACTGCTGCTGCTGGGGCCGATGGATGCTCCTCCTCCTGGCTGAACAGGCGGCAGGTTCTGAGACCCGTCCTGAGACTCCCGGCCAATCGGGTCTCAGGAGCCGATTTCTGATTGTCCGGGAGGAGAAGCAGGAAGACATCAGCGAATATTAATTTGCTAATGTCACACAAGTGGGTGGGCTCAAGGCGCAGTGCTCTGCGCCCTGAGCCCACCCTTTTTAAGCCAGTTAGAGCCTCCAGCTCTTATCATGCTTAAACAAAAAAAAAAAGCACATTGAAATATATGTGTCCGGCGTCCTGAATAGTGATTATGGGCCGGGCTCATAGATTTGGAGGAGGGGGCGGCGCCCCTCCGCCCCTAATAGACGGGCCGCCACTGGATTGGTTTAAGTCTATTGGCAATGACTTTGAAGTATATGTGGACATCTAACAATGATCAAAATTTGTTTTCTGTAAGGGAGCAATTCTGACGTTTAATTGGAGCTGTTTGGATCTAAAACATGGTCAGTTAGAAAGCCATTGATTGTATTGAAGTCAGTTATTTGAAGTGAAACTTTACCCATAACAATAATAATAATAAAAATAATGTTTTTAGCAAGAAACATACATTCCACATGAATAATTATGCTACAAAAATGAGTGTGTGCTGTAAATTGCCTCCAGCATTGTTCCTGTCTCTGCTTGCTGGAGGGCTGCTATTTTGCTGAAGCCCAAAGTCCCTGAACAGCAGTAAATATTTAGGGTATCAGCAGAGGCCTCTACAAGTTCAGCACAGTGCCTAAAAATAAAGAGCAACTGAGCACCTCTAGAGCAGGGTGAGATGGTGTATTACAGGGTTTTAAACAGTATAGGCACTTATTTTTAATGTTTGCTATACTGGCAAAAGGGACCAGCCTGAACTGCCCTAGCAGGACTTAACTTTCTGACTAAATTTCCACTTTAAGGACATTGACATTTTGTTTCCATGACCATGTCTGTTCATGTACATTCCTCTCTTTCAAGGAGAGATACACATGGCAATGTGAGCTGATGGGAAGGCGTAAACTTTATCATTAGATTGAGACAATCTCCTAATATCCACAAGATTCTAGGCCTGTGTATGTGGACTTCTAGGTGTAGACGAATCCATATCAAGATCTAGCATGAAGCTGAAATTCCTGACCTTAAAAATGACCCCATCCATCAATTTTTGAATGACACATTATTAGATTGGGGAATTAGGAGTGCACTCCCGAGGAAATCTGTTTGCTGCTTTGCAAAACTTCTCATCTCTTTGTGCTACCTCAGTGAAGAAGCTTCAGTTTTTATTATTGAATGCTTGCATATTGAAATCGCCATACAACCTAAAAATATAATATTTAAAAAAAAAAAATCTGATCAGATTTACTTCTGTCACATATTTCTGTCTTAAAGTATAACTAAAGGCAAAACTTTTTTTTTCTAGATTTGGATAGAGTGGAGAAGGATTAGAACCTCTTTCAAACTGTTATTGCTGTCTGTGACCCCATTAGGGAGACCCACCCTCTCCACTTGTCTAAATTACCATTATCATTAAAAGTGAAAGTAAAAGAAAATCCCAAATTTTGGGTTGTCCTCAGAAACGTAATAGAAGAGAAATCTTCCAATAGGAGCACTAGTTCTGGTGACCTGGGGATCCCCAAGGAATTCCCATCATTTGCAGGGATTTCCTCCCACTTCCTATGTGGCTATGCCACAGGAAATTAAGGGAAATCTCCCCTGTGGGACATAGATGGGAAAAAAACACAGGGGTTATAACCCTCCATTACTCTATCCAAAATAAAAAAAGTGTTGCCTATATTTCTATTTTATTTCCAAGATAAAAGTTCTGATTATAATGGGCTTTTGTTGTCCAAAAAATAGCAATGAGCATACATTTCTTATGAATACATTTTCTGTTTAAGTACAGTATAAGTAAAACCCTTAAAGGAAATGTAAGCCTTGGGGGAAAAGGATGCCATTTTACACCATCCTGGCTAAATACACATTTGCTGACCTCAGACAATATAGCCACAGGCCTTATGCCCCATACACACGAGTGGAATTTCCATCGGAAAAATCTTGGATGGTTTTTCGGATGGAATTCCGCTCAAGCTTGGCTTGCATATACATGGTCACACAAAAGTTCTCTGAACTTTCTACCGTCAAGAACGCGGTGACGTACAACACTACAACGAGCCGAGAAAATGAAGTTCAATGCTTCCGAGCATGCGTCTAATTGTTTCCAAGCATGCGTAGTTTTTTGCACGTCGGAATTGCATGCAGACGAACGGAATTTCTGTCAAGAACTTTTCCCGTCGGAAGAGTAGAGAACCAGCTCTCAATCTTTTGCTGGCGGAAATTCAGACAGAAAAAGTTGGATGGAGCATACACATGGCTGGAAGCTCCCATCACACTTTTTATGATGGAAATTCTGACCGTGTGTATGCAGCATTAGATGCTTATATTTGAAGGGATTTATAAAACACAGTTAATCTCATATAAAAGACATAATAATAACATTCATTCAGATGATTGTACAAGTGTCCATTGTATGCTGTAAGTCATTTTAGGCTGAAAAAATCTCAACGGTAATACTGTGTACACACGGTCGGAATTTCCAACAACAAATGTTCGATGTGAGCTCATTGTCGGAAATTCCGACCGTGTGTAGGCTCCATCGGATATTTGCTGTCGGAATATCCGACAAAAAATGTTTGAGAGCTGGATCTCAAATTTTACGACAAGATTTGGTTGTCGGAAATTCTGAGCGTGTGTACACAATTCCGACGCACAAAATTCCACGCATGCTCGGAATCAAGCAGAAGAGCCACACTGGCTACTGAACGTCATTTTTCTTGGCTTGTCATACGTGTTGCACATCACCGCGTTCTTGATATTCAGATTTCCGCCAACATTTGTGTGACCGTGTGTATACAAGACAAGTTTTAGCCAACATCCGTCGGAAATAAATCCACAGTTTTGTTGTTGGAATGTCAGATCTTGTGAACGCAGCATAAGTGCAGCATAATAATGACTTTTTCAGGTTCAAATCTGTCACAAACACATTTACTGATACATTTTAGATGTTCCGGAACCTGTGAATGTTATCCATAGCTCTTTTATATACAGGGTGCTTTGTAAATGAAAATGGCAAATCATTTTTGGGTGTTTACATGCTCACGGATTAACAATTAGTTCGGAGGAAAACAAGTGAAGATGTCTTTTTGAGGTCTTTTTAGAAACAGGTTGTTCAAAAAATTTCACCTCAATATTGCCTTCACTAAAAGCTTCTCTCCTAGTCTCTTCACTTGTATTGTCTCTGGATTTTTGTTGAGTTAATGTAATGCCAGAGTTTCCAGGTCTCCTTGAGGGTGAAGAGGAGTCTTTTATGAAACAAAAACATATGGCAGACAAGAAGTTTTTTTTAAAGTTTTCATTCATAAAAGCATATACAATTGGATTGCAAATTGAGTTGAAAAATCCAATAATTTGCACAATAGCAAATATGATCTTGATTGTGACATCATCATAGTCATTTTCAAAATTACCTGGAAAAAAATTGCCTTAGTTAAAAAATTGTCAAAAGGAAGTTACCATTTTTTTGTGCTAGCAACCCTATACAACATTTTAAAGCCATAATTTAGAGATTCTTCACTTTTCTTATATTGCTATCTCATTCTATCCAAATACACCCTTTTTCAACAGGTAGTGCCTCCTAGACAGTGTCGTTCTCACTTCAGACATGAGAGACCTTTATAGATTTTTCAGGTCATGGAACTGTTAATATACTTGGATTCCTGATGTTTACAGTGTGGCACTGGCTATATATACATGTATATATCTCTCTCTATATATATATAAATATATATACAGTATCTCACAAAAGTGAGTACACCCCTCACCTTTTTGTAAATATTTTATTATATCTTTTGATGTGACAACACTGAGGAAACGACACTTTGCTACAATGTGGTGAAAGTAGTGAGTGTACAGTTTGTATAATGCCCCGTACACACGGTCGGATTTTCCGACGGAAAATGTGTGATAGGACCTTGTTGTCGGAAATTCTGACCATGTGTAGGCTCCATCACACATTTTCTATCGGATTTTCTGACACACAAAGTTTGAGAGCAGGCTATAAAATTTTCCGACAACAAAGTCCGTTGTCGGAATTTCCGATCGTGTGTACGCAAATCCGACGTACAAAGTGCCACGCATGCTCAGAATAAATAAAGAGATGAAAGCTATGGGCTACTGCCCCGTTTATAGTCCCGACGTACGTGTTTTACGTCACCGCGTTCAGAATGATCGGATTTTCCGACAACTTTGTGTGACCGTGTGTATGCAAGACAAGTTTGAGCCAACATCCGTCTGAAAAAATCCTAGGATTTTATTGTCGGAATGTCCGTTCAATGTCCGACCGTGTGTACAGGGCATAACAGTGTAAATTTGCTGTCCCCTCAAAATAACGCAACAGACAGCCATTAATGTCTAAACCGGTGGCAACAAAAGTGAGTACACCCCTAAGTGAAAATGTCCAAATTGGGCCCAATTAGCCATTTTCCCTCCCCAGTGTCATGTAACTTATTAGTGTTACAAGGTGTGAATGGGGAGCAGGTGTGTTAAATTTGGTGTTATCGCTCTCACTCTCTCATACAGGTCACTGGAAGTTCAACATGGAACCTCATGGCAAAGAACTTTCTGAGGATCTGAAAAAAAGAGTTATTGCTCTATATAAAGATGGCCTTGGCTATAAGAAGATTGCCAAAACCCTAAAACTGAGCTGCAGCACGGTGGCCAAGACCATACAGCGGTTTAACATGACAAGTTCCACTCAGAACAGGCCTCATCATGGTTGACCAAAAAAGTTGAGTGCACATGCTCAGCGTCATATCCAGAGGTTGTCTTTGGGAAATAGACGTATGAGTGCTGACAACATTGCTGCAGAGGTTGGAGGGGGTGGGTCAGCCTGTCAGTGCTCAGACCATATGTCGCACACTGCATCAAATTGGTCTGCATGACTGTTGTCCCAGAAGGAAGCCTCTTCTAAAGATGATGCACATGAAAGCCCGCAAACAGATTGCTGAAGACAAGCAGACTAAGGACATGGATTACTGGAACCATGTCCTGTGGTCTGATGAGACCAAGATAAACTTATTTGGTTCAGATGGTGTCAAGCGCGTGTGGCCGCAACCAGTACAAAGACAAGTGTGTCTTGCCTACAGTCAAGCATGGTGGTGGGAGTGTCATGGTCTGGGGCTGTCCTAAAAAGGGTTTGGGGACCCGGGTCCTGCCCCAGGGGACATATATCAATGCATAAAAAAGGTTTAAAAATGCCTGTTTTTTTGGGAGCGGAGATTTTAATGACGCTTAAACTGAAAAAAAGTGAAATATTCCTTTAAATAACGTACCTGGGGGGGGTGTCTATAGTATGCCTGTAAAGTGGCGCGTGTTTCCCGTGCTTAGAACAGTCCCTGCACAAAATTACATTTTTAAAGGAATAAAAGTCATTTAAAACTCCTTGCGGAACCCCGCACCCAAATTAAAAAAGGAAAGGCGTGGGGCCCCCAGGCCCTATATACTCTGAACAGCAGTATACAGGCGGTGCAAACAAGACAGGGACTGCAGGTTTGTTGTTAAGTAGAATCTGTAGAATTTGTAATTTTGAACTGGTACATTTTTAAAGTGTAGCCCCAGCCAAAAAATCTATTTTTAAGCTTTGTGGAAAACATAGGGAAGGGTTATCACCCCTGTAACATTTGTTTTGCTGTCTGTGCACCTCTTCAGAAGATTTCACCTCACTTTCTGTCCCAATGACAAATGTTTTTTGAAAATGTGGGGTTTTTAGTGAAACAAGGATTGGTGATAAAGCATCAGTGAAGAGGAGACACGTTTTTCCCATATTAACTCTTACAGGAGAGAATTTCCCTTACTAGGGGTAGATTTCATCTCACTTCCTGTTGTCACCTTCCGTTTGTAAGTAGGAGTCTTTTATAAGTTGGATGTTTGAAAGTAGGGGCCTGCCCTATATACTCTGCAGAAATTGGGGCCTTAGGTGTTGGTGTTGCCACAACACTGTAAGCCCTCACAGTTACTCTTGGTGGGCGCAGGAACGGGCTGTGCTGTGAAATATTAGATCAAGAATTGTAATTACATGCCATTGTTGAACAGTGGTAGAAAAATTGGGCCTTTGGTGGTGGTAGTGGTACTGGTGCCACAACACTAAGTCCTCACTGTTATTCTTGGTTGGCATTGGAACGGGCCCTGCTGTGAAATATTATATCAAGAATTGTAATTATATGCACCTGTTGAACAGGGGCAGAAAAATTGGGCCTTTGGTGGTGGTGGTGGTGTTGCCACAACACTGTAACCCTCACAGTTACTCTTGGTGGGCGCAGGAATGGGCCTTGAAATATTAGATCAAGAATTGTAATTACATGTCCCAGTTGAATAGGGGCAGAAAAATTGGGCCTTAGGCACTGGTGCCACAACACTGCAACCCCTCATAGATGCTATAGTTGGAGCGCAGGAATGAGCCCTGCTGCAAAATATTGCATCAAAAATTGTAATTACACGCCCCTGTTAAACAGGGGCAGAAAAATTGGGCCTCAGGCAATGGTGCTGGTGCCAGAACACTGCAACCCCTCACAGATACTCTAGTTGGAGCGCAGGAATGAGCCCTGCTGCAAAGTATTGCATCAAAAATTGTAATTACACGCCCCTGTTAAACAGGGGCAGAAAAATTACTACAACACTGCAACCCCTCACAGATGCTATAGTTGAAGCGCAGGAATTAGCCCTGCTGCAAAGTATTGCATCAAAAATTGTAATTACACGCCCCTGTTAAACAGGGGCAGAAAAATTGGGCCTTGGCCACTGGTGGCAGTGCCCAGAACCAAAAATGTTCTTACAAGCTATCAGCATGAAAATTGAGGAGGAAGAGGATTGTGACTCAGCAAAACAGGATAGTCACTAAGCATCAGTATAGGCAGTCTTGAAGGGATCTCACATTAAAAAGAAAATCAATCGGTTACATCAGCATCAGGTGCTTGGTAGCTGGTGATCCAAGACTGATTCACTTTTATGAAGGTCAGCCGATCGACCGATTCACTGGACAGGTGAACACTGTGATCGGTTACAAAGCTTCCAGCAGCACTGAATGTGCGCTCCGAAAGAACGCTGGATGCAGGACAGGCCAGTAGCTCAATTGCATACTGTGCAAGCTCTGGCCAGTGATCCATCCTCAAGACCCAGTAAACTAGACAATTTTCGGTGGGAAAGGTGTCCAAGTCTGATCTTGCCCCTAGGTAATCCTGCACCATGTGAATCAGACGCCGGCGATGGTTGCTGGAACCGATCAGACCTTGGGTCTGCGGACTAAAAAATTGTCACCTTCTCCACCGCTCCTTTTGTGACTTACCGAAGCCTCAACAACGCGTTGTCCAGGAGGACCAGGGAATTATAACCTCCAAGGCTCTGTAAACGCGTTGCACAAACCTTTCTGCAAGGCCTCCCGAAGATGTTTCATCCTCTCTCTCATACAGGTCACTGGAAGTTCAACATGGAACCTCATGGCAAAGAACTTTCTGAGGATCTGAAAAAAAGAGTTATTGCTCTATATAAAGATGGCCTTGGCTATAAGAAGATTGCCAAAACCCTGAAACTGAGCTGCAGCACGGTGGCCAAGACCATACAGCGGTTTAACATGACAAGTTCCACTCAGAACAGGCCTCATCATGGTTGACCAAAAAAGTTGAGTGCACATGCTCAGCGTCATATCCAGAGGTTGTCTTTGGGAAATAGACGTATGAGTGCTGACAACATTGCTGCAGAGGTTGAAGGGGGTGGGTCAGCCTGTCAGTGCTCAGACCATACGTCGCACACTGCATCAAATTGGTCTGCATGACTGTTGTCCCAGAAGGAAGCCTCTTCTAAAGATGATGCACATGAAAGCCCGCAAACAGTTTGCTAAAGACAAGCAGACTAAGGACATGGATTACTGGAACCATGTCCTGTGGTCTGATGAGACCAAGATAAACGTATTTGGTTCAGATGGTGTCAAGCACGTGTGGCCGCAACCAGTACAAAGACAAGTGTGTCTTGCCTACAGTCAAGCATGGTGGTGGGAGTGTCATGGTCTGGGGCTGTCCTAAAAAGGGTTTGGGGACCCGGGTCCTGCCCCAGGGGACATATATCAATGCATAAAAAAGTTTTAAAAATGCCTGTTTTTTTGGGAGCGGAGATTTTAATGACGCTTAAACTGAAAAAAAGTGAAATATTCCTTTAAATAACGTACCTGGGGGGGTGTCTATAGTATGCCTGTAAAGTGGCGCGTGTTTCCCGTGCTTAGAACAGTCCCTGCACAAAGTTACATTTTTAAAGGAATAAAAGTCATTTAAAACTGCTTGAGGAACCCCGCACCCAAATTAAAAAAGGAAAGGCGTGGGGCCCCCAGGCCCTATATACTCTGAACAGCAGTATACAGGCGGTGCAAACAAGACAGGGACTGCAGGTTTGTTGTTAAGTAGAATCTGTAGAATTTGTAATTTTGAACTGGTACATTTTTAAAGTGTAGCCCCAGCCAAAAAATCTATTTTTAAGCTTTGTGGAAAACATAGGGAAGGGTTATCACCCCTGTAACATTTGTTTTGCTGTCTGTGCACCTCTTCAGAAGATTTCACCTCACTTTCTGTCCCAATGACAAATGTTTTTTGAAAATGTGGGGTTTTTAGTGAAACAAGGATTGGTGATAAAGCATCAGTGAAGAGGAGACACGTTTTTCCCATATTAACTCTTACAGGAGAGAATTTCCCTTACTAGGGGTAGATTTCATCTCACTTCCTGTTGTCACCTTCCGTTTGTAAGTAGGAGTCTTTTATAAGTTGGATGTTTGAAAGTAGGGGCCTGCCCTATATACTCTGCAGAAATTGGGGCCTTAGGTGTTGGTGTTGCCACAACACTCTAAGCCCTCACAGTTACTCTTGGTGGGCGCAGGAATGGGCTGTGCTGTGAAATATTAGATCAAGAATTGTAATTACATGCCATTGTTGAACAGTGGTAGAAAAATTGGGCCTTTGGTGGTGGTAGTGGTACTGGTGCCACAACACTAAGTCCTCACTGTTATTCTTGGTTGGCATTGGAACGGGCCCTGCTGTGAAATATTATATCAAGAATTGTAATTACATGCACCTGTTGAACAGGGGCAGAAAAATTGGGCCTTTGGTGGTGGTGGTGGTGTTGCCACAACACTGTAACCCTCACAGTTACTCTTGGTGGGCGCAGGAATGGGCCTTGAAATATTAGATCAAGAATTGTAATTACATGTCCCAGTTAAATAGGGGCAGAAAAATTGGGCCTTAGGCACTGGTGCCACAACACTGCAACCCCTCATAGATGCTATAGTTGGAGCGCAGGAATGAGCCCTGCTGCAAAATATTGCATCAAAAATTGTAATTACACGCCCCTGTTAAACAGGGGCAGAAAAATTGGGCCTCAGGCAATGGTGCTGGTGCCAGAACACTGCAACCCCTCACAGATACTCTAGTTGGAGCGCAGGAATGAGCCCTGCTGCAAAGTATTGCATCAAAAATTGTAATTACACGCCCCTGTTAAACAGGGGCAGAAAAATTACTACAACACTGCAACCCCTCACAGATGCTATAGTTGGAGCGCAGGAATTAGCCCTGCTGCAAAGTATTGCATCAAAAATTGTAATTACACGCCCCTGTTAAACAGGGGCAGAAAAATTGGGCCTTGGCCACTGGTGGCAGTGCCCAGAACCAAAAATGTTCTTACAAGCTATCAGCATGAAAATTGAGGAGGAAGAGGATTGTGACTCAGCAAAACAGGATAGTCACTAAGCATCAGTATAGGCAGTCTTGAAGGGATCTCACATTAAAAAGAAAATCAATCGGTTACATCAACATCAGGTGCTTGGTAGCTGGTGATCCAAGACTGATTCACTTTTATGAAGGTCAGCCGATCGACCGATTCACTGGACAGGTGCACACTGTGATCGGTTACAAAGCTTCTAGCAGCACTGAATGTGCGCTCCGAAAGAACGCTGGATGCAGGACAGGCCAGTAGCTCAATTGCATACTGTGCAAGCTCTGGCCAGTGATCCATCCTCAAGACCCAGTAAACTAGACAATTTTCGGTGGGAAAGGTGTCCAAGTCTGATCTTGCCCCTAGGTAATCCTGCACCATGTGAATCAGACGCCGGCGATGGTTGCTGGAACCGATCAGACCTTGGGTCTGCGGACTAAAAAATTGTCACCTTCTCCACCGCTCCTTTTGTGACTTACCGAAGCCTCAACAACACGTTGTCCAGGAGGACCAGGGAATTATAACCTCCCAGGCTCTGTAAACGCGTTCCACAAACCTTTCTGCAAGGCCTCCCGAAGATGTTTCATCCTCTGCTCCCTCTATGACGGCAAGATAAGGTCTGCAACCTTACCCTTGTAACGTGGATCAAGGAGGGTTGCCAGCCAGTAATCATCCCTCCCCTTGATACCACGAATATGAGGACCCTTCTGCAGGCTTTGCAGGATCAGGGAGGCCATGCAGCATAGGTTTGCTGAAGCATTCGGTCCAGAGTCCTCTGGGTCACTAAGGACGACATGATCCGCAGCCACCTCCTCCCGGCCATGTAGAAGTACATGGGTTGCTTTGGACTGTAAATGATCCCTTGAAGACTGCTGCTGATGCTGAGTGCCAGGCTCCGCCTCCATGCTGACACAATCCTCCTCCTCCTTGTCCTCTTCCTGTGTGATCTGCGGGCACGCAGGAACACTGTCTGGATAAAGGGGGCCTTGAGAGGTAAGGAAGTCCTTCTCTTCCTCCCTCTGTTCTGCCTCAAGTGCCCTGTCCATTATTCCACGCAGCGTGTGCTCCAACAGGTGGACAAGAGGGACAGTGTCACTGATGCATGCACTGTCACTGCTTACCATCCTTCGCGGCCTCAAATGGTGACAGGACAGTGCATGCATCCCTGATCATAGCCCATTGGCATGGGAAAAAAAACAAGGTTCCCTGACCCTGTCCTGATGCTATAGTCGCATAGGTACTCATTGATGGCCCTCTGCTGCGTGTGCAGCTGCTGCAGCATGGCCAACATGTCACAAATTAGGTGGTTCTTGGGCAAATTAAATTCCTTTTGGAGGTCTGCCAGCCAAGCACTGGCATTATATGACCTGCAGAAATGTACACAGATGTTCCTGGCCTGCCTCAGAACATCCTGTAAGCCCGGGTACCTGCCCAAGAACTGCTGCACCACCAAGTTAAGGATGTGAACCAAACAGGGCACATGGGTCTGTTGTCCCTGTCGGAGGGCGGTGAGGAGGTTGGTGCCATTGTCGCAAACCACCATACCTGGCTTAAGCTGGCATGGCATCAACCACCTCTGAACCTGCCCCTGCATAGCTGACAGAATCTCTGCCCCAGTGTGGCTCCTGTCCCCCAAGCATACTAGCTCAAGCACCGCATGGCACCTTTTTGCCTGCAAGTTGCATGCTTGAACGCCTACGGAGCACCGCTGGTTCCGAGGACAAATCAGCACAGGAAGAGTCCATGGAGGAAGAAGAAGAGGAGGGGGTGGAGGAGAGAGGTGTGGCAGAATCACCACTACTAGAATTTTGGAGGCGCGGTGGCGGAACAACCTCCAACACTACTGCACCCTGTTCTGCATCCTTCCCAGCTGCCAGAAGAGTCACCCAGTGCGCGGTGAAAGACAGGCAACGTCCCTGTCCATGCCATGAGTCAGTGGTAATATGCACCTTACCACTGACCGCCCTGTCCAGCGAGGCCAAGACATTGCTTTCCACATGCCGGTAGAGAGCGAACTTCTTTCGGCGGTGCACCAGCTGGGGCAAGGAAATTTGCCTGGTACAATCTGACGTCGGTGTAGCGATAGCAGATTGCCCGCAAGTACTTGGCTGTGACACATCTAATTCTATACCTTCATTCCTCTTATGGGGCGTACACACGGTCGGACTTTTCGTCTACAAAAGTCCGACAGCCTGTCGGACAGACTTCCGGCGGACTTTCGGCGGACTTGCGGCAGACTTTCTAACGAACGGACTTGCCTACACACGACCACACAAAAGTCCGACGGATTCGTACGTGATGACGTACACCGGACTAAAATAAGGAAGTTGATAGCCAGTAGCCAATAGCTGCCCTAGCGTGGGTTTTTGTCCGTCGGACTAGCACACAGACGAGCGGATTTCGGGGTCCGTCGTAGTTACGACGTAAAGATTTGAAGCATGTTTCAAATCTAAAGTCCGTCGGATTTGAGGCTGAAAAAGTCAGCTGAAAGTCCGGGGAAGCCCACACACGATCGGATTACCAGCCAGCTTTAGTCCGTCGGCGTCCGTTGGACTTTTGTAGACGAAAAGTCCGACCGTGTGTACGCCCCATTAGTGCAGGTTTTAGAGAGGACTGAAGGTATAGTGGGGTTGGAGATCCCAGGTGATGAGAAGCAAGGAGAGGTCTGCTTTGTTATTTGGCGTGGGTCTTTTAGGTACACTTGCCAACGAACTGCATGGCAGGTCGACATATGTCTGGTCAAGCATGTGGTGCCCAAGCGGGTGATGTTTTGGCCACTCGAGATATGCTTGAGACATATGTTGCAAATAGCAGTGGTAGGATCTGACACACTCGTCTCAAAAAAGGCCCACACCAAAGAACTTTTGGAATAACGCGCAGAGACAGCAGCGCCCTGCACATGCTGAGCTCTGCTGTGTGATGCAGTCGGTGTGCTGCCCTTAAGCTGGCCCCTGGAGGGCATCCTGCCTCCTTGGAGATGTGCCTCCTCCTCCTCCTCTCAGGCACCCACGTGGAGTCAGTGACCTCATCATCCCCTCCCTCCTCATCACTGGAGCAAAGCTGGCAGTATGCTGCAGCTGGGGGAACATGACTGCCAGATTGCTGTCCTTCTTCCTCTAGCTGGGTACCATCATCGGAGCCTTCAAAATGCTGGGCATCCACCTGGAGCATGTACCCAACACTGTGGTCAAACAGTTTGTGGGACTCCTCAGGAGGACATGGGGCTAGGGAAGGAGTGACTGATGCCATTGAGCCGAGGGAAGAGGCCGCATTGGCAGCTGCTTTGCCAGACAAAGTACCCTGAGCCTGGGTGAGAGAGGATGAGGAGGATGAGGATGGCTTGGTCATCCACTCTACCAAGTCTTCCGCACAGCCAGCTTGCTCAACACGGCCAGCTGCCAAAAAAAAGGACAAGCGTGTCCCACAACCACGTGCTGATGAGGATGCACTGTCTCCACGACCAGCACTGTTGCCTCTAGACACAGAGCCTGCTTGCCCTCTTTTATTGGCTTGTGACTGTCTGCTTCTCCTTGTTGGCCTTCCAGATATACTAAAGGCCTGCAGTGAGATGTAGCTGCACAAAGCTGGGATGTATATATATACTGATACTGCAGCTAGCAGAATCAACTGCCTGCCTGTAGTATTATTAGTATGAGAACACAAGCAATTGTCTTCAGGTAGCTTTAGGTGCACACTGTGCAGAGGACACAGTACACTAACTGTAAATACTGTAGCTGCCTGCCTGTGGTATTACTAGGATCAGAACAACAGCAATTGTCTTCAGGTAGCTTTAGGTGCACACTGTGCAGAGGACACAGTACACTAACTGTAAATACTTCAGCTGCCTGCCTGTGGTACTAATAGGATCAGAAGAACACCACCAATTTTCTTCAGGTAGCTTTAGGTGCTCACTGTGCAGAGGACACAGTACACTAACTGTAAATACTGCAGCTGCCTGCCTGTGGTACTAATAGGATCAGAAGATCACCACCAATTTTCTTCAGGTAGCTTTAGGTGCACACTTTGCAGAGGACACAGTACACTAACTGTAAATACTATATCTGCCTGCCTGTGGTATTAATAGGATCAGAAGAACACCACCAATTTTCTTTAGGTATCTTTATGTGCACACTGTGCAAAGGAGACAGTACACTAACTGTAAATACTGTAGCTGCCTGCCTGTG
Source organism: Lithobates clamitans (assembly GCA_037952925.1). Lineage (NCBI taxonomy): Eukaryota > Metazoa > Chordata > Amphibia > Anura > Ranidae > Lithobates > Lithobates clamitans. The sequence goes on along the minus strand of JBBGZY010000489.1, from coordinate 4,907,500 downwards.
GTATTAATAGGATCAGAAGATCACCATAAATTTTCTTCAGGTAGCTTTAGGTGCACACTGTGCAGAGGACACGGTACACTAACTGTAAATACTGTAGCTGCCTTTTGTATTAATAGGATCAGAACAACAGCAATTGTCTTCAGGTAGCTTTAGGTGCACACTGTGCAGAGGACACACTACACTAACTGTAAATACTGCAGCTTCCTGCGGTACTAATAGGATCAGAAGAACACCACCATTTTCCTGCAGGTAGCTTTGGGTGCACACTGTGCAGAGGACACAGTACACTAACTGTAAATACTGCAGCTGCCTGCCTGTGGTACTAATAGGATCAGAAGATCACCACCAATTTTCTTCAGGTAGCTTTAGGTGCATACTTTGCAGAGGACACAGTACACTAACTGTAAATACTATATCTGCCTGCCTGTGGTATTAATAGGATCAGAAGAACACCACCAATTTTCTTTAGGTATCTTTATGTGCACACTGTGCAAAGGAGACAGTACACTAACTGTAAATACTGTAGCTGCCTGCCTGTGGTATTAATAGGATCAGAAGATCACCATAAATTTTCTTCAGGTAGCTTTAGGTGCACACTGTGCAGAGGACACAGTACACTAACTGTAAATACTGTAGCTGCCTTTTGTATTAATAGGATCAGAACAACAGCAATTGTCTTCAGGTAGCTTTAGGTGCACACTGTGCAGAGGACACACTACACTAACTGTAAATACTGCAGCTTCCTGCGGTACTAATAGGATCAGAAGAACACCACCAATTTCCTGCAGGTAGCTTTAGGTGCACACTGTGCAGAGGACGCACTACACTAACTGTAAATACTGCAGCTGCCTGCGGTACTAATAGGATCAGAAGAACACAACCAACCAATTGTCTTCAGGTAGCTTTAGGGGCACACTGTGCAGAGGACACACTACATTAACTGTAAATACTGCAGCTACCTGCGGTACTAATAGGATCAGAAGAACACCACCAATATTCTTCAGGTAGCTTTAGGTGCACACTGTGCAGAGGACGCACTACACTAACTGTAAATACTGCAGCTGCCTGTGGCACTAATAGTATAAGAAGAACACCGTCAATTTTCTTCAGGTAGCTTTAGGTGCACACTGTGCAGAGGACGCACTACACTAACTGTAAATACTGTAGCTAATAAAACTAATAGGATCAGAAGAACACCAGCAATTTTCTTCAGGTAGCTGTAAATACTGTAAAAACACCTGCCTGCCTGTCAGTAGGAAGAGAATAACAGGAACTGATCTAGCTAATACAGTGTGTGTGTATATATATATATATATATATATATATATATATATATAACACACACACACACACACACAACACCTAGGATGCATATAAATTTTTAATACACTGTAAGTGCAGCTAACTGATTCGCCTGCCTACTCTATCTAACTTAAATCAAATGACACTGTCTCTCTGTCTATCTCTCCACCGCCGCCGCAATACACTACACAAGGCCGCCATGTAGGCGGCCTTATAAAGTGTGGGGCATGTAAACCCCCTGAGCCATAATTGGCCAAAGCCACCCTGGCTTTGGCCAATTACGGCTCTCTGTACAGATGGCGCTGTGATTGGCCAAGCATGCGGGTCATAGTGCATGCATGGCCAATCATCAGCCAACAATGCACTGCGATGCCGCATTGCATTATGGGCCGTGACGCGCCACTCGAATTTGGCGCGAACAGCCCAATACGTTCGAAATTCGACAAAAGGGCGACTATGCAATGCTCGAGTCGAACATGGGTTCGACTTGAACTCGAAGCTCATCCCTAGTGGCAACCTGTGAATCTCTTGTAAACTCCATACCCAATAGGGTTAAGGCAGTGCTGGAAAATAATGGTGGCCACACAAAATATTTACACTTTGGGCCCAGTTTGGACATATTCACTTAGGGGTGTACTCACTTTTGTTGCCAGTGGTTTAGACATTAATGGCTGTGTGCTTAGTTATTCTGAGGGGACAGCAAATTTACACTGTTATACAAGCTGTACACCCATTACCTTACATTGTAGGAAAGTGTAATTTCTTCAATGTTGTCACATGAAAAAATATTATATATACACACAGTATATATTTATATCTAGATATAGATATATAGGTATAGATAGAGATATAGATATATATCTATAGTATATACATTCACACATATACATATAGTATATACAGTATAAACATTCACACACATATAGTATATACAGTATACACATTTATTTGGTGGTACATAACAAGGGGGAAATGTCCAGCAAAGAAGAAGAGCACAGTCAAAAATTTGCACCAGGTCTTTACATTAGTAGATATGCCTCTATATAAAGGTGTAATCATTTTTGCCAGTAAATCATCCCAGAATATTTCATTTTATGTGCACAAAAGGCCAGTTTTATCTGTGGTATCTTTAGCATGTTTAAGGAATTTTGTGGTTACAGTGCCCAACAGAGTAAGGGATTAATAACACAAATTTTCGATGAACTATTGCCCAAATAAATTACTGGCCAAAATCACTAAATGGGGCTGTGCTAATCTTTAGGGGTACATATTAGTTAAAAATAAACTGGGAAATAGAACAAGAATCAAATAAACCCAATTCCATTACATAACCGTAACACAACTAGTCTATTTAAGAAAACTGAAGGAGCCAATTAAAAAAACTTTATCTCAAATATAGGGATCTTTATTTTAGCCACATGGCTGTAATTTTCAAATGTCACTGGAATGGGCCTAACCATCATTTTTTTGTAATAACCGTGATGTGTCAGCTATGCAAACCAAGCCTTACACATAATTTATTTGTATAGTGGCACAAAGATGTAGCGTACCCCTAGACTAAGTCTAGTTTGTGTCTAATTTTGGGCAGTTTATATGTGAACAATTTAAGTTTCTTTTGGCAATTTTCAAGAACCCACTAGATACAAATTCTCCTTCTCATTATGTGTGCTCTCTGAGTTCTTTACAAGCACTGGAGGAAGAAAATCCTTAAAAATAGGATCAAGCATTATCACTAACTAAAAGACACAGCAGTTACTTACTGTATTCTATCATCATGTGCACAACATGAAATGGTGCCCAGCAGACTGCAAAAAGCACAACCACTGTTATCATCATAATGATTGCTCGTTTCTTCTTCCTGGTATGAAAATGGTTGTGGATTAATCAGGATCATGTATCATGCAATTTGTTCTATAAACAATTCTTTATCTTAATTGTTGATTGTTTGTTCATTTATCTGTTTACACCCCCCCCGTGTATATATATATATATATATATATATATATATTTTTTTATATATATATATATATATATATATATATATATATATATATATATATATATATATATATATATATATATATATTTATATATATATATATATATACAGATACAATGGGGGCAGAAAGTATTCAGACCCCCTTAAATTTTTCACTCTTTGTTATATTGCAGCCATTTGCTAAAATTATTTAAGTTCATTTTTTTTCCTGATTAACGTACACACAGCACCCCATATCGACAGAAAAACACAAAATTGTTGAAATTTTTGCAGATTTATTAAAAAAGAAAGAACTGAAATATCACATGGTTCTAAGTATTAAGACCCTTTGCTCAGTATTTAGTAGAAGCACCCTTTTGATCTGATACAGCCATGAGTCTTTTCAGGAAAGATGCAACAAGTTTTTCACACCTAGATCCTCTGCCATTCCTCTTTACAGAACCACTCCAGTTCTGTCAGGTTGGAAGGTAAACGTTGGTGGACAGCTATTTTTAGGTCTCTCCAGAGATGCTCAATGGGGTTTAAGTCAGAGCTCTGGCTGGGCCATTCAAGAACAGTCATGGAGTTGTTGTGAAGCCACTCCTTTGTTATTTTAGCTGTGTGCATAGGGTCACTGTCTTGTTGGAAGGTAAACCTTCGGCCCAGTCCTAAGCACTCTGGAGAAGGTTTTCATCCAGGATATCCCTGTACTTGGCCGCATTCATCTTTCCCTCGATTGCAACAAGTTGTCCTGTCACTGCAGCTGAAAAACACCCCCACAGCATGATGCTGCCACCACCATGCTTCACTGTTGGGACTGTATTGGACAGGTGATGAGCAGTGCCTGATTTTCTCCACACATACTGCTTAGAATTAAAGTTCTATCTTGGTCTCATCAGACCAAAGAATCTTATTTCTCACCATCTTGGAGTCCTTCAGGTGTTTTTTTAGCAAACTCCACGTGGGCTTTCATGTGTCTTGCACTGAGGAGAGGCTTCCATTGGGCCACTCTGCCATAAAGCCCCAAATGGTGGAGGGCTGCAGTGATGGTTGACTTTCTACAACTTTCTCCCATCTCCCAACTGCATCTCTGGAGCTCAGCCACAGTGATCTTTGGGTTCTTCTTTACCTCTCTCACCAAGGCTCAGTTTGGCCGGACAGCCAGCTCTAGGAAGGGTTCTGGTCATCCCAAACGTCTTCCATTTAAGGATTATGGAGGCCACTGTGCTCTTAGGAACCTTAGGTGCAGCAGACATTTTTTTGTAACCTTGGCCAGATCTGTGCCTTGGCACAATTCTGTCTCTGAGCTCTTCAGGCAGTTCCTTTTACCTCATGATTCTCATTTGCTCTGACATGCACTGTGAGCTGTAAGGTCTTATATAGACAGGTGTGTGGCTTTCCTAATCAAGTCCAATCAGTATAATCAAATACAGCTAGACTCAAATGAAGATGTAGAACCATCTCAAGGATAATCAGGAGAAATGGACAGCAGAATTAAATATATGAGTGTCTCAGCAAAGGGTCTGAATACTTAGGACCATGTTATATATCAGTTTTTCTTTTTTAATAAATCTGCAAAAATGTCAACAATTCTGTGTTTTTCTGTCAATGTGGGGTGCTGTGTGTACATTAATGAGGAAAAAAATGAACTTAAATAATTTTAGCAAATGGCTGCAATATAACAAAGAGTGAAAAATTTAAGGGGGTCTAAATACTTTCTGTCCCCACTGTATATAAACACACACACACATATAAACACACATACATGTACACATATAAACGCACACACACATACACACACATATATAAACACACATACATACATGTACACACACACACATACATGTACACATACACACATATATATAAACACACACACATACATGTGCTCACACACAAATACATGCACACACACATATATAAACACACACATATATAAACACACATACATGCACACACATACATGGATAGCCTAAAGATAGATGGATAAAAAACGCCAGTCCTTTACCTTAGCCTTTCCTGCCGGGTACTGCACTGTAGGGGGAGGCAGAGAGCACAGCACACACTGCTTCCACTTTAGGTTTAAACAGTGTGACGAGCTCCCCGCAGTGCCGATTTACAGTTTGGCTGAGGATCGCGGAGCTGCCCTTGCAGCTCCTCCTATCTAGGCATACAGGGGGCCCGCATGGCAGCATGGGGCCTGGTCGCCATGGCGACTCCTGCAACACCTGTATGTCCGCCCCTGTGGAGGATGGATTCCATTACTAGGGGTAACGTCCCTTCTTTAAATTGGCAGAGGATGTTTCTGCAGTCTGCTCTTGCTTCACACTTCTGCACTGTCCATCACAAGCAGGTTCCTCTATCTATCGCACATTCACCAGAAGTGAATGTGCGCATCAAACGCAGCCACTGTGCACATCAAACACAGCCACTGTGCCCATCAATTGCCGCCAATGTGCCTTCAAACCCAGCCACTGTGTCATCAAATTCAGCCACTGTGCCCCATAAAATGCACTTACCTGTCTGCATCGTCTGCGCTTACCTGTCTCGGTGGGACAGCTCCTCGATGTCTTCTCCTGTCCTCTCTTCCCATACACTGCTATGATTGGACGCCTGGCGTCCAATCACAGCGACTGTCGTTTAAGCCAATCAGGTGACGGGTAACAGATCCGAGCACCTGATTGGCGGAGAGGCGGTTTAGTGTTAGGCAAGCGGAGATTCATTTGCTTTTCTAACACAGCTGAGTGACCTGCGAGCGCCCAGTATGGTGCTCGCTGGTCATCTTTTTTGACACCCATTAGAGCCTATGGCTCTAATCAGGTGCTTCAAAACCACCCCCCGCCGCTGTAATTCAGGCGCCAGGCGATGCATGAATCTATGAATCTATCTATTGGTTCTAGAGGGGGGTGGCACGGGCCGCCACTGCACAAAAGTATCTTGAAGGTTTGGTGTCCAATCAGACTACATTCCTTTTTCAAGGCACTGTACAGAATTTCTAACGGACCAATTTCCTTACAAGACAACGCAATAGTGGCAGGTGTGAAGTCTAATTGCACCTCACTACAGGTGGACAGAAGGGTTGGGGGTGGGGTTATTTTATCTAGGAATGGGGCTTTAATTGACCATGATTGGTCACACAAATAAATAATGATAAAACTAACCTGGCTATTTTAGACATCTCATTGCCATGGATAGTTTGAAGCACTGATGCATCTCCAACTCGTTTCTTAATCCAAAGTTCATAGCCAATTTTACTGTAGAGCAGAAGCATCAATGTTAGTGGAAGGAGAAACAGGATCACTAGAATAAAGGTTGTGTAGATTTTCTGGTGAACAAGTCTGTTCCATTTTTCCAAGCAGCACACGTATTGTTTTTCATACAAAAAGTCATATTTAATCTGAAATACAACAATAAACATATTAGAAACCTATTCATGGAATAAATAAAATATATTATACAAAATACCATGTAAACAATGGCTTAACAGTCAAACTTATGTCGCTTTTATTTGACCATAGCAGCTAGAATAAACATTATCACTTAGGACTTTATATAGTAACATATCAAAAAAAGATTAATCAAGTTCTGTAGCCTGCCTCCAACCAGAAAACAACATATCACAATCTGATGTTAGATCAGTTGATACATTTACTACATACAGTTGTTCTGTACTCTGTACTGCATACAGTTGTACTGTACATCACCATTAGGGATGAGCTTCGTGTTCGAGTCGAACCCATGTTCGACTCGAACATCGGCTGTTCGACCGTCCGTCGAATTGCGAACGATATGGGCCGTTCGCGCCAAATTCGTGTGGCGCGTCACGGCCCATAATTCACTGCGGCATCGCAGTGCATTGCTGGCTGATGATTGGCCAAGCATGCACTATGACCCGCATGCTTGGCCAATCACAGCGCCGTCAGTAGAGAGAGCTGTAATTGGCCAAAGCCAGGGTGGCTTTGGCCAATTATGGCTCAGGGGATTTAGTACACACCCCACACTATATAAGGCCGCCTGCACGGCGGCCCTGTGTAGTGTGTGTTCCGGTGTGCTGAGCGATAGAGAGAGAGAGAGACAGTGTCATTTGATTTGAGTTAGATAGATTAGGCAGAACAGTCAGTCAGTTAGCTGCACTTACAGTGTATTGTGTATATATATGCATCCCAGGTGTTGCATATATATATATACACTGTATTCAGTTTAGCTAGATCCATTCCTGTTATCTTCTATCTAGACTATTTACATTCAGTGCAGTGTGTCCTGCTCACAGTGTTCAGCTAGATCCGTTCCTGCTATTTACATTCAGTACAGTGCTTCCTGCTCACAGTGTTCAGCTAGATCCGTTCCTGCTATTTACATTCAGTGCAGTGCGTGCTGCTCACAGTGTTCAGCTAGATCCGTTCCTGCTATTTACATTCAGTGCAGTGTGTCCTGCTCACAGTGTTCAGCTAGATCCGTTCCTGCTATTTACATTCAGTACAGTGCTTCCTGCTCACAGTGTTCAGCTAGATCCGTTCCTGCTATTTACATTCAGTGCAGTGCGTGCTGCTCACAGTGTTCAGCTAGATCCGTTCCTGCTATTTACATTCAGTGCAGTGCGTCCTGCTCACAGTGTTCAGCTAGATCCGTTCCTGCTATTTACATTCAGTGCAGTGCGTCCTGCTCACAGTGTTCAGCTAGATCCGTTCCTGGTATTTACATTTAGTGCAGTGCGTCCTGCTCACAGTGTTCAGCTAGATCCGTTCCTGCTATTTACATTCAGTGCAGTGCGTGCTGCTCACAGTGTTCAGCTAGATCCGTTCCTGCTATTTACATTCAGTGCAGTGCGTCCTGCTCACAGTGTTCAGCTAGATCCGTTCCTGCTATTTACATTCAGTGCAGTGCGTCCTGCTCACAGTGTTCAGCTAGATCCGTTCCTGCTATTTACATTCAGTGCAGTGCGTCCTGCTCACAGTGTTTAGCTACATCTGTTCCTGCTGTTTACATTCAGTGCAGTGCGTCCTGCTCACAGTGTTCAGCTAGATCCGTTCCTGCTATTTACATTCAGTGCAGTGCGTCCTGCTCACAGTGTTCAGCTAGATCCGTTCCTGCTATTTACATTCAGTGCAGTGCGTCCTGCTCACAGTGTTCAGCTAGATCCTTTCCTGCTATTTACATTCAGTGCAGTGCGTCCTGCTCACAGTGTTCAGCTAGATCCGTTCCTGCTATTTACATTCAGTGCAGTGCGTCCTGCTCACAGTGTTTAGCTACATCCGTTCCTGCTGTTTACATTCAGTGCAGTGCGTCCTGCTCACAGTGTTCAGCTAGATCCGTTCCTGCTATTTACATTCAGTGCAGTGCGTCCTGCTCACAGTGTTCAGCTAGATCCGTTCCTGCTATTTACATTCAGTGCAGTGCGTCCTGCTCACAGTGTTCAGCTAGATCCGTTCCTGCTATTTACATTCAGTGCAGTGCGTCCTGCTCACAGTGTTCAGCTAGATCCGTTCCTGCTATTTACATTCAGTGCAGTGCGTCCTGCTCACAGTGTTTAGCTACATCCGTTCCTGCTGTTTACATTCAGTGCAGTGCGTCCTGCTCACAGTGTTCAGCTAGATCCGTTCCTGCTATTTACATTCAGTGCAGTGCGTCCTGCTCACAGTGTTCAGCTAGATCCGTTCCTGCTATTTACATTCAGTGCAGTGCGTCCTGCTCACAGTGTTCAGCTAGATCCGTTCCTGCTATATACATTTAGTGCAGTACGTCCTGCTCACAGTGTTCAGCTAGATCCGTTCCTGTTATCTTCCTACTGACAGGCAGGCTTGTCTGGTTACAGTATATAAAGCTACCTGAAGAAAATTACAGGTGTTCTTTTTGATCCTATTAGTACCACGGTCAGGCAGCTAGACTATTTACATTTAGTACAGTGTGTCCTGCTCACAGTGTTCAGCTAGATCCGTTCCTGTTATTTACATTCAGTGCAGTGCGTCCTGCTCACAGTGTTCAGCTAGATCCGTTCCTGCTATTTACATTCAGTGCAGTGCGTCCTGCTCACAGTGTTCAGCTAGATCCGTTCCTGTTATTTACATTCAGTGCAGTGCGTCCTGCTCACAGTGTTCAGCTAGATCCGTTCCTGCTATTTACATTCAGTGCAGTGCGTCCTGCTCACAGTGTTCAGCTAGATCCGTTCCTGCTATTTACATTCAGTGCAGTGCGTCCTGCTCACAGTGTTTAGCTACATCCGTTCCTGCTGTTTACATTCAGTGCAGTGCGTCCTGCTCACAGTGTTCAGCTAGATCCGTTCCTGCTATTTACATTTAGTGCAGTGCGTCCTGCTCACAGTGTTCAGCTAGATCCGTTCCTGCTATATACATTTAGTGCAGTACGTCCTGCTCACAGTGTTCAGCTAGATCCGTTCCTGTTATCTTCCTACTGACAGGCAGGCTTGTCTGGTTACAGTATATAAAGCTACCTGAAGAAAATTACAGGTGTTCTATCCCAGCTTAGTGCAGCTACAGGCCATTAGTATGTCTGGAAGGCCAAGAAGGAGAGGCAGACAGTCACAAGCCAATAAGAGAGGGCAAGCAGGCTCTATGTCTAGTGCTGGTCGTGGAGACGGTGCATCCTCATCAGCACGTGGCCATGGGACACGCTTGGCCTTTTTTTCGGCAGCTGGCCGTGTTGAGCCGCAACATGCGGAAGACTTGGTCGAGTGGATGACCAAGCCGTCCTCATCCTCCTCATCCTCTCTCACCCATGCCCAGGGTGCTTTGTCTGGCAAAGCAGCGGCCTCTTCCCTCAGCTCAATGTCATCAGTGACTCCTTCCCTAGCTCCACCATGTCCTCATGAGGATTCCCTCGAACTGTTTGACCACAGTGTTGGGTACATGCTCCAGGAGGATGCCCAGCGTTTGGAAGGCTCTGATGATGATACTGAGCTCAATGAAGGCAGTAACATGAGCACGGACAGAGGGGGTGCCCAAGAAGGACAGCAATCTGGCAGTCATGCTCCCCCTGCTGCAGCATACTGCCAGGTTTGCTCCAGTGATGAGGAGGGAGGGGATGATGAGGTCACTGACTCAACGTGGGTGCCTGATAGGAGAGAGGAGGAGGAGGAGGAGGAGGAGGAGGAGGAGGAGGTGGCACATCACCAACTAGGCAGGATGCCCTCCAGGGGCCAGCCTAAGGGCAGCACATTGACTGCATCACACCCCAAAGCTCCACATGTGCAGGGCGCTGCAGTCTCTGCGCGTTATTCAAAAAGTTCTTTGGTGTGGGCCTTTTTTGAGACGAGTGCATCAGATCGCACCGCTGCTATTTGCAATATATGTCTCAAGCGTATCTCGCGTGGCCAAAACATCTCCCGCTTGGGTACCACATGCTTGACCAGACATATGTTGACCTGCCATGCAGTTCGTTGGCAAGCGTATCTAAAAGACCCACACCAAAGAACAAAGACGATCTCTCCTTGCTCCTCATCAGCTGAGATTTCCAACCCCACTAGACCTTCAGTCCTCTCTGCGACCTGCAGTGAGAGGAATGAAGGTGTAGAATTAGGTGTGTCACAGCCAAGTACTTATGGGCAATCTGCTTTTGGTACACCGACGTCAGATTGTACCAGGCAAATTTCCCTGCCCCAGCTGCTGCACCGCCGAAAGAAGTTTGCTCCCAGCCATCCACATGCCCAGCGGTTGAATGCTAGCTTGGCAAAATTGCTAGCACTTCAACTGCTGCCTTTTCAGTTGGTAGACTCTGCCCCCTTCCGTGAGTTTGTGGAATGTGCGGTTCCTCAGTGGCAGGTACCCAAACGCCACTTTTTCTCACGGAAGGCGATTCCGGCTCTCTACCGGCATGTGGAAGGCAATGTCCATGCCTCGCTGGACAGGGCGGTCAGCGGTAAGGTGCATATTACCGCTGACTCATGGTCCAGCAGGCATGGACAGGGACGTTACTTAAGTTTCACGGCGCATTGGGTGACTCTGCTGGCAGCTGGGAAGGATGCAGGACAAGGTGCAGTAGTGTTGGAGGTTGTTCCGCCACCACGCCTCCAAAATGCTGATTGTGACACACCTCTCTCCTCCACCCCCTCCTCTTCTTCTTCCTCCATGGCCTCTTCCTCGGAACCAGCGGTGCTCCGTAGGCGTTCAAGGGGCTACGCAAGTACGCAGGCCAAAAGATGCCATGCGGTGCTTGAGCTGGTGTGCTTGGGGGACAGGAGCCACACTGGGGCAGAGGTTCTGTCAGCTCTGCAGGGGCAGGTTCAGAGGTGGTTGACGCCACGCCAACTTAAGGCAGGAATGGTGGTTTGCGACAATGGCACCAACCTCCTCTCTGCCCTCCGACAGGGACAACTGACCCATGTGCCCTGTTTGGCTCACGTCCTTAACTTGGTGGTGCAGCGGTTCTTGGGCAGGTACCCGGGCTTACAGGATGTCCTGAGGCAGGCCAGGAAAGTCTGTGTGCATTTCCGCCGGTCATATAATGCCAGTGCTCGGCTGACGGACCTCCAAAAGGAGTTTAACCTGCCCAAGAACCGCCTAATCTGTGACATGCCCACCAGGTTGAACTCGACGTTGGCCATGCTGCAGCGGCTGCACACGCAGCAGAGGGCCATCAATGAGTACCTGTGCGACTATGGCACCAGGACAGGGTCAGGGGACCTTGGTTTTTTTTCCCCACGCCAGTGGGCCATGATCAGGGATGCATGCACTGTCCTGTCACCATTCGAGGAGGCCACGAGGATGGTGAGCACTGACAGTGCATGCATCAGTGACACTGTCCCCCTTGTCCACCTGTTGGAGCACACGCTGCGTGGAATAATGGACAGGGCACTTGAGGCAGAACAGAGGCAGGAAGAGGAGGACTTCCTTAGCTCTCAAGGCCCCCTTTATCCAGACAGTGTTCCTGCGTGCCCGCCGATCACACAGGAAGAGGACGAGGAGGAGGAGGAGGAGGAGGAGGAAGATTGTGTCAGTATGGAGGTGGAGCCTGGCACTCAGCATCAGCAGTCTTTAAGGGATCAGTCCCAAGGAACACATGGACTTGTACGTGGCTGGGAGGAGGTGGCTGCGGACGTTGTTGTCCTTAGTGACCCAGAGGACTCCGGACCGAATGCCTCAGCAAACCTACGCTGCATGGCCTCCCTGATCCTGCAAAGCCTGCGTAAGGATCCTCGTATTCGTGGTATCAAGGAGAAGGACCAATACTGGCTGGCAACCCTCCTTGATCCACGTTACAAGGGTAAGGTTGCGGACCTTATCTTGCCATCGCAGAGGGAGCAGAGGATGAAACATCTTCGGGAGGCCTTGCAGAAAGGTCTGTGCAACGCGTTCCCAGAGACTGGGAGGTTACAAACTCCTGTTTCTGGACAACGTGTTGCTGAGGCTTCGGTCAGTCAAAGAAGGAGCGGTGGAGAAGGTGGCCGTCTGACCGATGCGTTCAGACAATTTTTTGGTCCGCAGCCCCAAGGTATGATCGGTTCCAGCAACCATCGCCAGCGTCTGTTTTACATGGTGCAGGAATACCTAGGGGCAAGATCAGACTTGGACACCTTTCCCACCGAAAATCCTCTGGGTTACTGGGTCTTGAGGATGGATCACTGGCCAGAGCTTGCACAGTATGCAATTGAGCTACTGGCCTGTCCTGCATCCAGCGTTCTTTCGGAACGCACATTCAGTGCTGCTGGAGGCGTGGTAACCGATCACAGGGTGCGTCTGTCCACCGACTCGGTCGATCGGCTGACCTTCATAAAAATGAATCAGTCTTGGATCACCACCAGCTACCAAGCACCTGATGCAGATGTAACCGAATAATTTTTTTTGAAATCTCAGATCCCTTCAAAGACTGCCTATGCTGATGCTGAGTGACTATCCCTGAGTAATTATCCTCTTCCTCCTCAATCATCACGCTGATAGCTTGTAAGAACATTTTTGGTTCTGGGCGCCACCACCAGTGCCTAAGGCACAATTTTTCAGCCCCTGTTTAACAGGGGCGTGTAATTACAATTTTTGATGTAATACTTTGCAGCAGGGCTCGTTCCTGCATTCCAACTAGAGTGTCTGTGAGGGGTTGCAGTGTTGTGGCACCAGCACCAGTGCCTAAGACCCAATTTTTCAGCCCCTGTCTAACAGGGGCGTGTAATTACAATTTTTGATGCAATACTTTGCAGCAGGGCTTGTTCCTGCGTTTCAACTAGAGTGTCTGTGAGGGGTTGCAGTGTTGTGGCACCAGCACCAGTGCCTAAGACCCAATTTTTCTGCCCCTGTCTAACAGGGGCGTGTAATTACAATTTTTGATGCAATACTTTGCAGCAGGGCTCGTTCCTGCGTTCCAACTAGAGTGTCTGTGAGGGGTTGCAGTGTTGTGGCACCAGCACCAGTGCCTAAGGCCTAATTTTTCAGCTCCTGTTCAACAGGGGCATGTAATTACAATTCTTGATCTAATATTTCACAGCAGGGCCCTGTGAGGGCTTACAGTGTTTTGGCCACAGCAACACCTAAGGCCCAAATTTCTGCTGAGTATATAGGGCAGGACCCTACTTTCAAACATCTAACTTACAAACGACTCCTACTTGCAAACGGAAGGAGACAACAGGAAGTGAGATGAAATCTACCCCTAAGGAAGGGAAATTCTCTCCTGTAAGAGTTAATATGGGAAAACAATTTTTCCTTTCCACTGATGCTTTCCAATCCTTGTTCCACAAAAAAACACAAATTTTCAAAAAACATTTTTCATTGGGACAAAAAAGTGAGGTGAAATCTTCTGAAGAGGAGGAAAGACGCAAAACAAATGTCACAGGGGTGATAACCCTTCCCTATGTTTTCCAAAAAGCTTAGAAAAGATTTTTTGGCTGGAGCTAAACACATTAAAAATGTTCAAAATTACAAACAGATTCTACTTAACAACAAACCTACAGTCCCTGTCTTGTTTGCACCGCCTGTATACTGCTGTTCAGAGTATATAGGGACCTTTCCTTATTTTAATTTGGGTGCGGGGTTCCCCTTAATATCCATACAAGACCCAAAGGGCCTGGTAATGGACTGGGGGGTACCCATGCCGTTTGTCTCACTGATTTTCATCCATATTGCCATGACCCGACATGACATTAAACCCGCAAGCAGTTTTAAATGAGATTTTTTCCTTTAAAAATGACATTTGGTGCAGGGACTGTTCTAAACATGGGAAACACGCGTCACTTTACAGGCATACTATAGACACCCCCCAGGTACGATATTTAAAGGAATATTTCACTTTTTTTTTTTTACTTTAAGCATCATTAAAATCACTGCTCCCGAAAAAACGGCCGTTTTTAAAAGTTTTTTTTGCATTGATACATGTCCCCTGGGGTAGGACCCGGGTCCCCAAACCCTTTTTAGGACAATACCATGCAAATTAGCCTTTAAAATGAGCACTTTTGATTTCGAACGTTCGAGTCCCATAGACGTCAATGGGGTTCTAACGTTCGTGCGAACTTGCGGTCCGTTCGCGGGTTCTGGTGCGAACCGAACCGGGGGGTGTTCGGCTCATCCCTAATCACCATATAATGATATTGCTCTAGTAAAAAAAAGATCTGAACAAGACAGACATTTTTCCCTCTTTTCTAAACTTGATCATTACTCTAATGCACCAACACATTTCACTGATTTCTGGAGGTAAAGTGAATCGAGAGTTGAATATTAATATCTTGTTTATTGTGTTGTTGGAGAAAGCATGCTGTCTGCTTTATATTCACATCTATTTTTTAGATGTATAGGCCAACAAACAAGAGAAAGATGAGATGGTTTCATGTTTTCTGACTACATATATATCCTCTGAGTCCCTTACCACTGCAGTTATCTTGCTGAATTCAGCTATAGATGTCCATAGGATACCAGGAAAGGGAAGCACACTAAGGAAAATGGTGTCATTTTGATGTACATTATGAGACTAAGTGCAGCCTCCTTTAACGCCACTCACTGTCCTAGGAAGTTGCTCACAAATAATGTTATGAGAAATACTGTCCTGGTGAAAATCATAAATGTAATCATACAATGCCAAATGGTGCATCTGTGAAAATTTAGAAAACCTAAACTGCATGTACATTTATTCTGTGTGAATGCCAACTAAATTGAATGTTACTAGGCTATTTCTCTTCACGTTGATATTATTTTAATCATAAAAATAGAGTGAATCAGGAAAATACCACAATATGGCCAATGGATTGAGCTGACGATTATAGTAAATAAGCATGCATTTCCTGTGATTATCAGCTGTATCTAGTGTCCATAACATGGTATTTTCCTGAGAAATAGTCTAGTAACATTTGATTTTCTCAGCATTCACTGCACTGCATCTGGCAGTTACGCAGCGCTGCAATTTTTTTTTTATAATAAATACACTCCTAATGCCCCGTACACACGGTCGGACATTGATCAGACATTCCGACAACAAAATCCATGGATTTTTTCCGACGGATGTTGGCTCAAACTTGTTTTGCATACACACGGTCGCACAAACTTGTCGGAATTTCCGATCGCCAAGAACGCGGTGACGTACACTATGTATGACGAGACTACAAAAGGGCAGGTCCGAACCAAGCGCGGCACCCTTTGGGCTCCTTTTGCTAAACTCGTGTTAGTAAAAGTTTGGTGAGAGACGATTCATGCTTTTTCAGACTCGAGGTTTTCAGGTCATTTTCTGCTGTTCAGTTTGTGCTTGTGGGTTTGTATCTGCTCTTCAGTGCGTGCAGTCAGTTCGTATTGGAGTTTTCTGTGCGATCTTGTCTGCTCGTTGCTGTTTTTCAGATCGCTCTTCACAGGCCTTGCTGTTCTTCAGTGCGTTCTGTTACTTCGTTCTGATCAGCCGACCGTTTTCTAGCCATGTTGCGTATACGTACTCCTCGTAGAGTTCGTGCTGTGTGGGGGCTTGGTGTTGGGGTCCTTACCTTGACACAAGTCCAGTCCATGAACAGGGTGGGGAGGAGTTCATGGACCAAGAATTGGTTTCTTCAGCGTGACCAGTTCTGTCATATACCTTTGCTCCGTGAGATCCGTGACAATAATCCTGATGATTTCAGTTACTTTCTCCGGATGACGGACCCCGTATTTCACCGTTTGTTGGCTTTGCTGACCCCTTATATTAGCAGGCAGGATACTTGCATGAGGCAAGCCATCACTCCGGAGCAGAGGCTCGTCGCCACCCTGCGGTACTTGGCGACGGGGAGAAGCCTGCAGGACCTTAAGTTCTCGACAGGCATCTCCCCCCAGGCTCTGGGGATCAGTATCCCAGAGACCTGTTCTGCCATCATTCAGGTCCTGCAGAAGGACTATATTAATGTAAGATTTATCCTTTAATATCACATTTTATTGTATATAATGTTTGATAATATATTGTATTTCTTTCCTCATTCCCTAATTACCATGGTTGTAATATGCTGTGAATGTCCCCTTTGTCCACATTCATGCTGGACTTTTATGTAATTATTTTTTTTGTCCTTAATACATATTTGCCTTCACTTACCTCCCCAGCATGGTCTCCTGGCCCTATATTCACCTCATGTAGTCTTGTTTTTTTTTTTTTTTAAAGTGTCACTTATTTTGTATTCTGCTGCCCTGAACAGGATCAAACATTTAACCTTATTCTGTTGCCCCCTCTTGCACTGCAATCTGTCCAGGCCAGTAAAACCCCACCCCCCACAGGCTTGGTTTTATCAGCTTCTAATTGAATAATTTTGGATCCCCCACACCTTTCCACTATGAATTTAGTTCATTTCTTGGGACGGCTGGCAAGGGCTTAGGCTGGTCACTCCTTGCACAAAGTGTCACGCCGGCAACAAGTGTTTGGCACTTGGACACGGGCACTTTGACTAAGGCACTGCTACAAAAAAGTAAATACAGACATTATTGTTCCACAGCTATTTTGCAGGAAGTTCCACTTCATTCTCTAACTTTCCTCAGCCTTCCTTCTATTGGCCTGTCCCCACCCTCTAAAATGCTCACACTAATCTTTGTTATAAAGTCCTCTCTCCTCAAACTCTCATGTCTTTACCCCCCTCTCCAGCCCCCAACCTTTACATATCTTCCTCTCTTCTGCCCACTCAATATACTCCACTTACCACCTCCTGCTTATTCTAAGCCCACACAGTATCACCACGTCCATTCCACCACAGCATCTGCCCTCCTATAAATCCCACTCCCGCCTTACCACCCTCACCCTCCTACTACTCCTAATGTCTGGGGACAATGCACCAAACCCCGGCCCTCCCACACCCAATTTCCAAGGCCAAGATCAGCCATCTACCTCCTCCAACAGTAGTCGTAACTTCAACCTTCTCATCCCAATTCCCATGATTCCACAAGTCAGCCCCCCTCTTTCATGTGCCCTCTGGAATGCCCGCTCAGTCTTCAACAAACTAGTTTCTGTCAATGACCTTTTCCTCTCCAAATCCCTTGATCTATTTGCTATAACTGAAACCTGGCTCCAGGAATTCGATACTACCTCTCCAGCTGCACTGTCCCACAGTGGCCTTCTCTGGACTCACTCCACCAGACCCAGTGGACGAAAAGGAGGTGGTGTCAGACTTCTCCTCTCCCCACAATGCACCTTCCAGGTACTGCCCACACCTCCCTCTCTTTCCACCTGCTCTTTCGAAATGCACTGCATTCGTCTTTACTCTCCAGCTTGTCTGAGGGTCGCAGTCATTTATCGGCCTCCTGGACCAGTGTCACGCTTTCTGGATGACTTCTCTGCATGGCTACCCTATTTTTTCTCATCCGAAGTGCCTGCCATCATCCTAGGTGACTTTACCATTCCAATCAATGTTAATAATGCTACCACTTCTAAACTACTCAACCTAACCTCCTCTTTTAACCTAACACAATGGACACAAACCACCACTCACTCCAACGGCAACACTCTCGACCTTGTATTCTCCCATCGTTGCACTCCCTGCAATCTCTCCAACGCACCCTTTCCTCTCTCTGATCACAACCTTATCCGTTTCACACTCTCCTTGTCTCCTATATCCCATGCTGCCAACCCACAAACCACTACCCGCAGGAACCTTCGCAACCTCAAACCTTCCCTTCTTCACTCTGCTACTGATGGCCTTTATGACAAAATCGCACCCCTGTCCTGCCCAGACCTAACCACTTCCATCTACAACACCACGTTGTCATCCTCCCTAGACGTACTTGCTCCTCTTTCTACACGCAGAACCAGGCCCCATCTGTCACAACCCTGGCAAACAGACGACACCAGAAGTCTCAAGAGACACAGTCGTGCTCTTGAGCGAGCATGGCGTAAATCTAAATCCCTGCAAGACTTTACCCTCTACAAATCTGTCCTTCTCAAATACAACTCCTGCCTCCACACTGCTAAACAAACCTATTACAACACTCTCATCAAAACCCTCTCATCCAAACCTCGTCATCTCTTTTCTACCCTTAATTCTTTACTTCACCCCCCACTGCCCCCACCCACCAACTTGCTTACCGCTCAACATATTGCCAACCACTTCAATAGCAAAATCAACACAATTCGCAAGGAGATATCCAGCATTCAAATTCCTCCCCTACCCAACATATCAGGTCCAACACCACACTCATTACTCTCCTCCTTTTTCCCAGTTACCACAGAAGAAGTTGATAAACTCCTCTCCATGGCCCACCTCACTACATATCCCCTGGACCCTGTCCCCTCTCAATTACTGCGGCCACCTTCCCACTCTATCCTCAACTCCCTAACCCACATCTTCAACCTCTCCCTCTCCTCCGGCACCTTTCCTTCCCCGCTCAAACATGCACTGGTTACCCCCATACTCAAAAAACCCTCCCTAGACCCCACCTGTTTGAATAACTTAAGACCTATCTCCCTTCTTCCGTTTGCCTCCAAGCTCATCGAACGCCTTGTTCATGACCAAATGAGTCGCTACCTCATGGACAACAACCTTCTCGACCCCCTACAGTCTGGCTTCCGCCTACAACATTCTACTGAAACTGCCCTACTAAAACTCACCAATGACCTGATAACTGCCAAAACCAATGGCCACTACTCCATACTCATACTTTTAGACCTCTCTGCTGCCTTTGACACAGTTGACCACCTGCTGCTCCTCAGCAAATTACACTCCCTTGGCCTCCGTGATTCTGCATTATCCTGGTTCTCCTCCTACCTATCTCAGCGCACTTTCAGTGTCACTTACAACACCATCTCCTCCGCTCCCCTTCCTCTTTCTGTTGGGGTACCCCAAGGCTCCGTCCTTGGGCCTCTCCTTTTCTCACTCTATACCTCTTCCCTGGGCCAGTTGATAACCTCTCATGGCTTCCAATACCACCTCTATGCCGATGACACACAGATCTATCTCTCCACTACTCAACTCACCCCCACTATCTCCTCACGGATCTCAAACTTGCTGAATGACATATCGGTATGGATGTCACACCACTTCCTCAAACTTAATCTTTCTAAAACTGAGCTTGTTATATTTCCTCCTTCACGGTCCCCCTCCTGTGACTTCACCATTATTATCAACAACACAACCATTGGTCCCTCCACACATGCCAGGGTCCTGGGTGTAATCCTTGACTCTGACCTCTCCTTCAGCCCCCATATCCAATCACTGGCTAAATCCTTAACCTCCGCAACATCTCCAGAATTCGACCCTTCCTGACTAATGACACCACAAAGCAACTTATTCACTCCTTGATTATTTCCCGCCTCGACTACTGCAACTCTCTCCTTAATGGCCTATCCTTAAGCAGGCTATCCCCCCTTCAGTCTATTATGAATGCTGCTGCTAGACTAATACACCTCACTAATCGATCTGTGACTGCTGCTCCTCTCTGCCAATCCTTCACTGGCTTCCCCTACCCCACCGTGTAAAATTCAAAATGCTAACCATAACATACAAGGCCATTCACAACATCGCCCCCATCTACATCACCAACCTCATCTGCAGATATCACCCAAATCGCCCCCTCCGCTCCTCCCAGGACCTCCTGCTCTCTAGCTCCCTTGTTACCTCCTCCCATGCTCGCCTTCAGGACTTCTCCAGAGCCTCTCCCATCCTCTGGAATTCCCTGCCCCAGTATGTCCGATCAGCCCCTAGCCTGTCCACCTTTAGGAGATCCCTGAAAACTCATTTGTTCAGGGAAGCCTATCCCACACCCACATAACTGTCACTGAGCCACCCCCATCAAATCATTCTTTGCAGCTATTACATTTTGTACCACCACCCCCTCCCTTTAGAATGTAAGTTCTACGAGCAGGGCCCTCCTGTACCTTTTGTATTGAACTGTACTGTAATTGTGTTGTCCCCCTTATACATTGTAAAGCGCTGCGTAAACTGTTGGCGCTATATAAATCTCGTATAATAATATAATAATAATAATAATGTAGTCACTTAACAATGTATTTTATCAGTTCCATAGTAGTGCTTTACCCCAAACACCCCCTAAAATGTTTTAAAATGTGATTTGTGCTTAAAATTCAGGCAGAGTGCCAGAGGCTTTTTTTGGGTTCCCCAAATCAGTTGGAACCCTCCCTCCCCCCAACTGCTAAGTCAGCTGATACCAATTCTCTATCTATCCTCAATCATCTATCTGCTGACTTTGCCAAACCCATAAACACTATACCCATCTCTTTTGTGGTCATATTTATGGATGAATTCCCCAAAGCATGTAGTGCAAGGGCCTACCTGTATACTTTCAAATGGTGAGAGGGAGATGGGGCGTGACCGGATGCTGAGGTGAGGGAGGACGCCGTGACTGAGCCCAGCCCTCTCTCCTTGCTCCTGCTCCAACATTCCACACAGTGTGCTCCAGGAGACTCGCCGTAGAACGCCTGGAGCGTTGAGTGAAGCCGCCACGGACGTGACTGACTGCCGCACTGAGCCGGACCAACTGCACGGTGCTCTCCCGGGTGTAACATCGGCGGCACCTGTCCCAGTGAGAGACTGACTGTCCCAGTCAGCTATACCATTAGCAAGTTCAGTAGCAGGGGGGCCCTGGATAAGCAACAGGTCTTGGGCCTGGAGGGGGCGGTAGGGGGAGGCCAGGGTGGCCCGGTAAATGAGAGGGAGCCATCCCTGTATGACATTCTTGTAGCCGTCAATACTTGCAAGCAATCAACGAGTTGTCTGAGCAACTTAAAGGCATTAGAGATGAACTGCTTACTGTTAAGGGGGAAGTGCGTGTAGTTTGTACCCGGACAACAGCGCTCGAGGAGAGATTCAGCCAAATGGAAGATGATGTGTATCCATTAAAACAAGAGGTAGCACTCATGAAAATCCAATTAAAGGATTGTTTGCAGAAAATGGACAGTATGGAGAACAAGCTACGTAGAGAGAACCTGAGGGTACTTGGGCTCCCAGAGGGCTGTGAGGGGAACAACCCCATTCAATTTATGGAGGACTGGCTGAGGGAGAAATTCAGCAGGGACTCATTCTCTAACACTTTTGCTATCGAGCGCGCACATAGAATAGGCCCTAAAGCTCTAGCTCCAGGAGGCCACCCTAGGCCCTTTATTTTTAAGCTTTTATGTTTCCGGGACAAAGTCACTATTTTACAGAAAGCAAGAGAGTCAAGGAACATCCAGCACAATGGAGCCAGGATCTCAATTTACCCAGATTTTTCCCCCGAGCTACAGAGACAAAGCTGAATTTGGAGAATGTAAACGAAAGCTTCAACAACTCAGAATCAATTATGCGCTTTTGTTCCCGGCACGATTGCGTGTCTCAGCTCTGGGGGAGGTCAGGTTTTTTTCTACCCCCAATGAAGTGTCAACCTGGCTAGAGAATAATGAAGAGAGAATTAAGCGAGGAGAAGGAAGTTAGGCGTCTTCTGGAACTTTTGCTTACTTGGTTTCCCTTATGGTGTCCTGCTCTTCCCTTGTTTTTTCTCTTTTTTTTTCTTTGATTATTTTTATTTTTCTTTCTTTTTTGGATTTTTGTTTTTTATGATGTAAATTGGGAGTGGAGTGGGGGAGGGAGGGGAGGGGGGGATTAAACAAATAGAAGTATAATATATTTATAGAGATAAATGCACAAATTATACACACAGTAATAAGCACAAATATTTTTAGGGGGAAAGTCCCCTCCTACTGGGTTTGGTTCACGTTTTTTTTTTAAGCCTCAAAAGACACAATAGAAGCTCGAGGGATAGGCCCAAAAGTGGGCATGGGGGTACTGTGTGGGTGGGGGGGGGGTAAAGGATAACCTTAAAAAACAAGTAATTTTTTCAATAGCCAAAAGGTCGAACGTCAAGATACTCTGCCTCCAGGAGACCCATTTGGTAAAAGATACAATTGAAACTTTAAGTAATAAGCAGTTTCGGACACAGTTTCATTCCACTCACTCATCATATTCAAGAGGGGTGAGTGTATTGGTAAGCACAGATTTGGCCTTCTCCTGCGGGCAGAGTAGATTGGATGAAAATGGAAGGTATATTTTTCTCTCTTGCTTAATAGAAAATAAAAGATACATACTGGCCAATGTGTATATCCCTCCCCCATTTAGCATGGAAGTAATGGAAGACCTAGCCAGGTTCATAGCAGATTTCCCTGGGACCCCGGTAATAGCATTGGGAGACTTCAACATGACGATGAACAGGAGCATAGATAGGTTCCTGATAAAGCACGGAGCTGGAGAGGCCAACAGGAGCCCCCTTTCGCAATACTGTGACGAAATAGGGCTGGTGGATATCTGGAGGAGGAGGCATCCTGGAGAGGGGCAGTATTCATGCCACTCCAGGACCCATGCCACCTTATCCAGAATCGACCTTGTACTAGGTAACGAGGAAGCACTAAATGTAGTGGAGGAAATAACCTATGAGCCGAGAGGTGTCTCGAGCCATACGCCATTTATTGCTGCCGTGAAGGTAGGGGGGCAATATAGTAGAGGAAGCTGGAAGATTAACCCCTTTTGGCTCGAACTTATAGGAGAGGAGGAGAAAATGATGGAGGGGCTGTCAGAGTTTATTAATATAAATTTAGGATCGGCCCCACTGGGGGTGGTTTGGGACTCCCTAAAGGCATACCTTCGAGGAGCCTTAATTCAGAGAATTGCTTATGTTAAAAAACAGTCACAAGCCGAGGAATTGGGAGCTAAAGAAAATGCAAGATTGGCGGAGGCGCACTTCGTGGTAACACCATCCCATGCTAATTATGAGTGTTGGGTGAGGAGACAGGAAGAGTATAGCAGGGTACTCCGAGTGAAGATAGAAAAGATTAGATCCTTTCAGAGGCAAAGCTTTTTTGGAGAAGGAGAGCGAATTGGGAAAGCTCTGTCTCTGATAATTAAGGCAAATGGCCCCCCGAGTGCGGTGCCAGCAATTGAGGGGAGGGAAGGAGTAATAAAAAAAAACACCCCAGACATAATAGGCGAGTTCAGGACATACTTCAAGAAGCTATATAGCTCCTCCAGGGTAAATGTAGAGGGGGAAATGCAGGGCTTCTTTGAGGGGCTGGGGATAATTCCGGTATCAAACGAGGACCGGGAAATGTTGGATGCCCCATTGACTCTCAAAGAACTGCAAAGGGCTGTTGAAGATATGGCGGCTCAAAAGTCCCCGGGCCCGGATGGCCTGCCCATAGAATTATTTTAAAAATATGGGGAGGTATTGTTACCCTTACTACTGGAGGTATTCAATGGAGCTAGGGAAGAAGGGGCTTTGCCCCCCTCTATGTCAGAAGCCATAGTAATAATTTTGCTGAAAGAAGGGAAGAATCCTACAGATATGTCTTCATATAGGCCCATCTCGCTCTTGTGCTCGAACGTGAAGATCTTGGCCAAAGTACTAGCCGCAAGGCTGAATAAGATAATTTCCAAACTAATACACACAGACCAGACCAAGTTTATCCCGGACAGATCTACAAGCACGAACATACCTTAATATGCAAATCCCTATAGAAAATAGCGGTAGGAGAGCAATTCTTTCACTAGACGCAGCCAAGGCCTTCGATTCTCTGGAATGGCATCACTTATGGAAGGTGTTGGCGGAATATTAGTTTGGCCCTGGGTTTGCTCAGTGGCTAAGATTGTTGTATAATAAACCGAGGGCCAAGGTGAAAATCAACGGGCAGTGCTCGGAGTGGGTTAAGTTGAGCAGGGGTACGAGACAGGGGTGCCCTTTGTCCCCCCTGCTCTTTGCCTTGGCAATTAACCCCTTAGGCGGTTGCTCTGAGGATGGCAGAGGGCATACAGGGGTTTAGGGGAAAGAGAGGGGTGGACAAAGTGGCCTTGTATGCCGATGATATTTTGCTGTTTTTGGCGGATACGCAGGACTCACTGGAAACAGCTATGGAGATAGTAAAGGAGTTTGGCGTCTTCCCTGGGTTACTGGTTAACTGGGAGAAATCAGTGATCCTGCCCATAGATGCCCTGAATGGGCCTCTCCCTCACCAGGCATCCCAAGTCCAAGTAGTCAGGCAAATTAAATATTTGGGGATCAATATATCTAGAGATCCAGGCCAGTACATATCTGGAAATCTAGTTCCATTGATGAAAAAGCTGAAACAGAAGTGTCAAGTGTGGAGACGCCTGCCCCTCTCGGTCGCCGGGCGCTGCAACCTGATTAAAATGGTCTGGTTACCCCAAATATTATACGTCCTGCAGAACTCTCCTGTTTGGATTCCCAAACATTGGTTCAAAAAAATGGACAGTGTGTTCAGGGAGCTCATTTGGAAAAATGGGGTGGCCAGGATCGGGTTGCGGGCGCTACGGCGATCAGAGGTGAAGGGCGGCCTGGCGGTACCAGATCCACAAGGCTACTTCCTGGCAGCCCAATTGCAACAAATGGGAGGCTGTAATAGGCTAAGAGAAGAGGGAGCGGGGGGTAGCATTTTGTTGAATGACACTAGACATGATACAATTGCAGAGGGATTAGAGGCAGATTCATTCTGTACTAAATGCCCCACTACCCAGATGATGGTCAAAGCCTGGGTACAAGCTAAAAGAACCCTGGGATATATCGGTTTTGCAGAATTCTCCCCACTCTGGGACAACAATAGCCTTAATGAGCTTAAAAAAATGGGGCGCTTTGAGGAATGGGACCATCAGGGTATCCATTACCTGGCACAGGTATACAGGGCGGGGAGGTTAAAGTCCTTTCAGGAGCTGGTAGAGGAGTATGCGATCTCCAACAGGTCATTTTACAGATATCTGCAACTTAGGCATGCCCTGGAGGCACAATTTGGGAAGGAAGCGCCAGTGTGGTGTGAAATGGCCTCTTTGAGAAAGTTGATTGATGCAAGCTCCACAAGGGGATTATTCTCTGACATGTATGGATGCCTGAGGGCAGCAGCCCAGGAAGGCCCGGTGGAAAATAAAAACAGGATTAAATGGGAAAAAAGATGTGGGAGCACTGTCTGATGACCAATGGGAGCATGTCTTGGCGTCTGGGCCCGGGGTCACTCTCTCTCCCTCACAAGTGATGTCTCACCTTTATTTATCCTAGAGGGCATATTATACACCCCTGAAATTATACAAGTGGGGTAAGAGACCCGACTCGAAGTGTCAAAGATGCGGAGGGGGGCATGGGGATTTAATCCACATGTTCTGGCGATGTCCCAAACTGCATAGATATTGGAAAGGAGTGGTGGAAAAAATAAACCTGGTGTTTGGGACATCGCTGAGGTTGGAGGCTAGAGAGTGCCTGCTGGGACTGACGGGGGACGAAGTGACCTCAAAGGACACACAGACGGCAGGAGTGAGATGCACTGACAGAGGAAGGAGGCACCGACAGTAACAGAATGGGAGAATGCAGTAAGGGAGGTGATTTGCAGGGAAAAGTATATCTATAAGAAGAGGGGCAACTATAAGAAATTTGAGAAAACATGGAAAGCATGGCTGGATCAGGATAGGGCTGGATCGGAGGGGGGGGTGGGGTGAGGATGGTACGGGATGAGATTGGCGCAGGGCGTATGTGTGGGTGCATGGCGGGTGGGTGACAATAGGTGGGGGGAGGGGGAGAAAGGGAGGGGTGGAAGGGGGATGAGGAATGGGGGGGGGGAGAGGGGAAAAGTGAAGAAACCTTTTTTTTTTCCCTTTTTGAAGATTACAGCTTATGGGTATCTTGAACTGGCACATACTAGATGTATAAGAATATACGGGAAAAACGGATGATATTAATGCACCCATGATTTTAGTGATAGTCCCTATTTTTGTATTTTTTCTTTCTGTGACTTGTTTGTTTTGTGTATGCTGTAATGGATAACTTTTTCAAATAAAGAGATTTATAAAAAAAAAATACTTTCAAATGGTAATGTTTAAAGTTTTTGTATACTATTATTATCTTGATAGGTTATAGCGGAATGTCCAAATGTGCTCAAATGTGTACAATGTGTATTTATATCTTTGTATTATGACACTTCTTACCTGTCTAGTGGGCTGTCAATAGTGTAACTAAGGAGGGGCTGGCCAAAGTAGCACACATTATTTAGGCATTCATCTCTCAATTAAGTGGAGAGGGTTACCTGTCCAAGAGCTCCCCCCTATAATGTTAGAAATAGCCCATGAGATGGGGGAAGGGGGGATCTGATAGGTGTACCTTATACCTTGGTCTTTAAAAACTCCCTCAAATAAATGTTATCTTGATGTTGGCCAAGAATGTTTGTGTCTAATCTGCTTTCCCTGTTTATGTGCAAAATGAATATTTTTTTTTCCTGTTTGACTCCACAGTTTCCTCCCAACCCACAGGAATGGCAGACTGTGGCCTCCCACTTTGCCCAGCGGTGGGACTTTCCTAACTGCGGAGGGGCAATTGATGGGAAACACGTCAACATTGTCCCACCACCCAACTCGGGGTCATACTATTTCAACAATAAAGGGTTCAATAGTATTGTGATGTTGGCGGTGGTGTCGGCTACTTATGAGTTCCTGTATGTGGACGCGGGGAAGAATGGCTGGATGTCCGATGGTGGAGTCATCGCCCAGACGGAGTTCTACAGGCATCTCCAGAATTGCAGCTTGGACTTGCCACCTCCAGAAGACAATGCGGAAGGACCCCCATTCGTCTTTGTTGCGGATGAAGCGTTTGCGCTGGGGGACCATCTTATGCGGTCATTCCCGATGAGGACCCTCACCTCGGACCAGAGGGATTTTAATTACCGGCAGCCGGTTCCGCCTATTTCTTACACCCATACACATGGCGAAGTACAAACTGAATCATATTATCCCGGCATGCTGTGTCCTACACAACTTTTTACAACAACATTCTGCCAACTATGCTGGCTCAGTTGGGCCTGAGGCCGGAATTTCAAATGAACCAACCCTGACGGCGCTTGAAAGTGGCCGTCCTGGCTTGCCCCCCCTGACTGCCCATGAAGTCCGTTTAAGTTACCTTGAATACTTTGTGGGTAGGGGGGCCATCAATATGCCAGACAATGTCTGAAACCTTGTTCAAATAAAAAAATCATTTTAACTACTAAAATCTTTGGTGACGTTTACTGATTGTGTTTCTTTTAGCTGACCCTGACAGAAATGTGGTGAGTCCTGAAAATGGCGTGATTGTGTAACATTACAAAGCACTGTTGGGTG
Source organism: Lithobates clamitans (assembly GCA_037952925.1). NCBI lineage: Eukaryota > Metazoa > Chordata > Amphibia > Anura > Ranidae > Lithobates > Lithobates clamitans. The sequence goes on along the minus strand of JBBGZY010000489.1, from coordinate 4,879,733 downwards.
TTGTTTACTAAAGGCAAAGACACTTGAATCTGCACTTGTAGTGCAAAGTGGATTTTACCTTAGGAAATAACACCCATTGTCACAGAAAACACCAATTAGAGCACAACAAAAGTTTTGGAACGTGGAAACAATAACCCACACATTCTTGATTATTAATCTTTTTAATCCCAGCACAATCACATGTGCATTTGTAAAAGGTTTTTAAAACAAACCAACATGTTTGTTGTATAACAATTTTTGGGGTCACATTAGAAAAAGTAGAAATGTCCATTTAAGATAAAACAGGCATGTTTAAAACCAACAAGAAAGACACAAATCTTAAACTTACAAACTTCACATTTGGTAGAACTTGAAGGCAATATCAGACATGAGTATTTACAAACTGTGTTTGATATTGCATTCAGATGGGGTGAAGTCACCCCAGGAAAAGCCAAATTTTGAAGATGCACACAAATTGTCGAATGTCAACATGTGCTAGCTGCCATCACGGGGGATCAAGGGACGTGTTTTGTTGGTGCAACCCCTTCCTCTCAACTACTTTATTATTGAGGAAGGGGTTGCACTCCCAAAACGCCTACATTGATCTCCCGTGATGGCAGATACCACATGTTGACACACTGTGTGCATCTTCAAAATTTGGCATTTCGCGAATATGTAAAAAAATGTTAGAAATTTTTAGATCACAAAAAGCACAAAAAAAGGAATGGAATTTGGAGGGGTTTTAAACTCTCCCTAAAACATCAATGATGTTCTTCATTTCTTTTGAACATCACTGATGTTTTTCTGGATGTTTTCCAAGTCCCTATTACACCCCATGATCTCCCCAATCAGGATCTGTGCACTTTCAGAGGTGAAATGATCTGGATCCACAACCTCACGATCACCTAAAAAGATAGAAACAAAAACACACCATGTATTATAAATCTGCTGGCATCCATCTCTTACCTGAGGCTGTGGTCGCAGACACTCACCTGATGTGGTGACAATTTCCACCACGTCTCCTTCCTCCTCCTCCTCCTGTTGTGTTTGACGGATTTCCCCTTCTTCCAGAGGTGTGGGGCCTGTGATCTCCTCGGATGAGGGGTGTCCTCCGAGTCTTTTCTCCCCTATGTAAAAAAAAAATAGGTATAGTTAGCACACAGATATTTGATGGCAGAACTAGGAATATGAAACATTGTTTGGAAGTGGGGTACAATTTTCTGTTTTGGCAGAGTTCCAAGATGAAGACATATTTTGTCCTTGGTCAAGCTTGAATACTTACCTGTTTTGTACAAGCTTCACAGATGGAGTCACCCCTATAGTATCCACTGGAGCACCTGTGTGGGACCCCCTAATAAAAAGGGTGTTCTGGTGTAATAAACATAAAGAATAGGAACACAGGACAACTACTTACTTTTTTGCAGCACTCTCCTGATCCTTCTGTACTGCTCATGCTCCCTTAATTTCAGGTCCGACCACCGCTTCCTGAGCTGATCCTTGGATCGCCGTACCCCGAAATTCCGGTGCATACTCTTGACCACTTTCGCCATGATCTTGGCCTTTCTCATATTGGGGTTGGGGTAAGGTCCATACTTTCGTCATAGTCGGCCCTCTTCAGGATGTCCACCATCTCCAACATCTCCCCAAAGGACATATTTGATGCCTTAAATCGTCTCTTCCGGGATCGGGACGTTTCAGGCTCTGGGCTTTCCTCCTCCTCCTCGTTGCTGTAATTAGCACGCACCTGCTGTGTCTCCGCCATGTGCTCTTCCCCCAGTGCGCCGAACGAGAAAGGGCGGGGAATAGACTAGAAAGAACGTCAGGGGCAGGCGGAGTTTCACGCATGCGCAGTGTATATAAAGCATAACACGCGTGCGTAGTACGTATGATCTGTGAGCGGAGGAAGGAGCATCGGAGGCGCCGATCGTGATAACGAAGGTAAGATCTAAACTTGGGCCTATACTGCTTCTAGATTGAGGCCTATATTGTAACAAGATTAGGAGAATTTCACCTGACATTAGGGTTTGTCTTGTGTTGTGTCTTGCAGAGAAAATGGATGGCTTCAATGACCACAACTTCCTCCCCCTGTTCATAGACAAATACAGGGAGCTGCCCTGTCTTTGGCAGGTAAAACACCCACATTATAATCATAAACAAAAGAGGCAGGCAGCGCAGGAGAAACTGCTGGAGTTGGTGAAGCCAGTGGTCCCCACAGCAACCATCCCTTATTTAAAAGCCAAAATTGGTGGCCTGAGGAGCACTTATCTTAGGGAGCGCAAGAAGGTCACAGATTCCCAGAGATCCAGAGCTACAGCAGATGACGTTTATGTCCCCAGGCTGTGGTACTATGAGAGACTGCGATTTCTGTCAGACCAGACTGGAGTCAGGGAATCCCTCTCCACTCTTCCTTAAACTCTTCCTTCCACCCTATCTTCCACCCCAGCCGAGGCTTCTGATGTCCAACCTGGGACTTCCAGAAGTGGAGGAGCCCAGCTGGAGTCAGGTATAGCATTCTTCTACAGATTTCTGGTCAATAAATAAATGATGTTTACTAGATGTTATTATTGATCACTAATTGCTGATTTAATAAAGTGTTTGTCATATCAATAGACAGTAGCGTTCAAAAATAATTGGGACAAGAATGAAAAATGCTGGGCTCAGAATGATAATCTGTTATATTTGTTAACATTAAATTTACAACAGTCATGAGCTGAAAATTGTGGGTGATTGATGAAGAAAAAACTAAAACTATGTCCCTTTTTCATACACAGGAAGACCTCAGCCAGGAGGAGGAGGCTGTGGAATGTGGCACACAGGAGGAGGCTGTGGAATGTGGCAGCCAGGAGGAGGCGGGGGTTAGTGGTAGCCAGGAGGAGGCAGGGCTAAGTGGCAGCCAAGAGAAGCCTGGGCCCAGTAGGAGCCTGACCGAATCGCAGGTTCCTCCCCTCCGCCTTCCAACCAAAAGACCCAGGAAGGGGAGTCACGTGCAGTATTCAGCGCTCAGGCTCATTCAGGAGGCTTCTGCGTCCCTCAGAGCCACCCCCTCTCCTGAAGAGGCCTTTGCCTGCATGGCTGCCACCAAACTGAAGGGCATGCAGGAGGGACAATGCCTCCTGTGTGAGGAGGGGGTGAGGGGCGAAATCACACCCAATCCCCACCTGAGTGAGTTGGACCATCCTCCTCTTCCTCCTCCTCCTCCTCCTGCCACAACTACACCAGCAGAGCCACAGCGTGGAAGGTAGCGTGGAAGGAAGACCAGAGAGTGATGACCTGGGTTCAGTCTGGTCTGGCAAAAGATGCAGTCTCTTGTATGACCACAGCCTGGGGACATACATGTCATCTGCTGCTTTCTGGATCCTTGAGACTTCTGGACCAGACTGCACTCCCTTACATATGGACTCCTCAAGCCACCAATTTTGCTGTAAAATAATTGATGTGTGCCGTGGGGGTCAAAGGATTCACCAATTTCTGCTGTTTCTCCAGCGCTGCCTCCCTCTTTGTTTGGTTGTGAGCCCTTAATAAAGGTTTTTTTGTTTTAATTATACTTGCCTATGTGTGTTTTCCATCAAAAGGACAGTTTGTTTGTGAGGAGGCAGGTACATTTCAAAAATACAATGTGAAATTAACAAGGGACACCAACACCAAGCAATCTCCTTGAGATTAAAGATTAAATAATACAAGATAATAATGGTGTTGTGGTAACCTGACACACAAAACACACACAAAAATATTCAGGATGTAAAATAAATAAAAATAAAAAATTAACAACAAGATCAGCCTTGAAAAAAATACAAACCAAAAAAAAAAAACACATCAGGCTTGAAAAAAATAAATTCATTCTTCTAGCATTATAAAATAGAAGAGAGAGCGCTGTATTAAACAATGTTAAACATTGCAGCCAAGGCCAAGAGAGCGAGCCCACCAGTCGCATTTTTTTATATATCCTCTCCCACAGTCCTTTTTGATGGCTGTTTCTTCTGGGAAATGTAGTCTAGAAGAGATTCATAAGTACATGGATGGCTGACTGCAGAACTACAAGTCCCAAGGAAGGAAGGGGAACTCCCCTGCTCTATAGTCAGGAAGTAAAATAAGGGTGGAAGTGCAAGCAATAGAGGGAAACTAGTTGGTCTGTGGCCCCAAGGATTATGTCTTCCGTATTCCGTATTCAGCTTGCAGTAGCCGGTACCTGGCTACATATAAGATGAACACTTCAAACAGAATCTTTAAAGGTTTCCATGGATAGTAACATTTTTTTTCCTTTAAGCTATCTACACACTTACGGAAGAATGCAGAAAATAAGAGAATGCTTCTGTCTAGTTGGCTAACAAAGCCTACATTTTGCTAATCTCTATGGTAACCGTAGGGGCTTTTTAACATTTTACTGATGTACACTATGAAGCACAATTTATTTGCATTTGTTGCAGGACTTAATAGTAAGTTCATGTACCCTCAGTGATAATAGAGTCCAACACTCTCTAAGAGGACATCCATCAACTGTGTAATCATGGAAACTAGTTACTTACCAACACTGAGGAAAGACAAACTGGAGCAATAATGAAGCAGTTTCCGTGCTTTATTGTTTCAGATAAATCAAGCAGGTTTATTGCCTTTTTTTAAGGCTAATGTAAATCAATCACAGTAATAAATGGGGAGTACTCGGAATGGTCTGGTGTGGAAAGTGGGGTCCTCAGGGTTCTGTTCTGGGACCAATCCTTATTAATTTATTCATAAACGATCTGGGGGATGGGATAAATAGCTCAATCTCAGTATTTACGGACGATACTAACTAAGCAGGGCAATAATTTCTCCCCGCAGGATGTGGAAATCTTGCAAGAAAATCTGAACAAATTATTGTTGTGGGCAACTACAGGGGGGAGAACCTCAGGGAATCTAGGATGGAAAAGGACCCTGGGGTCAAAGGAAAGGTTACAAGCACTGAACTTATTCTCTCTGGAGAAGATACGCTTGAGAGGGGATATGATTTCAATGTACAAATACCATACTGGTAAAACCACAATAGGGATAAAACTTTTCCGTGAAAAGGAATTTAAAAAGACACGCGGCCATTCACTAAAATTAGAAGAGAAGCAGTTTAACCTTAAACTGCGTAGAGGGTTTTTACTGTAAGAGCAGTAAGGATGTGGAATTCTCTTCCACTGTTTCAGCAGGGAGCATCGATAATTTCAAAAAACTATTAGATAAGCACCTGAAGGACCACAACATACAGGGATATACAATGTAAAACTAACATAAAAGCACACACTCAGGTTGGACTTGATGGACTTGTATCTTTTTTCAACCTCACCTACTATGTAACTATGTAACAATGCAAATGTATATTGTGCTGTGGGACTGCACCACCAGTGGTGGATTGTACAGCATGTATATCCAGAAACGTATTGTGCCTTTGAGCAAAATAATACAACTGCTGCACAGTTGAGCAGTGGCTAGCACTGATTTGCATGATTGATGTCCTGGTTTCAAAGCCCACTAAGACCCTTAGGCACAGAGCTTTTATTTTCTTCCTATCTACAGTACATATACTCCAAAGACATGCTGGTAGGTTAATTAGATCCTGTCGAAAAATTGGCCAAATATGTGTATGTTGTATGTGTATGTGTTTGTAAGCGTGTCAGGACCCCATGGGGCAAGGACCGCGCTATACTGCAGATGGACACCGGCAGCAAAAAGCGCCCTGAGGCGATTCAGTTCGCATAGGTAGCGCTATACAAGTCACTCATTCATTCATTCATTCATATAGATAACTTTGTTGTTCCAGAAAATAAAAAAATATCAGCAAACAACATCACAAAAAAAGCCTAGCTGTACATATCTGTGTGAATAAAGCAGTGATTTTAGTTTGCATGCACCAATGGGAAAGGCAGCTATGTGAATAGTAAATCTGCTCTTTAAATTTCTGCAAAATTTGATGATGGTGTTGCAAAACTGTATTTAATATATATGCTACTGTAACTTTCCCCAGTTCAGCAGGGGTTATTTTACAGATATTACTATGGTTAAACATGTATAGTAACACATAACACTGACATATCAGCTTTTATGAGTTTAGAGTAGTCACAGCAAGAAAAGCTGATTTCAGATTATAAATTTTGTAATGCATTTTTATAAAACAACGCATAAAAAAAAACATGTTATCATTTGCATTTCTATTTGTTTACACTATCAGATGAAAAGATGTGAGAGTAGAAATCTCTGCACAAACAAGATTAGGAATAAGGGAAAAATCTTTTTACTCTGTGGCTATTGATCTTTCCAGCCTCTAGGTTTTTATGCCCGGTGCCCAAAGATTCAGAGATGCATTGCATCTTAAAATAGCCAAGTTAATATTAGAATGTAACCCTTCATTTAAAATATGTAACCTCTCTGTGCAGTGTTTCTCACTAAACAACTCTGATTTCCAACATTTTTCATGTTACAACCAAAAATGTAAATGAATTTTATTGGGATTTTATGTGATAGACCAACACAAAGTGGCACATAATTGTGAAGTGGAAGGAAAATGATAAATGTTTTCAAATATTTTTACAAATAAATATCTGAAAAGTGTGGAGTGCATTTGTATTCAGCCCCTCTGAGTCAATACTTTGTAGAACCACCTTTCGCTGCAAATACAGCTGCAAGTCTTTTTTTGGTATGTCTCTACCAGCTTTGCACATCTAGAGAGTGACATTTTTGCAAATTCTTCTTTGCAAAATAGCTCAAGCCCTGTCAGATTGGATGGAGAGCGTCTGTGAAAAGTAATTTTCAAGTCTTGCCACAGATTCTCAATTGGATTTGGGTCTGGACATTGACTGGGCCATTCTAACACATACTGTAAATATGCTTTGATCTAAACCTTTCCATTGTAGCTCTGGCTGTATGTTTAGGGTCTTTGTCCTGCTGGAAGGTGAACCTCCGCACCAGTCTTAAGTCTTTTGCAGACTCTTACAGGTTTTCTTCTAAGATTGCCCTGTATTTGGCTCCATCCATCTTCCCATCAACTCTGACCAGTTTTCCTGTCCCTACTGAAGAAAAGCATTGCCACAACATGATGCTGCCACCAATATGTTTCACGGTGGGGATGGTGTGTTCAGGGTGATGTCCAGTGTTAGTTTCCCGCCACACATAGCGTTTGCTTTTAGGCCAAAAAGTTCAATTTTGGTCTCATCTGAACAGAGCACCTTCTTCCACATGTTTGCTGTGTCCTTCACATGGCTTCTCACAAACTGAGCTGTGGGATCTCTGCAGCTTCTCCAGAGTTACCATGGACCTCTTGGCTGCTTCTCTGATTAATACTCTCCTTGCCCGACCTGTCAGTTTAGGTGGACTGCTAGGTCTTGGTAGGTTTGCAGTTGTGCCATATTCTTTCTATTTTTGGATAGGGATAAGCCGAACACCCCCCGGTTCGGTTCGCAGCAGAACATGCGAACAGACAAAAAACTCATTCGAACACGCGAACACCGTTAAAGTCCATGGGACACGAACGTGAAAAATCAAAAGTGCTAATTTTAAGGATTAATATGCAAGTTATTTTCATAAAAAGTGCTTGGGGACCTGGGTCCTGCCCCAGGGGACATGTATCAATGCAAAAAAAAGTTTTAAAAATGGCCTTTTTCGGGAGCAGTGATTTTAATAATGCTTAAAGTGAAACAATAAAAGTGGAATATTCCTTTAACCACTTCCCGCCCGGCCCATAGCAGATGACGGCCGGACAGTGGTTGTGTTATCCTGACTGGGCGTCATATGACGTCCAGCAGGATAACCCCCTAGAGTGCGCCCGCGGGGGCGCGCAGCACGGCGATCGGGGACGGCATGTGTCCCTCGGACACAGCGCTTCCCCGATCATGGTAAACAGCCAGTGATTTTGGCCATTTACCACGTGATCGGCTGTGTCAACGTCACAGCCGATCACATGTCATAACAAACTCGGCGGTGCTCACGCAGGGCAGGGATCGAGGAAGGCGGGTGTCCCTTGGACACAGCGCTTTCCCGATCAAGGTAAACAGCCAATGAAATTGGCTGTTTAGCATGTGACCGGCTGTGTCCAATCACAGCCGGTCACAAATGTAAACAGAGGAGCAGTTACCATCTGATCTCTGCTCTCTCCTCACACACCGATCGTATGAGGAGAGAGCAGGGATCAGTAAGTGAGATCAGTGTAGTGTTCTGTCTATATATACTGTATACTGTGCACAACACAACCCCCACAATAAAGAGGAGCTGTCACACAGCCCAGCCCATCTGTCAATCAGCCCATCTGTCAATCAGCCCATCTGTCAGTCAGCCCATCTGTCAATCATCCCATCTGATCAATCAGCCCAGCCAATCAGCCCATCTGTCAGTCACCCAATCAATCAGCCCATCTGTCAATCATCTGTCACAGGCCCAACGCTATCAGTACCGCCATTGGTACCGCCACACAGGCTACCAGTACCGCCATTGGTAACACAGCCAGTCCTGCCATCAGGCCCACTATCGGTACCGCCATTAGGCCCACCTCCATCAGTACCGCGACACACCGATGGCTACCAGTACCGCCATCGGTACCACCGCCAGTTCAGCCATCAGGCCCACCATCTACACCACCACACAGGCCCACCACACAGGCCCGCCACACAGGCCCGCCACACAGGCCTGTTACCAGTACTGCCACCTGTACCGCCATCAGTACCGCCACCAGCACACGTACCGCTACCTGTACCACGATCGGTACCACCACCACCCGTACCGCCACCTGTACCGCAATCGGTACCACCACACAGGCCCGCCACTAATACCACATCGGTACCACCACTACCGCCAGCAGTACCATTACATAGGCTAGCCAAAAAGCACTACCAATAATGTCGCAAAGGGTTTACACACTTGAGGAGGCATATGCCCTTCTTACCATGTCGGATGATGAGAGCAGCGGGGAGCTCACATCATCCGATTCTGGTTCAGAATACGAGCCAATGGAGGATAGTGGATCGGAGTCCGAGTCCTCGGAGGAAACCGTCCCTCCCAAAAGAATGAGATCAGGACCAAGATCAGGACCGAGATCAGGACCAAGATCAGGACCAAGATCAGGAGATCTGCCCACCACCAGCAGCGCCAGACCCCAGGAAGAGGAGCCCAGTACAAGCACTGGATTCACACGCCCAACCTGAAGAACCCAGCCCCAGTCCTACCTTCCCGATGCCCTGGCTAACCCCTTATGATTTCCTGCCCCCCTTTCACTGCACAGCCAGGTGTGCAACCCAACACTAAAAAGGCAAAGACTCCCAGCTCCAGCCCCATGATTGCCCCACATATATTGGAACCAGTGGTAAAATTGTCTGGGAGCTGGCATACCCCCTGTTCGACAAAGGATACCATTTATATGTCGACAACTATTATACCCGCCTGCCCCTTTTTCGTCACCCCGGCCTGCGGTACTTTAAAAAAAAAAAACGGAAGGGATGCCCACAAAATTTGTTGACCAAAAAATTGCAAAACAGAGAATCGGCATTCATGAGGAACGAGAAAGTGTTGGCCATGAATTAGAGGGACAAGAAAGATGTCCACAACCTCTCTACCATCCGCAATGACACCGTGGTGGAGACCCAAAGAAGAGGCGGCCCCATTGTAAAGCCCGAATGTGTCCACGATTATAATATGTACATGGGATAGTGGATTTAAACGATCAGATGCTACAGCTCTATTTATCAACCAGAAAGTCCCGTTATTGGTATAAGAAAGTTGCGTTTCACCTGTTTCACATGGCCCTTTTTAATTCGTTTGTCTGCTACCAAAAAGCAACTCAAAACCAACAAATCACCTACCTGAAGTCTACCGCCCCAGTAAGCATTCGTTCTGATAGCGTGAGTCGACTTCACGAGCAACACTTTACCCTATCACATTCCCCCCACAGAATCTGGAAGAAGATGCCAAAATGCCGTGTATGCAGCAGAGGAGAAGTAAGAAGAGATACCAGCTATTATTGTCCCCAATGTCCCTCCCAACCTGGCCTGTGCATCGGAGATTGCTTCAAAAATTATCATACATCCATCCAATATTAGTTCCCCTTATTATTAACAGACTGCCATTTCCCCATTTGCCTGCTACCATGTTAATTAACTGACTCTGGCCTGTTTACCGACGATGTCTTTGCTTGCCCATTTAAACCACGTTTCTGACTTCCACGTGCACCGATCTTGGCCTGTTAATCGACCATGTTTTTGCCTGCCACTTGGACTGATCTTTTGGCCATCTACTTCAGTATACAGGGGTCTCACATATGTGAGGGGCTTCAGAATAGCGTTCTGAGTAGAGAAAAACAGTTTTTCGTTATCTGTGCTCCCAGAACAGGGTCTGGTTGCCCTGAGGCTTCAAAGCAAATTGGGTGGGAGAAGCCTCTACCCCTGTCCCCCTGGCCCTAAGCTTGATGGTCCTTCCTACTGCCTGGACCAATACTTTGGCTGTGCTGACCATATTGCTGCCTGTAATGACCCATGACACTATGGACCATGTTTCTTCCTGCTGCTTGGACCAATACTTTGGCTGTGTTGACCATATATCTGCCTGCCAGGACACCTCTGCCTGCTACCTGGACCTGTAATTTGGCTGTGCTTTGGCTGTGCTTTGGCTGTGCTCTGGCTGTGCTTTGGCTGTGCTCTGGCTGTGCTGACAGTATCTACTGAACTATGGACAGTATTCCTGCCTGCTGCCTGGATGATTGCTTTTGCTGTCGCTGACCTCATTCCTGCCTGCTGCCTGGACCGATGCTCTCCTCTGTGGACCACTGCACTTCTAAAACCACAGGTAATCATTTGTTATTTGGTATGTACCTGCTATGTGTTAGAAATATGAAGGGCCTTCAAAAATGTGATCGGTAGTCAGAAAATGATATGTGTAATTAATGCTGCTAGAATGCCTGGAGGTGCTACTTCACTGTTGGGCCTCTGTATGTGGCCAGGCTGTGTAAAAGTCTCAAACATGTGGTATCGCCATACTCAGTAGGAGTAGCAGAATGTATCTTGGGGTGTCATTTTTGCTATGTACATGCTATGTGTTAGAAATATCTTATAAAGGGACAACTTTGTGTAAAAAAAATGCATTTTTATTTTTTTCCACATTTTCCAAAAACTTTTGGAAAAAAATGAACTGTTCAAAAGACTCATTCCGTCTCATAGATTATACGTTGGGGTGTTTTCTTTCCAAAATGGGGTAATTTTGTGGACAATTCCGTTGTCCTGGTACTCCAGGGCCTTCAAAAGTGTAATAGGTGGTTGAGAAAGGATATGTGCAATTTATGCTTGTAGAACGCCTGAAAGTGCTACTTCACTGTTGGGGATTTGTATGTGGCCAGGCTGTGTAAAAGTCTCACACATGTGGTATTGCAATACTCAGGAGGAGTAGCGGAATTAATTTTGGGGTGTCATTTTTGCTATATACATGCTATATGTTAGAAATATCTTAAAAATGGACAACTTTGTGTAAAGAAAATGCATTTTCATTTTTTTCCACATTTTCCAAAAACTTCTGGAAAAAAATGAAAAGTTAAAAACACTCATTATGCCTCATAGATTATACGTTGGGGTGTTTGCTTTCCAAAATGGGGTCATTTTGTGGACAATTCCATTGTCCTGGTGCTCCAGGGCCTTCAAAAATGTAATAGACGGTTGAGAAAAGATATGTGCAATTTATGCTTGTGGAACGCCTGAAAGTGCTACTTCAATGCTGGACATTTGTATATGGCCAGGCTGTGTAAAAGTCTCACACATGTGGTATCGCCATACTCAGGAGGAGTAGCGGAATGCATTTTGGGATGTTATTTTTGCTATGTACATGCTATGTGTTAGAAATATCTTATAAATGGACAACTTTGTGTAAAAAAAATGCATTTTCATTTTTTTTCCACATTTTTCAAAACCTTCTGGAAAAAAATGAATCGTTCAAAAGACTCATTATGCCTAATAGATTATACGTTGGGGTGTGTGCTTTCCAAAATGGGGTTATTTTGCGGACAATTCCATTGCCCTGGTGCTCCAGGGCCTTCAAATTGTAATAGGTGGTTGAGAAAGGATATGTGCAATTTATGCTTGTAGAATGCCTGAAAGTGCTACTTCAATGTTGGGCCTTTATATATGGCCAGGCTGTGTAAAAGTCTCACACATGTGGTATCGCCATACTCGGGAGGAGTAGCAGAATGTATTTTGGGGTGCAGTTGCAATTATGCATATGCTGTGTGCATAGGCGTGCGCACGGGGTGTGCCGGGTGTGCCTGGGCACACCCTAATCACCCCCTGCTGTGTCCAGAGATTTGCCCCAAAAAGCTGCATCCAAGAGAGTGTGTGGCCCGCGCTGCCTGTGAAACAGTTTCACAGGCAGCAGAGCGTGAGAATTGCCAGAGCTGTTCAGTGTATGAAACTGTCAGATAATGACACTGCATGCAGGGAGAGACACCAGCTGTCAAAATGTCGGGGTGATGTCGGGGGTGGGCGGGACAGAACGGCCATCAAACACCAGCCAATGGGATGGGGTCTGGGCGGGCCGCTACATTTATGTGGCCCCGCCCCCTCTCTGAAGCAGCTCAAACATTGGCTTGTGTTTATAGCGCTTGGTCCCGCCCACTCCCGACATCGCGGCTGAGTTGTAAGTCATCACAACTCAGCCGCGATGTCGGGGGTGGGCGGGATCAAGCGTCAACACCAGCCAATGATTGGGCTGCTTCTGAGAAGGGGCGGAGCCAGAGAAATGTAGCGGCCCGCCCAGACCCATCCTATTGGCTGGTGTTTGTTAACTGTTCAGTCCCGCCCACCACCAGCATCACCGCTGACTTTTAACAGCTGGTGTCTCTCCCTGCATGCAGTGTCATTATCTGACAGTTCCATACACTGAACAGCTCTGGCAATTCTCACGATCTCCTGAATGTGAAACTCCCCCTCTTTCCTATCTGTGCCACCCAATACTGCCTATCAGTGCCAACCAATGATGCCAATCAGTGCCAACCAATGCTGCCTATCAGTGCCAACCAACGCTGCCAATCAGTGCAGACCAATGCTGCCAATCAGTGCCAACCAATGCTGTCTATCAATGCCAACCAATGCTGCCAATTGGTGCCAACCAATGCTGCCAATCAGTGCCAACCAGTACTGCCTATCTGTGCCAGTGCTGCTTATCAGTGCCAACCAATTCTGCCTATCAGTGCCAACCAGTGCTGCCTATCAGTGCAAACCAGTGCTGCCTATCAGTGCCAACCAATGCTGTAAATCAGTGCCAACCAATGCTGCCTATCAGTGCCCATAAGTGCTGCCCATCAGTGCTGCCAATCAGTGCCCATCAGTGCTGCATATCAGTGCCCATCAGTGCTGCCTATTAATGCCAATCAGTGCTGACAATTAGTGCCCATCAGTGCTGCCAGTCAGTGCCCATCAGTGCTGCCAATCAGTGCCAACCAATGCTGCCTATCAGTGCCAACGAATGCTGCCAATCAGTGCCAACAAATGCTGCCAATCAGTGCCAACCAATGCTGCCTATCAGTGCCAACCAGTACTGCCTATCCGTGCCAGTGCTGCTTATCAGTGCCAACCAATTCTGCCTATCAGTGCCAACCATTGCCAACCAGTGCTGCCTATCAGTGCAAACCAGTGCTGCTTATCAGTGCCAACCAATGCTGCCTATCAGTGCCAGTGCTACTTATCAGTGCCAACCAATGCTGCCTATTAGTGCCAACCAGTACTGCCTATCTGTGCCAGTGCTGCTTATCAGTGCCAACCAATTCTGCCTATCAGTGCCAACCAGTGCTGCCTATCAGTGCAAACCAGTGCTGCCTATCAGTGCCAACCAATGCTGCCTATCAGTGCCAATCATTGCTGAAAATCAGTGCCAACCAATACTGCCTATCAGTGCTGCATATCAGTGTCCATCGGTGCTGCCTATCAGTGCCAATCAGTGCCCATAAGTGCTGCCCATCAGTGCTGCCAATCAGTGCACATCAGTGCTGCATATCAGTGCCCATCAGTGCTGCCTATCAGTGCCAATCAGTGCTGACAATTAGTGCCCATCAGTGCTGCCTATTAGTGCCACCTACCAGTGCCCATCAGTGCTGCCAGTCAGTGCCCATCAGTGCTGCCTATCAGTGCAGCCTATCAGTGCCCATCAGTGCTGCCTATCAGTGCCAATCAGTGTCCATCAGTGCTGCCAATCAGTGCTGCGAATCAGAGCCTATCAGTGCCCATAAGTGCTACCAATAAGAGCCCATAAGTGATGCATATAAGTGCCCATCGGTGCCACCTATCAGTGCCAATCAGTGCCCATTAGTGCCAATCAGTGCTGCCTATCAGTGCCACCTATCAGTGCACATCAGTGCTACCAATTAGTGTCCATCAACGCTGCCAATCAGTGCAGCCTATTAGTGCCCATCAGTGCTGCCTATCAGTGCCCATCAGTGCTGCCTTAGCAGGGATGGTGGAAACCCCTCTACAGATAATTGCAATACAAATTACCTTCGAGTGCAACAACTTTTTAGTTGGGAGGTTCACACCATTATAGCACTTTGGATTTTTTATTTTTTAGAGTGTTACACTTAATTGTATGTTTTAGTTACAGTTATAATGCGAATTATTGCACTTGAAGTTAATTTCCCACCACCCCTGCTAAGTCCATGTCTTTATGGACCTTGCTTTGTGCACTGGTGCGCAGTCATGTTGGAAGGGGTCATCCCCAAACTGTTCCCTCAAAGTTGAGAGCATGAAATTGTCCAAAATGTCTTGGTATGCTGACGCCTTAAGAGTTCCCTTTACTGGAACTAAGGGGCCAAGCCCAACCCCTGAAAAGCAACTCCACACCAAAATCCCCCCTCCATCAAATGATTTGGACCAGTGCACAAAGCAAGGTCCATAAAGACATGGATTTGCGAGTTTGGGGTGGAGGAACTTGACTGACCTGCAAAGAGTCCTGACCTCAACCCGATAGAACACCTTTGGGATGAATTTGAGTGGAGACTGCGAGCCAGGCCTTCTTGTGCAACATCAGCGCCTGACCTCACAAATGCCCTTCTGGAAGAATGATCAAACATTCCCATAGACACACTCCTAAACCTTGTGGACAGCCTTCCTAAAAGAGTTGAAGCTTTTATAGCTGCAAAGGGTGGGCCAACTCAATATTGAACCCTATGGACTAAGACGGCATTAAAGTTCATGTGCGTGTAAAGGCAGGCGTCCCAATACTTTTGACAATATATATATATATATATATATGTATGTGTGCTTGAGCTTTTGGGTGCACACCCTAATGCAATAGGCTGCGCACGCCTATGGCTGTGTAAGAGAAATAAGCTGTTAATATGACCAGTTTGTGTAAAAAAAAAAAAAAAATCTTAATTTTCCCAAGAATTGTGTGAAAAAATTACAACTTCAAAAAACTCACCATGCCTATTAGTAAATACCTTGGACTGTCTACTTTCCAAAAAGGGGTCATTTGGGGGGTATTTGTACTTTCCTGGCTTCTTAGTGTCTCAAGAAATGAGATAGGCCTTCAGTACATCAGGTGTGATCAGATGTGATCAATTTTCAGTGATTGGCACCATAGGTTGTAGACTCTATATCACAAAGACCAAATTATATACATTAATTTGAATTATTTTTACCAAAGATATGTAGCAGTATAAATTTTGCCACAAATTTATGAAGAAGAATGACTTATTTGCAAAATTTTACAATAGAAACTAAAAAAAAGTGTGTTTTTTTCAAAATTTTCGCAGTTTTTTGGCTTATATCGCAAAAAATAAAAAACCCAGTGGTGACTAAATACCACCAAAAGTAAGCTCTATTTGTGAGAAAAAAATGATACAAATTTTGTTTGGATACAGTGTAGCCTGACTGAGTAATTGTCATTCAAAGCGTGAGAGCGCTGAAAGCTGAAAATTGGTCTGGGCGGGAAGGTGCATAAGTGCCTGGTATTGAAGTGGTTAAATTTCGTACCTGGGGGGTGTCTATAGTATGCCTGTAAAGTGCCGCATTTTTCCCATGTTTAGAACAGTCCCTGCACAAAATGACATTTCTAAAGGAAGAAAACTACTTGCGGCTATAATAAATTGTAGGGTCTCGGCAATACAGATAAAATTCATTGAAAAAAACGGCATGGGTGTCCCCCCAAAAATCCATATCAGGCCTTTTGGGTCTGGTATGAATATTAGGGGAAACCCCGAACCAACATTAAAAAATAAATTGCGTGTTTGGGGACCCGGGTCCTGCCCCAGGGGACATGTATCAGTGCAAAAAAAGTTTTAAAAACTGCGTTTTTTCGGGAGCAGTGATTTTAATAATGCTTAAAGTGAAACAATAAAAGTGGAATATTCCTTTAAATTTCATACCTGGGGGGTGTCTATAGTATGCCTGTAAAGTGGTGCATTTTTCCCATGTTTAGAACAGTCCCTGCACAAAATGACATTTCTAAAGGAAAAAAACTACTCCAAACCAAAATTAAAAAAAAAAAATGCATGCGGGTCCCCCCAAATTCCATACCAGGCCCTTCCGGTCTGCTATGGATATTAAGGAGAACCCTGTGCCAAATTTGTTTTAAAAAATGGCGTAGGGGTCCCCCTTAAAATCTATACCAGACCCTCAAGGTCTGGTATGGATTTTAAGGGGACCCCGCGCCAAAATTTAAAAAAAATGCCGTAGGGGTCCCCCCAAAAATCCATACCAGACACTTATCTGAGCACGCAACCTGTCAGGCTGCAGGAAAAGAGGGGGGATGAGAGAGTGCCACCCCTGAACTGTACCAGACCACATGCCCTCAACATGGGGAGGTTGCTTTGGGGTAGCCCCCCAAAACACCTTGTCCCCATGTTGATGACGACAAGGGCCTCATTCCCACAACCCTTGCCTGGTGGTTGTGGGGGTCTGCGGGCAGGGGGCTTACCGGATTCTGGAAGCCCCTTTTAACAAGGGGACCCCCAGATCCTGGCCACCCCTGTTTGAAATGGTAAGGGGTACATCGTACCCCTAATATTTTACAAAAAAGTGTCAAAATGTAAAAAACCACAAGACACATCATGGGACATTATTAAAAAATAAAAAGATAAAAATGTCCCACGAAGTCCATTCATCTTCTTCTCTCGCTCCGCCGACAGACAAAAAAAACCCCACACGCCACCACCGATCTGCCTCTATGGGAGGCACCCGCCGTAATGACCGTCCTCTCAGGTGACAGTTCTTTTATAACTGAGGGCGGGGCCAAACAGTGACGTACCCGGGTGACCCCGCCCCACTCTGACGTACGAGGACTTCCCAATGATTTTCCTGTGACATCATAGGGGGCAGGGCCACCCGTTTACGTAAATGGGTGGCCCCGCCCCCCTCTGACACCACAGGGAAGCCATTGGGAAGTCCCTGTGCATCAGAGGGGGGCGGGGTCACCAGGGTATGTCACCATGTGGCCCCGCCCTCAGTTATAAAAGAACTGACACCTGAGAGGACAGTCATTACGGCGGGTGCCTCCCATGGAGGCGGATTGGTGGCGACATGCAGGGGTTTTTTAATTTATTTTTTTGGCCCATCGGCGGAGCGAGAGAAGAAGATGAATGGACTTTGTGGGACATTTTTATTTTTTAATAAAGGACTTGTCCCAAGATGTGTCTTCTCGTTTTTTAACATTTTGACACTTTTTTTTAAATGGTAGGGGTACAATGTACCCATTACCATTTCAAACAGGGGGGGGCGGGATCTGTTGCCTGCCAGGTTGCGTGCTCGGATAAGGGTCTGGTATGAATTTTTTGGGGGATTTCCCCTTAAAATCCATACCAGACGCTTCAGGTCTGGTATGGATTTTGAGGGGGACCCCTATGCCTTTTAAAGAAAAAAAAATTGGTGCAGGGTTCCCTTTAATATCCATACCAGACCCAAAGGACCTGGTATGGATTTTTGGGGGGACCCCATGTCGTTTTTTTCCAATGACTTTTATCTGTATTGCCGAGACCCGACAATTCATTATAGCCGCAAATAGTTTTAAATGACTTTTTTTCCTTTAGAAATGTCTTTTGTGGAGGGACTGTTCTAAACACGGGAAAAATGCTCCACTTTACAGGGATACTATAGACACCCCCCAGGTACGAATTTAAAGGAAAATTTCACTTTTATTGTTTCACTTTAAGCATTATTAAAATCACTTCTCCTGAAAAAATGGACGTTTTTAAAACTCTTTTTTGCATTGATACATATCCCCTGGGGCAGGGCCCAGGTCCCCAAACACTTTGACAATACCATGCATATAAGCCTTAAAAATTAGCACTTTTGATTTCTCCCATAGAGTTTTAAAGGGTGTTCCGCGGCTTTCAAATTTGCCGCGAACACCCCAAATTGTTCGCTATTCGGCTTTTTCGAGTTGAACTTACATTCGACTAACATTCGACGGGCTCATCCCTATTTTCGGATGGTGGATTGAACAGTGCTCCATGACATGTTCAAAGCTTGGGATATTTATTTATAACCTAACTCTGCTTTAACCACTTGCTTACTGGGTACTTAAACCCCCCTCCTGTCCAGACCAATTTTCAGCTTTCAGCGCTGATGCATTTTGAATGACAATTGCGCGGTCATGCTACACTGTACCCAAATGAAATTTTTATCACTTTTTTTCCCCACAAATAGAGCTTTCTTTTGGTGGTATTTGATCACCTCTGTGCTTTTTATTTTTTGTTAAAAAAATTTAAAAAGACCGAATTTTTTAAAAATATTTTTTTTATATATTTTGTTATAAAATTTTGCAAACAGGTAATTTTTCTCCTTCATTGATGTACGCTGATGAGGCGGCACTGATGGGCACCGATAGGAGGCAGTGATGGGCACTGATGGGTGGCAGTGATGGGCACTGATGGGTGGCAATAATGGGCACTGATGGGTGGCAATAATGGGCACTGATCGGTTACACTGATAGGCAGCACTGCTAGGTGGCACTGATTGGCACCACTGGTGGGCATAGATAGGTGGCACTTGTGGGCATTGATAGATGGCACTCATGGGCATTGATAGTTGGCACTGGTGGGCACTGTGGGCACTGGCAGATGGCAATGGCAGGTGGCACTGGCAGGGGATACTGGTGGGCACAGATGAGGCATAATTGCCTCTTCCTCTTCGGGACTGATGTCCCTTGCAGATAAGCCGGTGATCGGCTTTTTTTTCTCCTCACACTGTCGGCGTGAGGAGAAAAAAAAACAATTACCGAGCTTTTGTTTACATCATGTGATCAGCTGTCATTGGCTGACAGCTGATTACATGGTAAAGGGCCGGGACTGGCCCCTTACTCGGATCAGCGATCACCCAAGTCTCAGTGACTCGTGATTACAGGGGGCGCGCGAGGCGCATGCTCAGGGGTGGCCGTCATATGACAGCCTCCCGGAAATTCAGGTCCGCGCTGTGGCTGTCATTCAGCTATACACGGACAGCAAGTGGTTAAACTTCTCCACAACTGTATCCCTAACCTGTCTGGTGTGTTCCTTGGCCTTCATGATGCTGTTTGTTCACTAAGGTTCTCTAACAAACCTCTGAGGGCTTCACAGAACAGCTGTATTTATACTGAGATTAAATTACACACAAGTGGACTCTATTTACTAATTAGGTGACTTCTGAAGACAATTGGTTGCACTAGATTTTAGTTAGGGGTATCAGAGTAAAGGGGGCTGAATACAAATGCACACCACACTTTTCAGATATTTATTTGTAAAAAAATTGGAAAACCATTTATTATTTTCCTTCCACTTCACAATTATGTGTCATTTTTTGTTGGTCTATCACATAAAATCCCAATAAAATACATTTACGTTTTTGGTTGTAACATGACAAAATGTGGAAAATGGCACTGTATATTGAAAAAAAAATGCCTACATGCTGCAAGTAACCTTAAGAAATCCAACAATAGAGCTGTTGCAAAAATGACAAAATTACAGGATTTCATCTGAAAACATGGACAAAAAAAATATAGATATCTGTCATTATTAGACGTGGGCACCTTGCTTTTTAGACCCAAATTATTAAAGTAGCAACCGTTTAGAGTAACATAGTGTAAAACAAATTGTGCATGAACTCTAACAATTAACTTCTCTTATTTGTTTTCTTTTATTCCGGTAAATATACCTGTAGGTAGGTGCCTACTGTATGCTTCTGTTTTAATATGTTTGCATATGTTATTTATGCTAGGGCATGGTTACTCTAAATATTTCTGGCTGATGCTGTAGGTGTTGGGGCATGTATGCCTTACTTCCTCTGCAGATGTGTTGAATCCTGTCTTTTTGGGTTATATACTGTATATATGCAAGAGGCTGACCTCAAGGGGGTTCCGATGTGGGAGTAGAGCAGTGAAGACCAGTGCTGTGATGTAGCTTTTCTTATTGTCGCCATCCCTCCAATATGCCTGTTCACTGGGAAACCATGTGTCATGGACTATAGTTACTATGGACATTTTTCATCCCGGTTTGGGCAGCACAAGTTACCTACGCACCAATCTTGTGCTGCTAGGGACACTGTCTTGAATTAGCAGCACAGCCAATGTGACAACAAAGATAAATTGCAAATTTGGAAAAGATGTTCTGAACAATGATGTGCTATGTTCATGTAAACTTTTGAAGTAAAAGGACTTTGATTAATGAAGAAGTCGTCTTTGTCACTTACTGGTGGAAAGAAGTGTTTTAAGTAAGACAACAAGTAAAACTATGGTGTATCATAAGAATCTGAATACTGGGAGTTAAAGCGGGTTGGAGCACACAAATGTGTACAAGACAACACATACAGCCATCTGTGTTGGGGACGCTGAATACAAAGTTACATAGTTAGTCAGGTTGAAAAAAGACGCAAGTGCACCTAGTTCAACCAATAAAAGGGAAAAATATATCATACAATCCCATATATACAATCCTATACCCAGTTGATCAAGAGGAAGGCAAAAAACCCCAACAAAATATGATCCAATTTGCTCCAGGAGGGGAAACAATTCCTTTCTGATTCCCCAAGAGGCAATCAGATGTTTCCTGAATGAACTGTAGCTATGAATATTAGTATCCAGTTATATTATGTTTATGTAGGAAGGAATCCAGATCTTTCTTAAAACAATCTACTGAACTGGCCAGAACCACCTCTTGAGGGAGTCTATTCCACCTTTTCACAGCCTAGGGACTCTTACTGTGAAGAAGTCTTTTGTATTTGGAGGTGAAATCTCTTTTCCTCTAGATGTGGAAGAGTGACCCCTTGTCCTCTGTGATGACCTTAAAGCAAATAACTCAACACCAAGTTCATTATACGGACCACTTATGTACTTATACATGTTGATCATATCCCCCCTAATCTCCTCTTCTCAAGAGAATTAATTCAGTTCCTCTAATCTTCATTTTTTTTTTGTTTAATAACTTTTTATTAAGGAAAAATATAACATGTATACAATTATAATACAAAATAGATAACACTTCTATTTTTTCAACAACATAGGATACAGTACTCATAGAATCCACCAATTAGAAAATTATAGTAGGTACATCCAAGAAGATACATAGAGTCAGCTAAACAGCTAATTTGGATAAAAAATGTGAACTAGGTGAGCACTATACTCTAAATATAATTTAAATAGAAAATATTGCTTTAGTTTAACAGAAGTATACATCAAGACAGAGTAGTGGTAGAAAAGGAGAGAATAGAAGAGAAAGAATTGAAGGTGGGAGGGGAAAAGGGTAGGAAGTTGCTGGTATACTAGACCATGTATTGAGCAGAGGGGAGAATTAGCATGAATAAGTGCTGAATGGCTATGCTAGAGTGTTAGGTTTGAGGGGTTAGAGCAGGAGATTTGTATATGTGGCGGTAGACTGAAATTTTTTCCAAGATTCCCAGGTTAGAGAGTGTTTCTGGTAGGTCCCTCTAATATTGTGGGTGATACTCTCCATGAGGTGTACATTGTCAACCATTTGTAGCCAGGCCTTCATAGAAGGAATAATTGGTTGGCCCCAAAAGTGGGGATTAAGGCTTTGGCAGTGTTCAGTAGGTAAGGAATGATTCAGCGCTTGTACGCCTTTATGGGAGTTTTTGTGACATGAAAAAGAATAGCCCATGGGTCATTTGGTATATGAACATCAGCAATCTGAGCAATCAGAGTGCGAATATCCTCCCAGTACGGTTTAATCAGTGGGCAGAACCACCATATGTGTGCATGAGTAGCTTTGTTCCCACAGTTCCTCCAGCACAATGGGGAACTGGCGGGGAACATTTGGTGTAAGCGAACTGGGGTGTAATGCCACCTAGTGAGCAATTTATAGTTGACCTCTGACATTCTTGAGGCTAAGGACGAGGTGTGAACAAGTTGGAGGATCCTATCATTTTGGTTGTCAGTCAGGGAGAGACCAAGGTCAATTTCCCATTTAGTCAGGTGGGGGGGGGGTCGGGGTTTTGAAGAGTAATAAGAGCTTTATAGAATATAGAGATGCTATGTAGAGGGGGGTCTTTTGGAAAGAATATTACTTCTATATCGTTTAAATCACTGACGCCCCTAAGTGGGGTAGGAAGGGAGTTTAAGAAGTGTTGTATTTGGTGGTATCTCCATTTATCTAGGAACGTGGCAGGTCTAGGGGTGAGGATCGCAGGTAAGGGTTTGAGTGCATTGCCATTTAGAACGTGATGCAATAGGAGGGGTTCTTCTGACCTCCATTAATTAAAACCTGGATCCAGAAGGCCTGGTAGAAAGTATGTGTGATTGAGAAGAGGTAGCAAAGGGGAGTCATAGTTCCAGGAATATTTTTTATGTAGTGCGTCCCATACATCCAAAGAGGAGATGGTAAGGGCCGAGGTAGTACGGGCAAGGTTCCTGTGGGAGAGGGGTATCCAGGGAGCTATTGAAAGTTCTACACCACTCAGGTAATACTCAATTTGTACTCATAGCTTCGAGTTAAGGGCATATTTCCATTCAGCTAGTCTGGCCAATACAGTTGCTTGGAAGTAGGCTTTAAAATTAGGAAGTGCCAGACCAACTGAGCATTTGGAACGAAATAATAACTCCCTGGATATTCTAGGGTGTCTGTCCTTCCAGATAAAGCGGGAGACCAGGGACTGTAAAATAGTAGAAAAGCCCACTGGGACACCTAGTGGTAGCATTTGAAAGAGAAAAAGGATGCATGGTAATACGTTCATTTTAATTATATTAACCTTCCCTAACCAAGTATGTGACAGGTTAGACCATTTTCGTAGATCGGTACTGATTTTGTTTAGCATGGGAATATAATTATATCGGAAAAGGGATTGAAGATTAGAGGTAAGATAAACACCTAGGTATTTCATACAATTTGATTCCCATCGAAAGGGAAAAAGGGGTTTAAGGAAGAGAGACTCGGACTTGGGGATGTTAATGTTTAAAATTTCGGATTTAGATAAATTTATTTTGAAATTAGAAATTGATTGAAACGTGGAAAATGCAGACATCAAATTCGGAATCGAAATCCGAGGTTGTTGGATAACAAATAGTACATCATCTGCATATGCCGCGTATTTATGGGATCTGTTGCCTATTTTCCTCTAATCTTCATAACTGAGCTGCTCCGTGCCTCTTAGGCCCCTTTTACACTGGGGTGGTGGGGGCATCGGCGGTAAAACGCCGCTATTTTTAGCGGCGCTTTACCGTAGTTTTAGCGGCGGTATTCGGCCGCTAGTGGGGCGGTTTTAACCCCCGCTAGGGGCCGGAAAAGGGTTAAGATCGCCCACAAAGCATCGCTACAGTGGCGCTATGCCGGCGGTATAGCCGCGCTGCCCCAATGATTTCAAAAGGCAGGATCGGTGAAGGAGCGGTGTATACACCACTCCTTCACCGCTCCAAAGATGCTGTTTGCAGGAGTTTTTTTTCTCTCGGGCTTTCACACTGGAGACACAACAGCGGCAGTTTCAGGTTGGTTTGCAGGCGCTATTTTTAGCGCAATAGCACCTGCAAACCGCCCCAGTGTGAAAGGGGCCTTATCAGTTTGGCTGCCCTTCCCTGTACTTTCTCCAGTTCCCCGATATCCTTTTTGTGAACTGGTGCCCAAAACTGACCTGCACATTCCAGATGAGGTCTTACTAATGATTTGAAAAATTATATCTCTCTCTCTCTGCTGTCCATAACTCTCTTAATACAAGAAAGGACTTTGCTCGCTTTGGAAACCGCAGCCTAGCATTGCATGCTATTATTAGGCTTATGATCTACCAAAACAACCCCATTGATTACCTAGTTGTACTCCCCCTAGTATGTATGATGCATGCATATTATTAACCCCCAAGTGCATACCTTTATATTTATCAACATTAAACCTCATCTGCCATACGGTTGCCCAATTAAATAGTGCATTGAGGTCAGCTTGTAAGTTGGAGACATCCTGTAAGGACGTTATTCCACTATATAGCTGGGTGTCATCTGCAAAGACTGAAATTGTACTTTTGATCTCAGACCCTATACATAGCAACCAGCTGGTTTGGAGGAGGATGTTGGCAGCCCTGATGGTAGAGGGGAACTGGGGTGCTTTTTGGGAGGCTGCTGTGGCACAGGGTTGTTCTAAACATGGGAGTAAAGCCTGGTATATGAGTATAAGTTTTGGTGTCAAGGAGAGGCATGGTGGGCTGGTGAAGAGCACAGCATGTTCTGCATTCTTTCCTTGAAATGCTATGGAATACTGTGAGTGTGGGGTCAAGAGGAAACTGTCTCTGCATTTTTGGCATGGAGAGTTACTGCTTAGAAAGTCCAGTGGTGTTGAATGCTACTTAACATGGCTTGTAGATACATAACCTGTCCCTTGGGAAGCAACTGTGTAAATGAGATGAGAAGTAGTTAGGCAAAAAAAACTGAGAAGGGCTGGCAACACTCACTCCACAAAAATGTTGTGCAGTGACAAACTGAACTTACCTGGGTTTGGTTTGGAATGATTTGTCAAACTTTACTGAAGTTTGAATGCAGAATCCAAATCCTATTAAATTCAATGGGATCCAAATCTTAGAAATGATCAATGGTCATTTAAATAGGCTAATAAGAATTGTCAAAGGGCACAGGGGGCTGGTCACTGCCCTAGTGTAGGCAGGCGTAGTTAGTTTTCCCACCTGTAGGTGGCCTAGTTCCATTGCTGCACAGAAAGAAACTCACTGGAGAGTTGTAATTTTGGGTAAGGGAAACTTTTAAATAAGGGAACCCACAGTACCTTGGTGGGTTTCAGTTGTGTGGACAGGGACAGAAACATGATTGTCAGGGAAAGTACTTAGCATAGGGAGTGGTTTCAGGTGAGCAGGAGAAGCTCGCAGAAGGCTCTCTCAACACTACATTTACTCTGGTGATCAACATAAGAGCATGGAGCCAGTGCAGTTTGCTGAAATCACAACTCTGACCGACGACCGACTGATGTCCATTGTGGGGATTTCTTATGCCGCGTACACACGGTCGGAATTTCCAACAACAAATGTTCCATGTGAGCTTGTTATCCGGCTATCCCCTACTCTTGCTACCTTCAGGCGATCCCTGAAAACTCATCTCTTCAGGAAAGCCTATCACGTCTCCAACTAATCTCCTACCACTTCCAACAGCTCATTCCCCACAGTTACAACCTTTTGTACCACCTGCCCCACCCTATTAGATTGTAAGCTCTTCTGAGCAGGGCCCTCTTAATCCCCTTGTATTTTATTGTATTATAACTGTATTGTCTCCCTTTTATATTGTAAAGTGCTGCGTAAACAGTTGGAGCTAATCCTGTATAATATTAATAATAAAGTGTGTATGCTCCATCGGAATTTCTGACAACAAATGTTTGAGAGTTGGTTCTCAAATTTTCCGACAACAAAACTTGTTGTCGGAAATTCAGAGCGTGTGTACACAATTCCGACACACAAAATTCCATGCATGCTCAGAATCAAGCATAGCCGCACTGGCTATTGAACTTAATTTTTCTCGACTCGTCGTACGTGTTGTATGTCACCGCGTTCTTGATGTTCGGAATTTCTGAAACATTTGTGCAACCATGTGTATGCAAGACAAGTTTGAGCCAACATCCGTCGGAAAAAAATCCACGGTTTTGTTGTTGGAATGTCCGATCGTGTGTACGTGGCATTAAACAACAGGAAAGGAGGATTTTCTTGTTCCAGAGCTGAGCCCCTCAGACTCGGTGATAGGAAAATCACCTGTCTAAAGACCGAATGAACCTGTCCTCTGAGGAACAAAGATCTGTAAAAACCTGAGCTAAAACTAGGCCAAAACAAGGTGAAACTAGGCCTACAAGATATCTTGCAGTTCTCAATGAGCTGCGAGGGCTCTGATGAGCATTCTCATAGTTAACTGACACTTCCTGTAATTCAGTAACTGTCTGCCCATACAGGAGGTACAGGTAGTCAGCTGTACTGAGTGTCTGCAGGAGCCTGACATTGCACTGGTGATCTTCTGATAGCGGGTGCAATGTTTTGCAGACTACTAGGAAAGAAATAAGTAATGCACATTTTTTACCTGTAAAAAAATGTGCATGCGTTTATTTTTTTCAAAGTGAGCCTTTAAGGTAATCGTGACACACTACCGAAGGCAGCAATTCTTTGTGGCTAAGCATAATGGAAAGGAGAGCATCTGTCTGTGATCTTAAGGCAGTCCTGACATACGCTTCAGGCCATAGTGCTGGGGTGTGCAGTCTGGATGAAAACATTCTATACATTGAACTGGTTTTCTGGTGCACCTCTTACAGTATAGTCCTGTCAGTAGGACAAACTTTAGTCGAGAGAGCACTTGAATGTAGTCTTTTAGTAGCAAAATATCTACTTTTCTGATGACCCTTACCTATAGGGAACCATGTGGATCTGACTGACTTATACTGACTGAGTATAAAAATAATTTTGCTCAGAGACATGTGTAAGGGCTTAGCTACAGTTTCCCTGCAGATTTTGCATGTTTGCCAACTTACAAAAAAATCAAGGGTCTTTCATTTTTATCATAGGTGTATTTTAAATGCTTGAGACTGAATATCAACCAAAAATGCCCCAAAAAACACATAATACAAATTTTATAAATTGAGTTGCAGTTCAGTGAGTAAAATAAGTATTTAATTCCCTACCAACCAGCAATAATTCTGGCTCCCACAGACTGGTTACAGTATGTGCTCATGTGGTACACAGATTAGTGCTGTCAATTTAATAAGGTGCTCCTAATGAAAACGTGTTATTTGTATAAAAGATACCTGTCCACTAAATCTCTTTCTTTCATTCAAACCTCACCATCATGGGCAAGACCAAAGAGCTGTCAAAGGATGTCAGGGACAAGATTTTAGACCTGCACAAATCTGGAATGGGCTACAAGACCATCAGCAAGAAGCTTGGTGAGAAGGCAATAACTGTTGGAGCGATTATTCACAAATGGAAGAAACACAAAATAACCATCAATTGCACTCTGTCTGGAGCGCCATGCAAGATTTTGCCTCATGGGGTAAGGATGATCATGAGAAAAGTGAGGGATCAGCTAAGAACTACACGGGAGAAGCTTGTGAATGACCTCAACGCAGTTGAGACCACAGTCACCAAACAAACTATTGGTAACACAATATGCTGCCATGGATTGAAATTCTGCAGCACCCACAAGGTCCCCCTCCTCAAGAGGGCATATGTACAGGCCCATCTGAAGTTTGCCAGTGAACATCTAATGCCGCGTACACACGGTCAGACTTTTTGGCTACAAAAGTCTGACAGCCCGTCCGACAGACTTTCGACGGACTTTTGGCGGACTTGCGGCAGACTTTCTAACGAACGGACTTGCCTACATACGATCACACAAAAGTCCGACGGATTAGTACCTGATGACGTACACCGGACTAAAATAAGGAAGTTGATAGCCAGTAGCCAATAGCTGCCCTAGCGTGGGTTTTTGTCCGTCGGACTAGCATACAGACGAGCGGATTTCTGGGTCCGGCGGAGTTACGACGTAAAGATTTGAATGTTTTTGCATGTTTTAAATCTAAAGTCCATCAGATTTGCGGCTGGAAAAGTCTGCTGAAAGTCCGGGGAAGCCTACACATGATCGGCGTCCGTCGGACTTTTGTAGGCGAAAAGTCCGACCGTGTGTACGCGGCATAAATGATTCAGAGAAGGATTGGGAAAAAGTTCTGTGGTCAGATGAGACTAAAATTGATCTCTTTGGCATTAACTTGACTCGCCGTGTTTGGAGGGAAAAAAAATGCTGACTATGAACCTAAGAACATCATCCCTACAGTCAAGCAAGGAGGTAGAAACATTATGCTTTGGGGTGGTTACTCTGCTAAAGGTACAGGCTGACATTGCCCCACATTAATGTCATGGAGTGGTCCAGCCAGTCTCCAGACCTTAATCCTATAGAAAATTTATAGACAGAGTTGAAACTTCGAGTTGCCAAGTGACAGCCAAGAAACCTCAAGGATTTAGAGGAGATCTGTAAAGTGAACCAAAATCGCTCCTGAGATGTGTGCAAACCTGGTAACTAACTACAAGAAACATCTTACCTCTGTGCTTGCCAACAAGGGTTTCTCCACCAAGTATTAAGTCATGTTTTGCTTGGAGATCAAATACTTATTTTACTCACTGAACTGCAACTCAATTTATATCATGTTTTTTTCTGGATTTTTTGTTGTTATTCTGTCTCTATCATTTCTTTGTAAGTAGGCAAACTTACAAATTTTGCAGAGGATGAAATAATTATTTTCCCCACTGTATCTGTTGGAAACAGGAAATGGCACTTGATGTAGGGTTTGCAGCTTTGGGGATGTTGACATACAATCCTAGCACGTGGACACCCTATCTGTAAGACACTGGCTCTTTATAAACTATTTTCCGTCACTCTTCTGTCTGCCTCTAACTCCTGGCAGTCTTCTAACGTTGCCCATTTCCAAGATGGCTTCCACACAGTTTTTCCCAACTCAAAGATGGCCACGGGAGCAGTGCTTAGCAGTGGTTAAGCCCCAGTGGGTGGGGCAAAACATATTAGGTGCGTGGCCCGAGAAGCGGCATTGACTGTGGCTTTCATCCACACTAGGATTTGCTATGGTGAGTGAGGAGGTTTTATGTTTAAATGTTCATTGTTTACTGGATGAGTTTTTCTTACTCTGGCATCCTTACTATCCTGAGTGCAAATGGGGCTCTACACCTCAGCCTGGAGTGGTACCACCAAGTTCTAATGGCCTGGTTGCATCTATGGGTACAGGTGTGGACCCGCATCGGGAACCACCTGCAGAGATGTGAACCTGGCCTAAATCCCTGACTGCTGCAAAACCACTTAATCGCTTGTCGACCACCGCATGTACATATACGTTGGCAGAATGGCACGGCTGCGCAAATGGGTGTACCTGTACGTCCCTTTGAATTTGCCGCTGTGTGGTTGCGTGCACGCCACCGGCGGCACGCCCGTGATCCTGCCGCGAGCTCCGTGAGTGTGATCGCGGGTCCTGTGGACTCGATGTCCGTGGGGATACCCGCAATCGTCTCACGGAGAGGAAGAATGGGGAAATGCTGATGTAAACAAACATTTCCCCGTTTTGCCTAGTGACAGGACACTGATCACCGGGCCCTGTAATCGGGAGCGGTGATCAGTGTCATGTCACGCGTAGCCCCTCCCCCCCACAGTTAGAATCACTCCCTAGGACACACTTAACCCCTGCAGCACCCCCTCCTGGTTAACCCCTTCACTGCCAGTCACATTTACACAGTAATCAGTGCATTTTTAATCGCACTGATCGCTGTATAAATGTGAATTGTCCCAAAATAGCGCCATAATGTTGCAGTCACGATAAAAATCGCTGATCGCCACCATTACTAGTAAAAAAAAAAAATTATTATTAATAAAAATGCCATAAAACTATCCCCTATTTTGTAGACGCTATAACTTTTGCGCAAACCAATCAATGAACTCTTATTGCGATTTTGTTTACTAAAAATATGTAGAAGAATACGTATCGGCCTAAACTGAGGAAAAAAAAATTTGTTTTATATATTTTTGGGGATATTTATTATAGGAAAAAGTAAAAAATATTGCTTTTTTTTCTAAATTGTCACTCTTTTTTTGTTTATAGCACAAAAAATAAAAACCACAGAGGTGATCAAATACCACCAAAAGAAAGCTCTATATGTGGGGAAAAAAAGACATCAATTTTGTTTGGGAGCCACGTTGCACGACTGCGCAATTCTCAGTTAAAACGACGCAGTGCCGAATCGCAAAAAGTGCTCTGGTCTTTGGCCAGCCAAATGGTCCGGGGCTTAAGTGGTTAAATATAGCAATTATTCCTACAAGTATCTCAGTCTTCCCAGTCTGATTGTCTCGCTTATTTAGTTTATGCAACTAATCTTATGATACTCCATATATGAGAACTACGGTTGTGATCCCCTGACCAATTCAAACTAAAAAAAATAATAGCAACATTTTTTTTCATCTGGCAAACAATTTTCTAAAATGTTGCTTTTCCTCTTTTCTTAAAGCCCAATTGAACTTTAATTGGCTGAATCCCCCTTTTAATACACCTTTCTACATTAATTTTGAAGAGTGTTTCATTGGATACTTTTTACTGTATGTCTAGTGAAATAATAATATCAAAACATTGATTCAGGAGAGATTACAATGCTGCTAAAATAATTAAATATATGATTTACATTTAAAAAGATAGATGTTACATTTGTGGCCAATGCAACTATTAGTCTAATGAATAACTAATTAACTTTGGGTAAATGGGCATTTCCCATGATACCATGCACCTGTATTCAGAATAATGATTCGCAATCTTCATAATCACTCTGTGCACAAAATGTAACTTTGCTCTTATGCTTTTTGATGCGTGTCAAACATGCTGAAGCATAACTGTATTGATGGTCCTTCAGAATTGTAACATACACAATAGGCACGTTCCTAATAATCTCCTATGATTTCATATTGAAGCACTTGCTCTCTCCATCAATACATCAATAACTCCTTATCCCTGATGCTGTTTAGATGTAATTTCACTGACATGGAAGATTGTTAAACATCAAAAAAAAGCATAAATCACTGACAAACTTTTTATTTTTATGTAAGGTGAGGTAGATCTCAAAAATGCCATTTGCAATACAACCAGTAAAGCAACCAATGGCAGGTATGTGTAGCATATTATGACCTTGCCAGGGGCGTAGCTACAGGGGTCGCAAGGGTCGCACTTGCAACCCAGCCCCATGCTCCAGGGGCCCGTGAGGCCCCCATGTACAGCTGAATAGGAGGGGGTGGCATATAGCGGAATCGATCCCCACCTCCAGCAGCCACTGAATGGCCGCTTCTCCTTCTTTCTCTCCTGCAGGCATTCATCGGCTGCAGGAGGCAGGAATCAATTCCTCTATATTACCAGAAAAACAGAAATGGAAGGCAGGCACACCTAGTGCATTACCAAATTTAATAATAAAAATGTTTTATATAAAAGTGGGTACACACAAAATGCAACTGACAAAAGGCCATAAAAACAATGCATGGACATGCACAGAACACGGGGTACAGCTAACGCGTTTCGGGGGCGCACCCCCTTCCTCAGAGCTAGGCCTAATACATGGCACAAGGTATGACCAGAGACATAATACATGGCACAAGGGATGATCAGAGACTGCATACATGGCATATGAGATGATTAGAGACTGCATACATGGCACAAGGGATAGTCAGAGACATAATACATGGCAAAGGGATGATCAGAGACATAATACATGGCACATGGGATGATTAGAGACTGCATATATGGCACAAGAGACGATCAGAGACTGCATACATGGCACATGGAATGATTCAAGATTGGGGACATGGCATATGGGAGGTCAGAGACTATGGACATGGCACATGGGAGGTCAGAGACTGCATACATGGCACAAGAGATGATTAGAGACTGCATACATCGGGGTTGCTTCCAGGTCAGGAACAAGAAGGGGAGGAGAGCAGACGTGTGCAGTGTTGCCAATCCCCCGAAGTAAATTTACTGGCAAAAAATCATTACATTTACTGACAGTCCCATTCAAAAAAGTAAAATCCCGTTTTCAGTGCAATATTTTATCAGTATCAATATTTAAGCTACAAACAGGTAGCTAGTTCATTTAGCAATGTGTAGAAGGTATACCATACGGCAAAAAAATATATTTCTCCATTTACATGAAGGTCAGGTTAATATAGCCCAACACAGGGTTCTCCTTTACAGTGTAAAGGAGAACTCTTAGGAATCTGATGTAACGGGGGATGCTGCGGTCTCTGGTGTAATGGGAAACTGTGATGTAAGGAAGTCTCTGGTCACCACTGCCCCCTCCTTACACAAGAGTCCATAGAGCTCCCCCTCATCACAGTCCACAGAGACTGCATACATGGCGCAAGGGATGATCAGAGACTGCATACATGGCACAAGGAATGGTCAGAGACATAATACATGGCACATGGGAAGATCAGAGACTGCATACATGGCACATGGGATGATCAGAGACTGCATACATGGCACATGGGATGATCAGAGACTGCATACATGGCACAAGGAATGATCAGAGACTGCATACATGGCACATGGGATGATCAGAGACTGCATACATGGCACAAGGGATGGTCAGAGACATAATACATGACACAAGGGATGGTCAGAGACATAATACATGGCAAAAGGGATGATCAGAGACATAATAAATGGCACAAGGGATGATCAGAGATATAATACATGGCACAAGGGATGATCAGAGACTGCATACATGGCACATGAGATGATTAGAGACTGCATACATGGCACAAGGGATGGTCAGAAACATAATACATGGCAAAAGGGATGATCAGAGACATAATATATGGCACAAGAGAAGATCAGAGACTGCATACATGGCACACGGGATGATCCGAGATTTGGGACATGGCATATGGGAGGTCAGAGACTGCGGACATGGCACATGGGATGATCCGAGATTGGGGACATGGCATATGGGAGGTCAGAGACTGCGGACATGGCACATGGGAGGTCAGAGACTGCATACATGGCACAAGAGATGATCAGAGACTGCATACATGGCACAAGGGATGATCAGAGACTGCATACATGGCACATAAGATGATTAGAGACTGCATACATGGCACAAGGGATGGTCAGAAACATAATACATGGCAAAAGGGATGATCAGAGACATAATATATGGCACAAGAGACGATCAGAGACTGCATACATGGCACACGGGATGATCCGAGATTTGGGACATGGCATATGGGAGGTCAGAGACTGCGGACATGGCACATGGGATGATCCGAGATTGGGGACATGGCATATGGGAGGTCAGAGACTGCGGACATGGCACATGGGAGGTCAGAGACTGCATACATGGCACAAGAGATGATCAGAGACTGCATACATGGCACATGGGATGATCAGAGATGGCATACATGGCACAAGAGACAATCAGATACTGCATACATGGCACATGGGAGGTCAGAGTCTGTGGATATGGCACATGGAAGGTCAGAGTCTGCAGACATGGCACATGGGAGGTTAGAGTCTGCAGACATGGCACATGGGAGGTCAGATGGGAGGTCAGAGTCTGCGGACATGGCACATGGGAGGTCAGATGGGAGGTTAGAGCCTGCAGACAATTGGCACATGGGAGGTCAGAGTCTGTGGATATGGCACATGGAAGGTCAGATGGGAGGTCAGAGTCTGCGGACATGGCGCATGGGAGGTCAAAGTCTGCGGACATGGCACATGGGAGGTCAGATGGGAGGTCAGAGTCTGCAGACATGGCACATGGGAGGTCAGAGTCTGCGGACATGGCACATGGGAGGTTAGATGGGAGGTCAGAGTCTTCGGACATGGCACATGGGAGGTCAGATGGGAGGTCAGAGTCTGCGGACATAGCACATGGGAGGTCAGAGTCTGCGGACATGGCACATGGGAGGTCAGATGGGAGGTCAGAGTATGCGGACGTGGCACATGGGAAGTCAGATGGGAGGTCAGAGTCTTCTGACATGGCACATGGGAGGCCACATTGGAGGTCAGAGTCTGCAAACATGGCACATGGGAGGTCAGATGGGAGGTCAGAGTCTGCGGACATGGCACATTGGAGGTCAGGTGGGAGGTTAGAGTCTGCAGGCATTGGCACATGGGAGGCCAGAGTCTGCGGACATGGCGCATGGGAGGTCAGATGGGGGTCAGAGTCTGCGGACATGGCACATGGGAGGTCAGATGGGGGTCAGAGTCTGCGGACATGGCACATGGGAGGTCAGAGTCTGCGCACATGGTACATGGGAGGTTAGATGGGAGGTCAGAGTCTTCAAACATGGCACATGGGAGGTCAGATGGGAGGTCAGAGTCTGTGGACATAGCACATGGGAGGTCAGATGGGAGGTCAGAGTCTGAGGACATGGCACATGGGAGGTCAGATAGGAGGTCAGAGTATGCGGACGTGGCACATGGGAGGTCAGAGTCTGCTGACATGGCACATGGGAGGTCAGATGGGAGGTTAGAGTCTGCGGACATGGCACATGGGAGGTCAGAGTCTGAGGATACGGCACATGGGAGGTCAGATGGGAGGTCAGAGTCTGCGAACATGGGAGGTCAGATGGGAGGTCAGAGTCTGCAGACATGGCACATGGGAGGTCAGAGTCTGTGGACATGGCACAAGGGAGGTCAGATGGGAGGTCAGAGTCTTCGGACATGGCACATGGGAGGTCAGATGGGAGGTCAGAGTCTGTGGACATGGCACATGGGAGGTCAGAGTCTGCGGACATGGCACATGGGAGGTCAGATGGGAGGTCAAAGTCTGTGGACATGGCACATGGGAGGTCAGATGGGAGGTCAGAGTCTGCGGACATGGCACATGGGAGGTAAGAGTCTTCGGACATGGCACATGGGAGGTCAGATGGGAGGTCAAAGTCTGTGGACATGGCACATGGGAGGTCAGATGGGAGGTCAAAGTCTGTGGACATGGCACATGGGAGGTCAGATGGGAGGTCAGAGTCTGTGGACATGGCACATTGGAGGTCATATAGGAGGTCAGAGCCTGTGGACATGGCACATGGGAGGTCAGATGGGAGGTCAAAGTCTGTGGACATGGCACATGGAAGGTCATATGGGAGGTCAAAGTCTGTGGACATGGCACATGGAAGGTCAGATGGGAGGTCAGAGCCTGTGGACATGGCACATGGGAGGTCAGATGGGAGGTCAAAGTCTGTGGACATGGCACAAGAGACAGTTATAATGCTATAAGCAGCATCAATCTTGCTTACCCTACCATCCACAGTGCTGGCAGTCTACAGATACAACAGTTCTTTCATCTTTGCTGTGCCACTTGTGCTCCTCCTGTAGCTTCTGCTGGCCCCTCCCCCTTGTCTCACTCGGCTCCTTCCCAGTCTCCCCTCCTTCATCTCACGCAGCCTCCAGTTCCCTGTGTGCTGCTGGACTGGGGATGTTCGTGTCCCTCTGCTAGTGCCCAGGGGGAGGAGGGATTTTTTTTTGCTGCCATATCAATCCCAAGGGCTCTCTGGTCTCTGACGAAGACCGTGTTGTTCTTCCTGTCCTACACCTGTGAAGTAGGTGGGGCCGGGACTCGGGAGAGGAGCTGCACCTGAGGAAGTCAGTGGAGACTGGAGGCAGCGGTTAACAGTGCCCGAGGCTGTGCTGCTCAGCCTGCGTGTGTCAGTTTACTGAGCTGCATAAAGATGAGAGGAGGGCCGGCGCCAACATTAGAACTTCTTGGGAAACCCTTGACTTTGGCGCCCCCCTCTCCTGGCGCCCTCAGGCGGCCACCTTGGCTGCCTTATGCTGGCACCGGCCCTGCTGATAGGCAGCACTGATGGGGCTGCACTGATCATCAGGGCACTGATGATCAGTGCCCCGATGATCAGTGTAAACAATGTACTGCCACTCTTGCTGGTTAACGGCTTTCCTTTCCTCAAAGTGACACATTGTGGGAAGAAAGGATTGCCGATAACTAGCAAGTCTGTTTACAAGTGATCAGCTGATCACATGGTAAAAGGCCGCTGTGGTTAGCCCTTTATTGTGATCTGTGATCAGCTCTGTCACAGAGTGTGCTGGATGTGCATCCCAGGCGGCACACGGGAGGCAGGGTTCTGGGAGGATGTCCATGGACACCTTCCCAGAACTAGAACCCCGGTGCTTGAATGGAAGGGGGGGTAGGGGGGGCCTTCATGGTTTCTTGCACCAGGGCCTTGAAGGATCTAGTTATGCCTCTGGACCTTGCATAATATCTTCTCAGGTATTGTGACAAACTGAAGACTGCACTCCAGTGATGCACTTTCTTCCTCAAGCAGCATGAAGCATGTCCCCATTAGAGAACTGCTTCTATAATGTGTTTCACCTAACGCCAACCCCCCCCCCCGGGGCTTAATTGTAGAGATCTCTCTACAAATAAGCCCATGCGATGAAACAGGTAGAAAGGGGTGGTTCTCAGGCAGAGGCAAACTGCATGCTGCTTGTTTTTATTAGGAAGTGATGTCAACAGTGTGCAGCTTTCACTTTGTTTTAGTCTCAGAACTAGGCTCGGGGATGCACCTGCAAGTACCTGACATGTCCTTGATGGACAAGAGACTCAGCTTCTGGATCGGTGCTGCTTGGTTTGGACCTTCTCAGAGTTTTACTTTGAGTATTGTTGCCTGAAAACATTAAAATAAACATTTTACAAGGATACCTTATAGAAGAGCTTTAGGGACTGTGTTGGTGGAATGTTGGCTTGTGGTGATGGCATCAGCTTAACATAAGTTTGTGGCATTTCTGAAAACATTCAGAATTTATATACAGGTGTATTTGACCTGCAATTGACCTGTTTCAAGTAGGTTTTGTATTTCCAATGACTTGTATGGTAATGGAGAACATGTCTAATGCAAGCAAAAGGCCAATGGCCCTCTAAAATAAATGCCATCAGCCATCTACTTTTAAACCATTAAACCTTACATCGATTACGGAAACATAATTAACAACATAACCAAATGAAAAAGAACAAAATAAACCCAATCATAACTTTCTCCATACGGATCTGTCCAGCCTCACATTTGTTTCATCTACATCTTATCTTAAAGCTCTAACCCACTGTGTCAACTAAAATCTGGGAATTACTCAAGACATTCTAGTTTATTGGTAAGAAAGATGTTACCTCTAAATGCTGTACATGCCACATTGGTACACCAACAAGTGCTGCTATCAACCACACGATACCTGTAAAAAGATTCAAATATTATAATAATTATGTAATTTTAGTAGAAAGGAACACTACATAAAAAGTTATACCTTCTCTTTTTTTAGCACAATGCTTATTTTCTTTGTAAGGAACTTACCTGCATCCTCAATGATGTCCTAGATTCACATACTTATGTGTGCAAATGTCTCCTAGGCTCCTATGTAACATATTGTACACATGTGCTTGTGGCAGGTCACGCT
This sequence comes from Lithobates clamitans, assembly GCA_037952925.1. Taxonomy (NCBI): domain Eukaryota; kingdom Metazoa; phylum Chordata; class Amphibia; order Anura; family Ranidae; genus Lithobates; species Lithobates clamitans. The sequence goes on along the minus strand of JBBGZY010000489.1, from coordinate 4,842,403 downwards.
CCCACGCAGCTCATTCTTCACCTCATAACCTCTTAGCCTCTAGTTCTTCATGGGTAAATTCCATGTAGTTTATGGCTCTTCCCTTTGTTTTGTGTTTTGTCTCTTCCTGGTAAACTGTGACCTTTGCTCCTGGTTAGTCACTTGGGAGTGGCCTTTGCTCTTTTCCACTTCCTGTTTGGTCACATGGGGGTGACCTTTGATCCTAATCCCCCCCCCCCCCCCCCCCGATTTGTTTTCTGTCCTATTTAAAAGGATTTTGTCCTTTTCTGACTTGTTTATGCTAAAGTTTACTTTGCTCTGTGAATGTGTCTGCTGTTTGTTTCTTTTGAATTTCTGAGTCAGCCTGACTCCTGACCTTTGTCAGTTTGCTGCCCAATCTGCCATTAGGGGTATAGCTCTTTTTTGTGTACCCAGTTTTCAGGCCTCTGGCTTGTCCCCAACAATTCTTCAGGAGTAACCTTGTGTGTACTACATCCTGCCCACCAGTGAGGTAATTAGGTGGTTTGCTGGCTAGGGTGGCTAGCAGCACAAGTCCATCCACACCATCAGTGGCCCCCAGGAATGGGGAAGAAAGGGGGATAGTCTTTTTAGGCCCCCCTTTGCCTTATTGGGGCTGTGGCGTCGGCAATATAAGCCAAGTTAAAGGGTTATATAATAGGAGGTTTTTCATTGGTCAGTTTGGCTCATGTGATAGAAGAAGTTTCTGGAAGGTCAGAGAGTCAAGTTAGAATTGGTCATTTAAGATCATATGACCTTTAGAACATTCTGGAAGCTGGTTTTGTGCCTATAAGGGGCAAGCTGACAGGATTCTTGGCCAGCCGCCTGAGAAGAAGATTTTGCAAGGAGCTCCCCTCCCTACCCCCCCCCACCACCACCACCACCACCATTGTGGCCGGTATATGTGGTGGATCCCTTGGATCCCTTTAGATTAATTTAGCTAAAGAGGACATGTAAGGAAATGTTAAACTGAAGGTTGAGTCAGCTCGAGTCTCAGTGGCTGAGCTGAGAGTTGTTTAATTTATCAGTATTTGTTGATGAATTTAATTGATGAAATACATTTTATTATATTACTTAAATATTTTGTTTTAAAACCAATAAACTGGGCCGTGGCCTAATTTGATCCAATGTTGGTGTCTTGTTCCTTTTTTATTATTTAATATGCATGTTTGATGGTCTGCCTTTCGCCTACGGTCACATACCTCTTAACCCCAAAAGTAACATCTACGCTCGTAGACTATTGTATGACCAGCTGGCCCTAGTTATTATTAGTACCCTTTACCACTTCTTGGCTTGGATAAGTCAAATTGAGAGTTTCATTTCCCCTACATTTCAGCAGAAATCAGGAATATTCACTGTTTTGGTGAAATGCAAAAGGGTCAGCTGTAAATGTGAAATTAAAGTCCATCTAAAGCTTAGATTTATCCATTTATCTTTTTTTTCGTCTTTTGTTTTGGTAAATGCATACATTTAAATGCATGGATACTCTGACACCCTGCTAGACAATGCTTGAGGGATGGAAAGGACTGGTTATGGCTATTTACTAATAGGTCTATCAAAAATGCTAACAGTTAGCTTAATATGACTATAGCAGTAACAAGGGTAACAACACTGCAGTGAGTCCACAGAACCCAGTCAAAGGAAGTCCCTACCTGTCTAATGGTTCTACAGGCAGAATTAACTGGATATCTTTTAATATAGGCAGTCTACATCAAATATATAATTTTTTTAGTTTGACCAGATTTCTACTTTAAGATATTTTTGTTGTTTTTTAAGGATTAGATTGGCTGTAAATAGCTCCCAAGGGTTATAAAAGCTTCTTTCTCGCACCTGTTCTTGTGCCCTAAAACAGTCTCTTAAAAGCCTCAGTATTATGAGGGTTTTTTTTGCACAAAATAAAATTTAGACACTGAGAAAAAAGGAAAACAAAAAAGTAAAAAAACAACAAGGAACACTAATTGGAATAAGCAATTTAATAAACTAAACTATCCTAAATTCAACAAAAAAACTCTAAATAAAGGAAAGTAATGTTATTCAACACATTTTGCCTTACTGGCTCAGCGAGCGAAAATTACTTATTTCACAATTTCCCTACTAAATGTGTAATTTTGCATTAGGAAATGCTAAACAACATTTCTAGTACACATTCAGTATACCTTTGTTCTTTGCGCAGTACTAAAAACACTACAATGTTCCAAAGAATTCTAATAAAAGAGTGGAATTTAGACCAAAAGTGGACAGAAATTAATACATAACTGTTAATGAATGAGAATGTTCAAAGAACTGAAATTATAGCTAGCAATCAGCACTCAATTTACTCCTGTAAATTATGAATTTTAGTTGCTTGATTATACATAATACATAATTACTGAAGTTATTAAATCAATCCTCTGGTTTTATGCTGAGCCCTGTGTGCTTTGACCATAAACTCAGTTTGATGGGCACTCTGCCAATCTGATAATATCTTTATTTTGAAAGTAAACATAAATTCTATAAATCCGGTGAGTATAATTTGTTTTTCTTGTAAACAAAGGCACAAAGGATAAAATGGTTACAGGTGTAGGGTAACCTTGGAAGTGTCAAACTTGGAAGTCAGTGTATGAGATGAAGAAATTAAAGTATGGGTCACCCAACATTTACATACACTAAGTTAACAAAAAAAAAACAAAAACAAAAAACGTGCATCAGGATGAACGGTTGCAACAGAAGGAAGTTAGGCATGCATGAGTAAGTATAAAGTAGCACGTGCCCAGGCAGGGAGAGGAAACAAGAGTAGATGGGGTGAGGGGCAAAGGGATGGCATAGAGGGGGATGGGGAGAAGAGGGGTAGTTCCCAGGGATAGAGTATAATTTGTTTTTATTTATCAATTAACAAACTCACTCACACTGCTGGAGCCCAGAAACACCAGGGAAGATGTTAGCCATCTCAGCGGTGTGCAAGTGCCACTGCGGGGGCTTCGTTCTAAGGTATTTCATAATGAGCTAGTGTGCGATGTGATACTAGCTGCTACTAGGCCAGAGGCCTGTAGTACCTCTTCCCGGAGGCCTAGTAGGTTAAAAGCATGTGCTGAACAGTGGACTACTGTTCCCAGCTAGCACAGCTTGCAAATCCTGTGCCCTCGGGCCACATCGATTTGATACTATTCCCCATAGTCTCTCCTCTGATCCAGGACTCCTCATCAATGACTGTGTAATGATGAGGACTTCACCAATGACCGTGTAAATGTGAAGTTCCCTCACAGACTTACTGGCATGTCTCCACATCCAGCCTTCCAATGTGGCAAGCTCACCGACCTTTCTCTGCCCCGAGTCCATGATGGAGAACTTAACCGGACCGTACGTTCTGACAGCTTCACCTACCCCTCTGCTCCAGGAGTTCCTCATCAATGACCGTGTAATGATGAAGACTCCACCAATGACCATGTAATGGTGAAGTTCCCTCACAGCTCTCCCCGGGCCTCCTCCTGCGATCGCGCACCCCCCCCCCCCCCCCAGGAGGGGGTTCCCTCCTGCTGCTGTCTAGTACTCCATTCTCCACTTCTCCCAGCCGACAACCCCCCCCCCAGTGGCCTGTTACCTCAGCTTATATAGGAGGCCCGTCCCCTGCCAATTCCAATTGGGGATTGGTCAGGGCTCCCACATGAGCTGCCACTCCAGTTATAGGCCCTGCCCCACTTCCAGAACATTCTACCTGGAAGCAGGGGAGGCGCCTCAACACTGAAGCACAGGTGGTCACACCCACTGCTACACTAACCACTCCCTGCCCCTAGATCAAAACAGACAGGCCTAGCTCAAAGCATAGGCCTGCCTAAATTTACCTGTGCTGGCAGTTTCCCTAGCAAAAAATCCTATGCTAGCACCTACCTATGGTAGAGGATGCTACATATATATACATATTGCAGTCAGCAACTGAGTATACAAAAGTTATCCCCGCACTAGTTTAGGTTTCACCAGGTGTAAAGCTGATCTTGCTCTCCAGAGATGAGAGGTTCCAGGTGCTGGCTCATTCTAGTAGAGACTATATGCAAACGAGAAGATCTGGACAGCTGCACTCCAGGAAGTAATAATCCAAGTTTCTTTATTTTAAAATCAGGAACACATCAGATACAGGACATCATAGACAGAGTGTACAGATCATAGGCTAACGCGTTTCACACTTGTCCAAGTGCTTACTCAAGTAAGCACTTGGACAAGTGTGAAATGCGTTAGCCTATGATCTGTACACTCTGTCTATGATGTCCTGTATCTGATGTGTTCCTGATTTTAAAATAAAGAAACTTGGATTATTACTTCCTGGAGTGCGGCTGTCCAGATCTTCTCGTTTGCATATAGCAGCAACTGAGTATACTTGTGTACCCGAGAGAACTGATGCTGTTTTAAAGGCAAAGTGTGGACACATGAAATATTGATTAGATTTTGTTTTATTCTTTTCTGTATGTGCACTTTGCACATTGTTAATCGGTAGATACTGTAAAAACTGTTTAATGCATTATTTTTCAAAGCATCCTCATTTTACAGCATTTTTTCACAAGTGCCTAAAACCTTTGCACAGTACTTTTATCTCTGATATGCTAATAATTGTGATTTCAGAAAATTACTCACCTAGCATGGTAAACGCTCTTCTGTTTGTGTATTGCCATTTCATCTTCAGAGGATGTATGATTCCCTGATGTCTTTCCACAGCAATACATGTCATTGTGAGGATTTCAGTGACAATAGCAGTAGACTGAACAAATGGGACCATTTTACAAGCAAACGCACCTGCAACATGATAAAAACAGAGATAAATGAGTTATAACATACATTATTATGAAACACAAAAGACACATTGCACGTTCATGCTTGCAATTTTGTTTGGTCAATTCTCACGCAATTCTGCATGTTGCGCTAAGGACAGTCAATTCACTTGAATGAGCTGCCCTATGCATGTTTGTTGCCCCCAAAAGGATTCTATTTAGGATGCATGGCACCCAAACACGTGTTGCGCATTTTGCCATGATTTTGAAATACGGGCAGAATCTCACCAATTCTGTTTGCGATTCCTAATCGCCCAAGTGTGAATGGGGCCTAAGCTTAACATGCAAAGTATTGTTACTAATCTCCTTCTGCAAGTATTAACACAGCTGAAAATTGTAAGGTTAATGTTTTTATATAACAATTATTTTGATCTCTTTCCCTTTTAAAGAATATCGTACCATAAATCTTATTCTGCGTCATGAATCTAAAATATCTAATAGTTCAGCTTATGCATGACATAATGCAGACATAGAAATTTAACTGCTAAAATACATTTCCCTCGAAATGTCACCAGAGTGTGCATATTTATCTGTAGTATTAGCTTTTCTTATGGAAAAACAAAACCAACCAGCAGTAAATATTTAACATGATCAACTGCTGTTTCAACAAAATTGGTGGATTGAACGCAGTCTGATAACAAACGGGCTGTTAAAGGTTCATTTTATTCAAAAGTTACCTTTTGAATAAAATGAACAATGCAGTAAATGGGCTCCAGCTGGTTGAACTCGGCCATGCAGTTTTAAAAAAAATTGCTTAATGTAATTGCCATACCTGCAAGTCATTTGCGAAACCCCCAAAGCCTGGTAGAAAAAATCCCATATCCTTTACTTTCTGCTGTCCTGGGTATTTGCTGGAACATGGCAGATGTTGAGCAGGTACCTGCAGCATCACAGGAGTGAGTGCTTTCCTAGTTCAAAAGCTGCTCATGCATAGTGCACTCTGTCAGTGCAAAACTCAGTGATGCTACTATAGGGGGAGAGTGCACTGTGCACATGCAGCCTTTTAACTAGGGGTAGCAGTCACTCTTATGAGGCGGGGGGGGGGGGGTGAACAATGGTGTATTTTATTAACTAACCAGGGGAAAAAATGCAAGCAATATGGGAGTTTTTTATCTGCCAGTCTTCAGGGTAGATGCAAATTGCCAACAGGTATAGCAATAATATTAAAGCCGACCTTCAGTCATTTTTTCATCTTTCCTTCAATTAACGACTTGCTGATCAGCCGCCGTCATTATACTGCGGCAGCTTGGCTCTATTGAGCGAATTGTCGTAGCTGTACATCGGTTCGTGCAAAAGGATACAGTGGGCGCGGGCACGGCCACGGCACCGGAGCCGATGCTCGTGGCTGGTGGACGCGATGTCGGCCGGCCGCCCGCGATTGCTCCACAGAGAGCAAACAGATCCCCATTCTGACATGGGAGTAGAGAGAGATTGTCTGTTCCTAGTGATCAGGAACAGAGATCTCTCTCCTCCTCCAGTCAGTACACTGCCCCCACAGTTAGAAAAACCTCCCAGGGAACACATTTAACCCCTTGATCACCACTAGTGTTAACCCCTTCCCTGCCAGTGTCATTTATACAGTACTCAGTGCATTTTTATAGCTCTGATCGCTGTATAAATGTCACTGCTCCCAAAAAAGTGTCCGACCTGTCTGCCGCAATGTCACAGTCCCGCTAAAAATCGACGATCGCTGACATTAATAGTAAAAACAAATAATAATAAAAATGCCATAAATCTATCCCCTATTTTGTAGACGCCATAACTTTTGCACAAACCAATCAATATATACTTTTTGCAAAAAGATTTTTACCAAAAATATGTAGAAGAATACATATTGGCCTAAACTGAGGAAGAAATTAGTTTTTTCATATTTTTTGGGGGGGTATTTACTATAGCAAAAAGTAAAAAATATAGATTTTTTTTCAAAATTGTCATTTTTTTTTTGTTTATAGTGCAAAAAATAAAAACCGCCGAGATGATCAAATACCATAAAAAAAAGCTCTATTTATGGGGGAAAAAAAGGACATAAATTTTGGGTACAATGTCACACGATTGCGTAATTGTCAGTTAAAGCGACGCAGTGCCGTATCGCAAAAAATGGCCTGGTCATTAAGGGGGTAAATCCTTCCAGTCCTTAAGTGGTTAAACCTTCTGCCCTTGCTGTATTGTCATGGGAAATAAAAACTGCCATTTGGTGGCAGTAAATACCTTATTCTGTATACTTCCTCTTTCTTTGCTGGTAAAATGCCTAGGCTAATGACGTGGTTTCCTGCATTTGCACTGACTCCTGGGAGAGAAACATCAGCTATCCCAGCAGTGCTTGTTTCTTTTTTTTTCACACTCTAGTAAAAGTTTTCTCACAGGTGATGGGTGTTCTGTCCACCAGATGTCTTGCTGATTATTTGTACCTTATTTGTACCTGTGTTGTTACATTTACATGCAAAATGTGTAATTTAGTTAAGACAATCATATGTGGTGTGCAGGCTCTATCTAGCGTTCCTTTTTGGTATTGTTGCAGTTCTGTTTATTTGTTTTATTGTATGTGTAATTAAGGAAGTTGTCAGCAAACAGGGAATTCTGGGTAGAATCTTAACAGGAAGTGAACCAGCCACCATTCTTTTCAACACATTGCAGGAAGCAAAACATGTCTTTCCCAATCTATGGTCATCACCCCTTAGAGAACTTAAAAAGTACATTTTTATTATCTCATCTTGTACTGTATATCGTTGTTTATGCAGTGTATGCATAATATTGTACTTATTGAAGTCTATTTCTGTTACTTTGTAGTTTCACCTGGCTTGTTCTAATAAAACTGAGATCAAAGAAATATGGTATCTACAGTTATTGGGATAAGAAGGTTTAGCTAGCTGTCTCAGAGACAGAACAATGGGAGCGGGGAGTCACAGGAGAGCCAAGGATGGCTGCAGAGTACACAATACTTGGAGGGAACGAAGGAAGAGCAGCACACTGCAGTACTTGGGAGGGGGGAGGCAGCAGTCTGTCCACCTATACACAAGCATAGTATGTCCACTTTCCTCAGCTGTTTCTGTGTTCCATGTTGTTGATACATTGCCATAACAGGGCATAAATTTCCACAGAAGCTGCCATTCCTATGGCAACTTATCCACAACAATGTGCACCACAGTTTGCTTACTGCACAGGCACGAGACTAGGAAGTGCATGCTGGGTAGCCAGCAGAACAGAAATCCAGGAAGTGAACAGGCAGTGGCTTCCGCTGCCCACAGTTAAAATGGCTGCAGCCAGACCTTGTGGTGGAAAATTTCTGCAGCATATTTGGCAAGTAGAGAATCACAATACATATAAAATAATATGCAAAATGGTTAGAGGAAACTTTCAGAATGGCAAAGATGTTTTTATTACAACTTATGTTAAAAGACTGCAGTTCCTCTTTAAGTAATATTTCTCAAAACTGCAAAGAGGATTTTCATTGTCCATTTTATTTAAAGATAAACATAGTCTTTATCTAATCTAGCTGTTTCAGACAACAAACCTTTCAATATGTGCAAGAGTATTCTACTAGAAAAGTGAATCAGTGGTGCCCCTGTTCTGCAATGTATTAATACATGATCATGTTTTTTTGGTTCAACTTAAGGCTCCATTCACACTAAGCCAATTATTTCCGCAGCACTTTACATATATATTGTACATTTATTCAAATCAGTCCCTACCCTCAAGGAGCTTACAATCTAAGGTCCCCGAGTCACATTCATACATACACATTATAGGGTCAATTTAGACAGGAGCCAATTAATCTACCAGCATGTCTTTGGAGTGTGGAAGGAAACCAGAGTAGGTAATACTGTGGTTGGGATTTGAACTGAAGACCCTAGGGCTGCTAGGTGGAAGAGCTAACCATTTTGTTTTCAATGGTGCCCGATCATGTCAATGCAACTCAGCATGGCGCAATTGTGGAAAAGGTTCTGTACTACTTTGGTGAGATTCCAGCACGATTTTGGCCCCACCAAATATGAAAATCACTTCAAAGAAGCATCTAAGTTGCACTGCATAATCACACTGAGGCTCCTTTCACACTAGTGCAACTTGTCCTGCGACTTGGGACTGCAGGACAAGTCGCCCCCCATGATGAGTACCATTCATATCTGTGCGACTTCAAAGTAGTCCCTGCACTACTTTCGTCCGACTTTGATGTGACTTGAGGTCCATAGACCTCAAGATTACACAGGCATTACTTTAAATCAAGGCAAAATCATGCAACTTTCAGGTCGCACAAGTGTGAAAGGGGCCTGAAAGTCAGATCAAAATTGGATTGCAGCAAGTGAACCTAACTTTAAAAAATATTTCTGAAAAAATATTTATACTTTTCATGAGATAATCAAAACAGATTCTAAATGAGTAGGAATCCTCAGTATTATTTTCCAATACACAATTTTTTCCAGTCTTCCTTGGAAATGGAGCGGGAGGGGCCCTCCCACCTGGGCTTCCTCTGCTTTTGGGCACCCCCACAGCAACCTAAATAAAATCCCCTCAGAAGCTGAATTTTACAGTGGAGCTTGATTGTTTTGCTTAGCCCAGTGATCAGAATTTAAAAATGAAATATATTCAGATGTTTTTAAGAGACTAGGAGCCAGGCTTTTTCATCCAACATCAGTGCTGGACCTCACAAATGCGTTTCTGGACGAATTGTCAAACATTCCCATAGACCCACTTCTAAACCTTGTGGACAGCTGCAAAGGGTGGGCTAACTCAATATTGAACCCTACGGACTAATAGGGCGTACACACGGTCGGACTTTGTTCGGACATTCCGACAACAAAATCCTAGGATTTTTTCCGACGCATGTTGGCTCAAACTTGTCTTGCATACACACGGTCACACAAAGTTGTCAGAAAATCCGATCGTTCTAAACGCGGTGACGTAAAACATGTACGTCGGGACTATAAACGGGGCAGTGGCCAATAGCTTTCATCTCTTTATTTATTCTGAGCATGCGTGGCACTTTGTCTGTCGGATTTGTGTACACACGATCGGAATTTCCGACAACGGATTTTGTTGTCGGAAAATTTTATCTCCTGCTCTCCAACTTTGTGTGCCAGAAAATCCGATGGAAAATGTCCGATGGAGCCCACACACGGTCGGAATTTCCGACAACACGCTCCGATCGGACATTTTCCAACGGAAAATCCGACCGTGTGTACGGGGCATAAGACTGGGATGCCATTAAAGTTCATGTGCGCATGAGAGGCGTCTCAATACTTTTGGCAATAGTGTAAATGCTATAAGAATATCAATGTGCTAAACAAAAAGTGCAATGAAATAAGAATTTAAAAAAGTAATTATAAGTAGAATCATCCTGCGTTAATAATGCATAAAATCCTATTAGGATCCTTTATCTTGGTCACTTAATTGCTATGGTGACAGCTGAACTTTAGATAAACATCTTGGTACATTTCAGTATCTCTCTATTGTTCCAAAGATGGAAGGATATGGTTAATACAAAGTCCACCTACAAGAAACTGTCTAAAAAGAAATGACACATTTCAAGAGTCATCATATATAACTTAGTATTTTTGGAACATTTTAAGAAAAGACCAAAAGAAATGTATTAAGATGCTTGTCCATTCAAATGCATATGTCCGAGATGAAATATCATATTCTTTGAAGGAAGACTGAAAGGGAATTTATAATCTCATTATACGATGTGGTATCAAAACGTTTTGAGACTAGTTTTGTAACACGCCAACAGATGGCAGCACAAGGCTGCAAGCACAGTCACGGGAAGCACCGACCTTCATAAGTCAACGTGCCAAATGACATCGTCCTGTGTACGTCGGGAGCTGTGCAACTGGTGCTATTCTGACCACTTGCATTACCACATCGGCTATTTCATCATAGACAGCAAGTTAGGACAAAGAGCAAACGTGAAATTCTGCACAAAACCGGGCATAACTGCGACAGAGACGTTTGACACGATTCTGAAAGTTTACGCCGATGCTGCAATGAGATATAATTTTCTATTCTACTATTTTGTTTTTCACACTGCCACATTATATGTTGTATTTAAATATCAGAACAATCCTTTTTTCTTAAGCCCTCATGCACACAGGCTGTTAAAATACCGTTATGAAAACGCCAGTATCTTTGCAGTAATTTTTTTTAACTTTTTTCAGCTTTTTTCAGCGTTTTTGCAATAGCGTTTTTAGCGTTTTTTAGCGTTTTTCCGCGTTATCGTTTTTTAGCGGGTTTTTTTTTCAAATTTTTTTTTTTTTCAATGGATCAAAAACATTAAAAAACGTTGGTGAATGACGTTTTTCAGCGTTAGAGCGTTTTTACAGCTGAAAAACGTCTCTCAGAACCCACTGGTCCTGGGTTTTTTTTACAGCTTAAAAACGCCTATGCCACTTGCAGCTCAAAAACGCCTAGGTGGGCATGAAGCCATAGACTAACATAGACAGGCCTTTTTAAGCTGAAAAAAAAGCTCAAAAAAGCAGCTGTAAAAACGTCCGTGTGCATGAGGACTTAAGGATACGTTCATACCAGATGTGGTAGGACTGCATAGTCACAGCCCTATTGCAAGATAAGGCAAAATGCCTTGTCTCTTGTCAGAGCAGTCTATACTAACCCTTGAAGTGGTGTGAGTTAAAAAAAAAAAGTACAGCATGCAGTACTTCTTTTCAGTGCAGTGCCAGGAGACACAGTCCACCACCTTGCATCACTTAGTAAATAGAAATGTGTTACATTTTTAAAAAGTTCACACAAAAAAGTAAAAGGCAGTGCATTGCACTGGGATTGGTGCATCCGAACTGCCACAATTTTATTGCATACAAGGAGCTGTAGCATAGCTGCTGGTGTGAACAGGCCTCAGATAATGGTATGGAGCTTTTGGGCAGAAAAAAAGTCCTGACGTGCATAAATGTGGCTAAACGCAAAGGAGTGTTCGACATTTTCACGTGTACATTGATTGTGCATTATGAGCCACTATGAGCATTTTTATGCTGATTTTTATCCCAGAGTTTCTTTATTATTCTTATTGTATTGATTATTCTTTAGCAATATTTTAGTGGACTACAGGCAGTCCCCGAGTTACAAACATCCGACTTGCGAACGACTCCTACTTACGAACGGGGCGTCTCTGCCGTTCTGCGCATGCACGGCCACTTTGACAGTGGGCACATCGTAAAACGATGTTTGCGCATGCGCAGCTACTTGACAGAACATCGGAAAACATCGGAAAACTATGTCTCTGCCGTTCTGCGCTTGCGCTTACGACTTACTAACATATTTGACTTAAGAACAAACCGGCAGTCCCTAACCAGTTCGTAACTCGGGGACTGCCTGTAGTGTGCATAGACTCTTAATATGTGTGTGTAGAGATTGTGTATGCTGCTGCCTACTTTTTTTTATTTAGTTAAATGTCACACAAAACACAGAGATTACACAAGGTTTTCTGTTTACAAGTTTGCACAGTCTATTTGCTTTTAGTATTTCAACAATAAATCCACACTGTAGTAAAAGACGTGGCTGCTAGCACAAATAGATTGATACTGTGCATCCGAAAAGTATTCACAGCGCTTCACTTTTTCCACATTTTGTTATGTTACAGCCTTATTCCAAATTGGATTCAATTCATTATTTTCCTCAAAATTCTACAAACAATACCCCCATAATGACAAGAAAGAAGTTTGTTTGAAATCTTTGCAAATGTATTAAAAATAAAAAAAAATAAAAATCCCATGTACATAAGTATTCACAGCCTTTGCCATGAGATTCAAAATTCAGCTCAGGTGCATCCTGTTTCCACTGATCATCCTTGAGATGTTTCTACAACTCGACTGGAGCCCAGCTGTGGTATATTCAGTTTATTGGACATGATTTGGAAAGGCACATGCCTGTCTATATAAGGCTCCACAGTTAACAGTGCATGTCAGAGCACAAACCAAGCCCTGAAGTCCAAGGAATTGTCTGTAGACCTCAGAGGCAGGATTGTATTGAGCCACAGATGTGGGGAAGGATATAGAAACATTTCTGCAGCATTGAAGGTCCCAATGAGCACAGTGGCCTCCATCATTCATGAATGGAAGAAGTTTGGAACCCGCCAGGACTCTTCCTAGAGCAGGCCGCTCGGCCAAACTGAGCTTATCGGGGAGAAGGGTCTTAGTCAGGGATGTGACCAAGAATCCGATGGTCACTCTGACAGAGCTCCAGCGTTCCTCTATGGAGAGAGGAGAACCTTTCAGAAGAACAACCTGCAGCACTCCACCAATCAAGCCTGTATGGTAGAGTTGCCAGACGGAAGCCACTCCTTAATAAAAGGCACATGACAGCCCACCTAGAGGCCATGAGAAACAAAATTCTCTGGTCTGATGAAACAAAGATTGAACTCTTTGGCCTGAATGGCAGACATCATGTCTGGAGGAAACCAGGCACCGCTCTTCACCTGGCCAATACTATCCCTACAGTGAAGCACCATCATGCTGTGGGGATGTTTTTTAGTGGTAGGAACTTGGAGACTAGTCAGGATCGAGGGAAAGATGAATGCAGCAATGTACAGAGACATCCTTGATGAAAACCTGCTCCAAAACGCTCTGGACCTCAAAATAGGTTGAAGGTTCATCTTCCAACAAGACAACGACCCTAAGCACACAGCCAAGATAACAAAGGAGTGGCTATGGGACAACTCTGTAAATGTTCTTGAGTGGCCCAGCCAGAGCCCAGACTGGAGCCCGATTGAACATCTCTGGAGAGATCTGAAAATGGCTGTGCACAGATTCTCCCCATCCAACCTGATGGAGCTTGAGAGGTCCTGCAAAGAAGAATGGGAGAAACTGCCAAAAAATAGGGGTGACAAGCTTGTAGCATCATATTCAAAAAAACGTGAGAATGTAATTGGTGCCAACGGTGCTTCAACAAAGTATTGAGCAAAGGCTGTGAATACTTGTACATGGGATTTTTAAAATTTTTCATATTTAATATATTTGCAAAGATTTAAAACAAACTTTTTTCAAATTGTCATTATAGGATATTGTTTGTAGAATTTTGGGGAAAATAATGAATTTACATAACAACTGAATTGTTGTAAATACTTTCCGGATGGACTGTATACAAAGAACCAAAGAAACATAAATAATAAGTCTATGGAGTGCCAACGTGGTGCTGCATAGTCTTAGTATTTTTGTTTGCCTTTAGTAAATCCACCCCGATGCTTGCTGCTTGGCCATGCAGCGTGCTTCACAAGTTAGAAATTACATTTCTTTAGCAAGAAACTTGTATACAGTACAGTAAATGGATTTGTATTGCGGCTATGTACTTAATTGTTAGCTAGTTGTTGGGCATTCAGCTTTTATTTGTATACATTTACTTAAAACTTTTTACTTTGCTTTTTTGCCAGAGTAATTGGGGCACATTTCTGTGATGCTTGACTGACTATTTCTTTAAACTAGGCTGCTGGTTTGTTTTTGACACAAAGCTACACCATACCTCCCAACTTTTTTTGAAGGCAACGAGGGACACATGTTAGCAAAGGTATGTAGGCATTGGACACACCCCCTGGCACGCCTCCTTAATGGAGAATTATACAAAAAAAATGATTAGTTAAACTTACAAGTGCCTTTTTTTCCACTACTGTGTCTTCATACTGGATTTTAAAATTTACGAATGCAGCAATTTAAAAACTGAATAAAAGGTGTGGCTCTGGGATACACTTTTTGAAAGTTAAAAAGTGCATTTTATATACAACTATAAAAATCAGACTAAAATGAGGGACATATGAGGAAAGAGGGACAGAGGGACTTTGTTCCAAATCAGGGACTGTCACTCGAAATCAGGGACAGTTGGGAGCTATGATTACACTAGGGGATTGATTTACTAAAACTGGAGAGAGCTAAATCTGGTGCAGCTCTGCATGGTAGCCAATCAGCTTCTAACTTAGCCAATCAGCTTCTAACTTCATCTTGTTCAATTAAGCTTTGACACTAAAACCTGGAAGCGGATTGGTTTCTATGCAGATCTGCACCAGATTTTGCCCTCTCCAGTTTTAGTAAATCAACCCCTAGGAGTCTAAAAGTTATCTTCTTGTGGGCCAATGCTTCCAGAGAAGAAGCCACCTGCTCAGAGTTGTGATGTGCCATCTTTCTCATCTCTAAAGTTGATTCTGAATTTTGAATGGTGTTAAATTCTAACTTAATTTGATGAATTTGAATGGCAATAATGCAGTGTTATTTTTTGTGGTTCAGATTTCCAAATTACTTCTTGAAGGAAGTGACAAGAGACTGCTCAAAAAGCCTTAAATTAGTGTTAAACCCAACACCAAAAATGCATTATATTGCTTACCAATCATTAGATGTGGTGGCCACAATAGTTTTCTTTTGTTTGTCTTTTTTCTCTCTGTTTTCACCTGGTGATCTGGCCAGTAACACACCTCCGGTATTAGTGAGACACAACTCTGGATGAATGAGAACAGGAGGCACAGCAGACAGCAGCATTGTCAATCTGAGGGGGGTTACATATATTAGCAGACTTAAAGCCACTAACAAAATGAAGCCAAAGTCTGGCTCATATTTTATAATCAATTACAGCAACAGGTTTTTTTTCCTTTTGTGATAAAGTTTTTTTCATGAATAAATTATAGTTGATCATTTTAATCATCCCCTGCCAGTGTAAATGGTTTGTCTAATCCATGTAATCTCCTGATACATTCTGCTGGAGAGTTTGTGCTTTTGAATAACAACAGACTTGCTGACAAGATGACCAGATGAAAATAGAAGAAAGAATATCTCAAAAAGGAAACTAATACAGCCATTGCATCTAGGAATTGGTAAGCTTCAATATAATGAGTGTTTGCTATTGGGTGTAATACCACTTTAATTCTGCTACTGCTCTTGAATAGCTAGCTTAGCTTTACTACCAGGTCCCACCCTTCTGGTGTAAATATTATGGGAAGCAGCACATGTTGTATTTGGCCCCATCATCTCATCGGGCAAGCCTGGAAGCAGCTTCCCAAACCTTTCTTCCCAAATCAGCCAATCAATTGTGTCTTTGTAGTATACACTGTTTAAAAGTCTAGATCAGATTTCAATCTCATTCAGTGAGACTGCAAATTTCAGAGGTTAGCACATTTGTATTAAAGTGGTATACAACTTCCCTCACCCCCATGTTCTTCCACTTACCTGCAGTGCTGTAGTGCTCATCAAAGCACATACTAACCTGCACTGTGAATCCTGTGTTGTTCGGCTGTAATCCTGTCCTCTTCCCAGTACAGGCAGCCAGCTCTGATGACATACTGGCCTCAGACCGCCGTCCAGCCACTCTGTGTGGCAATCCTGCAGCCTCCTGGGAGTTTTGATGTAAGTATCCCAGGAGGCTGCAGGACCAGGTACACATGATTCTAGTCTAGGCTTGAAAAGTGGTGGGGACTAAAAAATAATAATTATAAAATAAATAAGAAAAAAAAATCTCCACAATTCTTCTTGCGAAGGGGAGAGTGTTAAAGCGGAACTAAATTCCTCTCGGGACTTTAGTTCCGCTTTAAGTTTGGAGAAACCGCACAAGATAAATACATTTTACAAGTTCATTCATGTCTACTCATGTGCTTATTCCATGACACAGGAGGCAATATATCCGTGTGTACCATCTGTGTTTGCTCTGGCTGTCTTCTAGATCTCTAAGCATACACAGATGTCAAGAAGTGGTTATTAGGGATGCACAAAATTAGGAGCTAAAATTTCAGGAAAATTCCGGACAAAAATAACCATAACCCCAAGGACAAACTTAAACTTATTGTTTGTAAGGTTATGTAATTGTCATGACAGTTCTGTTATGACAACAACATAACTTTATGTACAAAAGCATGGACATGGTGATCACATGGCTTTGTTAGTAAACAAAACCATGTGAATAGTATCTTGATAACTACAGCTCTTATGCCGCGGACACATGGTCGGACTTTCTGACGGGAAATGTTGGATGTGAGCATGTTGTTGGAAAGTCTGACCGTGTGTATGCTCCATCAAACATTTGCTGTCGGACTTTCCGCCAACAAATGTTTGGGAGCAGGTTCTCAAATTTTCAGCCAACTTAATTTTGTTGTCGGAAAGTCCGAGTGTGTGTACACAAGTCCTCGCACAAAAGTTCACACATGCTCGGAATCAAGCAGAAGGAGCCGCACTGACTATTGAACTTAATTTTTCCCGGCTCGTCGTACGTCTTGTATGTCACCGCGTTCCCACGTTCGTAATTGTTGGCCAACATTTGTGTGTCCGTGTGTATGCAAGACAAGTTTGAGCCAACAACTTTCGAACAAAAATCCACGGTTTTGTTGGCGAAAAGTCCGATCGTGTGTACGGGGCCTAGGGGATTTGTGTAAGTTCTCTTTGTGGTACCTCAGAGGAAAATAAAGGTTCAACATTTCGGTAAAAGCAAATCATTTTTTTTTTGCTGCAAAATCAAGTTTGTTGAAGCTCCCTGCTTATCCCTAGTGATTTGAGCAAAGCCAGCCATTTTATCAATTTCTCTTTTACAGCTTCCAACAATGAAGGGACTTAAGTTTATCCATTTAGGTTCAAGTAACAAGTTTGCTTAATAGGTCACTCACATTTTTCCCCACTTTCCACAGCCCCTGTTTGCCCAGTGGAGCCCTGAGAAAAAGCTCCATGTGCAAATCTGGGCTGGTCTGTGCTTACATAAGTCTAAAGACTCTATTTTAGTATTTTGCAATGATCAGTGAACTTAAAACCTCAAATACATTATATATTTTCTGAATTAGGAGACACTGTAGAATATAATGGTGGCAGTTACAATTTATCCCACACACTATTGGCATTACTGTTTATCAAATCAAACTTTTTTAGTAAAAAATAAATTTGTGTTAATTTTAGTGCACACAAAGCTGCATGCACCCCATCCCCTTCTGACATCATGTGACATCATGTGACGTCATGTAACGTCAGAGGGGGGCGAGGTCACCCATTTAGGTCTCCGGTTGGCCCAGCCCTCAGCTATATACTAGCTGTCAAAGCAAAAAGGCTGCAGTCGCAGGGATGCCTCCCATCGAGGTGGAGTTTTTACTTTTTTTTTCTCTGTTCGTAGGCGCTGTGATCGAAGATGGATGGACATCGCGGGGCACTTTTTTTTACTGTCTACTGTCATTTTTACTTTTTTGACACTTTTTTTGGTGAATGTGTAGGGGTACAATGTACCCAATACCCATGCACATGGGGGGGACTGGGATCTGGGGGTCCCCTTGTTAAAGGGAGCTTCCAGATTCTGATAAGCCCCCCACCCGCAGACCCCCACAAACACCGGGCAAGGGTTGTGGGGAAGAGGCCCTTGTACCCGTCAACATGGGGACAAGGTGTTTTGGGGGAACCCCAAAACACCCTTCCCAAGTTGAGGGCATGTGGCCTGGTATGGTTCAGGAGGGGGCGCTCTCTCGTCCCCCCTTATTCTTGCGGCCTGCCAGGTTGCGTGCTCAGATAAGAACCTGGTATGTATTTTGGGGGGGACCCCACGCCATTTTTTTTAATATTGGCGCGGGGTTCCCCTTAATATCCATACCTGTCTGCTGTCATTTTTACCATTTTGACACTTTTTTTGGTGAATGTGTAGGGGTACAATGTACCCGATACCCATTCACATGGGGGGCGGGACCTGGGGGATTCCGATAAGCCCCCTGCCCGCAGACCCCCACAACCACCGGGCAAGGGTTGTGGGGAGGATGCCCTTGTCCCAATCAACATGGGGACAAGGTGTTTTGGGGGGACCCCAAAACACCCTCCCCATGTTGAGGGCATGTGCCCTGGTACGGTTCAGGAGGGGGGGCGCGCTTGTTCCCCTATCTTTTCCTGCGGCCTGCCAGGTTGCATGCTCGGATAAGGGTCTGACATAGATTTTGGGGGGACCCCCACACCATTTCTTTTCATTTTGGCACAGGGTTCCCCTTAATATCCATACCAGACCTGGAGGGCCTGGTATGGATTTTGGAGGGACCCCCACGCAATTTTTCTTTTACATTTTGGTGTGGGGTTCCCCTTAATATCCATACCAAACCCAAAGGTTCTGGTAATGGACTGGGGGGGAACCCATGCTATTTTTTTTAATGATTTTTATCTATATTGCCGGGATCCGACAATTTATTACAGCCTTAAACAGTTTTAAATGACATTTTTTCCTTTAGAAATGTCATTTTGCTGTGGTACTGTTCTAAACACGGGAACAATGCGCTATTTACAGACATACTAAGGACACCCCCCAGGCATGATATTTAAAGGAATATTTTGTTTTTATTGTTTCACTCTAAGCATTATTAAAATCACTGCTCCATTTCAAAACTTTTTTTCGCATTAATACATGTCCCCTGGGGCAGGACCCGGGTCCCCAAACACTTTTTATGGCAATAACATGCATATAAGCCTTTAAAATGAGCACTTTTGATTTTTCATGTTCGTGTCCCATAGACTTTAACAGTGTTCGCATGTTCGCACACATTTTTTGCCTGTTCGCAAGTTCTGGTGCGAACCGAACTGGGGGGTGTTTGGCTCATCCCTATTGATCAGAGATGCTGGGGGTAACACTTGGACACTTGTAGTTCCTTACACAGGAAAAGAAGCCTCTTTCTAAGGATGCTTTTTTTATTCACTTGCTACAATGGCAAAAATAATTAGGGAATATTTTTTGCAACTAATGACATCAAAATTCATAACTAGGGATGAGCTGATGGTATCTGGGTTCAGTTTGAGGTGAGTTTGTCAAACTTTACTGAAGTTGAGGCACCAAACCCCACTGAAGTAAATGTTAGAAACCATTAATGGCCATTTGTTAGGCCAATAAGCAAAGGACAAAGGACAACAATTCTTACAGCACTTTACATATTTTGTGCATTTACATCAGTCCTTTCCCTCACAGAGCTTACAATCTAAGGTCCCTATTGCATAAGCAAAAATGCACATACTACGGTCAATTTAGATCATGACCAATAAACCTACTGTACCAGCATATCTTTGAAGGAAATCCACACAAGCACAGGAAGATCATGCAAACTCCATGGGTTCAAACCAAAGACCCTAGTGCTGCAAGGTTGGGATTCAAATCAATAACCAGAATGCTGTAAGGTTGGAATTCAAACCAATGACCATAGTGCTGCAGGGTAGAAGTGCCATTTTCTTTAACTACTTAAGCCCTGGACCATTTCGCTGGCCAAAGACCAGAGCACTTTTTGCGATTCTGCACTGTGTCACTTTAACTAACAATTGTGCAGTCGTACGATGTGGCTCCCAAACAAAACTGACGTCCTTTTTTTCCCACAAATAGAGCTTTCTTTTGGTGGGATTTGATCACCTCTGCGGTTTTTATTTTTTGCGCTATAAACAAAAATAGAGCGACAATTTTGAAAAAAACGCATTTTTTTTTTACTTTTTGCTATAATAAATATCCCCCAAAAATATATAAATAAACTTTTTTTTCCCTCAGTTTAGGCCGATACGTATACTTCTCCATATTTTTGGTAAAAAAAAAATCGCAAAAAGCGTTTATTGATTGGTTTGCGCAAAAGTTAGCATCTACAAAATAGGGGTTAGTTTTATGGCATTTTTATTAATATTTTTTTTTTTACTAGTAATGACGGCGATCTGCCATTTTTATCGTGACTGCGACATTATGGCAGACACATTGGACAATTTTGACACATTTTTGGGACCATTGTCATTTTTACAGCGATCAGTGCTATAGAATTGCACTGATTACTGTAAAAATGACACTGGCAGTGAAGGGGTTAACCACTAGGGTGCTAGGGAGGGGTTAAGTGTGTCCTGGGGAGTGCTTCTAACTGTTAGGGGGATGGGCTACGAACAGCACTGCACTGATCATAGCTCCCGATCATAGGGAGCTATGATCAGTGACAGTGTCACTAGGCAGAACGAGGAGATGCTTGTTTACATTAGCATCTCCTCGTTCTTCAGCTCCGTGAGATGATCGCGGGTATCCCCGCGGCGATCGAGTCCACGGGACCCGCGACTCAACTCACGGAGCTCCCGGCAGGGTCGCTCGCGTGCCGCCGGCGGTAAATTCTACGGGACGTACCTGTACGCCCATTTGCCCAGCTGTGCCATTCTGCCGACATATATGTACATGCGGCGGTCGGCAAGTGGTTAAGGATGGACATGCTGACTAGCGAAAAATATAAAACATGTCACAAAACACTCTTCCAACCTTGCATGATACGTGCGGTGGGCTGAAAAGCCACAGTGTAGACAACAAGGTCTCAGGAATCTACAGGTTTTCTGTTTCTAAGCTGGCTTTTTTGCTACAAGAAGTATTTTCTTCTAAATAAATAGCCTGCTGTGCTGTTCTTCGAAAAAAAAATGTACAGCTGTAGCTGTCCTTTTTTATATATCAAAGAAAACCTCACAAATTTTTTTATTCCAGACCTTAATTTAATAATGTACATGGTGCAAAATAATCAATCAATTTGTATTAAAAAAAAAAACTTGCTTTTGCCTGTTTGATATTGCCACTAGCATTTATTATGCCTTTTGGATAATACATCCCTTGCCAATTATATGTAAGAAAATATCTTATCTTCACATTTCCAAGACATTATGGCTTCTGTAAAACCATTCAATATGATAGCAGCAATTAGCACTTTCTGCTGAGAATCTAATGGATGGTGACAGCTGAACTTAAAAAGCCCAGATCCGAAACCAGAGCAGATGTGTCATAATGTACTCTCACACTATTGCTTTGTATTAGGGTCATAACAATCGCATACGATTTGTATGCTAGAATTTTAGCAGCGATCTATTTCCCCTCCTCATTACTGTAGAAAAAAGCGAGAATATATTCTCAGCAATATATTTAGGTATTAGTAGCATATAAGCATACCATCAAAGTTGAACTTTACCTATAATAACTTGTTAAAAAATATTGTTCTTTAGCAAGGAACATAAATTCCACATTAATAATTATGCTACCAATATTAGTGTGTGCTGTAAATTGCCTCCAGCAATGCTCCTTTTTATTCTTGCCAGAGGCTGGCATTTTGCTGAAGCCCAGAGCCCTTAGCAGCAGTAAATCATTAGGCTGTCAGCAGATTGACCTCTAGTGGCTCTGAATTTCAGCACAATGCCAAAAATGGCAAATCAGAGCAACTGAGCATGTGCACAGTAAGGTGAGATTGTGTCTTACTGGATTTTAAACAGTAGAAGCACCTATTTTTAATGTTTTACATACATATACCTTCAAAATTGGCCAGCCTGAAGTAATCTATTATTATTATAATGCAGGATTTATACAGCGCCAACAGCTTGTGCAGCACTTTACAACGTTAGGGCAAACAGTACGGTTACAATACAATTTAGTACAGGAGGAATCAGAGGGCCCTGCTCTTTAGAATTTACAATCTAGAGGAGAGGGTCAAGTGATACAAAAGGTAATAACTGTGGGGGATGAGCTGATGAAGGTTAATGAAAGTACAATCTTTAGGTGGAGACAGGATATGCTTCTCTGAAGAGAAAAGTTTTCAGGGACTGCCTAAAAGTGGTTAGAATTGGAAAAGTCAGACAGATTGGGTTAGCAGGACTTCATTTTCTGACTAAAGTCCCACTTTAAGTATATGAGTCTATAAAGTTACCAATTGTTAAAAATATATTATAGAAAGTATTCTTCAAAAATATACAGACCTGTATTCCTGTTTGTACTAGAAGATTAAAAAAATCACATTTCCTAGGGTTGCATGATATTGCACAATTTTCTATTAAATTATACACAGTTGTCTACAATAGCGATAATTTCCAAGACCTTCATTTTGGCTGATATAAATTGTATCTACTTGTTGATATCCAATATTCAGTAGTTTTCCAGCTGACACTTGTGTAGACATGAGAAAACTTCTAAACATATTTCCCAGATATTAAAATTGCTTCTTCAGGAAAAAAAAGGAGGTAGTAGATCATTTTATTTTTGCACTTGGCCAGTCATACACCCAATCCAATGAAGCCCGTGAAATGGGGGGGAACGGCAACAAGGGATCTGAGGACCTTCAAAGGTCAATGTAAGGCTACTTTCACACTGAGGCACTTTACAGGCGCTACAGTGCTAAAAATAGTGCCTGTATAGTGCCTGTAAAGAGCCTCTTCTGTCTCTCCAGTGTGAAAGCTCGAGGTAAAGCAGTGCTAAAAATAGCGCCGCTTTACTGCCGATGCCCGCCCACCCCAGTGTGGAAGTAGCCTTATGCCGCGTACACACGAGTGGACTTTACGGCAGACTTTGCCCGGCGGACGGGATTTCGTCGGACAATTCGATCGTGTGTGGGCTCCAGCGGACTTTGTTTTCTCAAAAGTTGGACGGACTTAGATTTGAAATCTATCCGACGGACTCGAGTCCGGTCGAAAAGTCCGCTCGTCTGTATGCTAGTTGGACGGACAAAAAGCCACGCTAGGGCAGCTATTGGCTACTGGCTATGAACTTCCTTATTTTAGTCCAGTCATACGTCATCAAGTACGATTTCTACGGACTTTGGTGGATTGTGTGTAGGCAAGTCCGTTCATTCAGAAAGTCCGTCGTAAAGTCCGTCGAAAAGTCCGCCGGGCAAAGTCTGCCTTAAAGTCCGCTCGTGTGTACGCGGCATTAGGCCTCTTTCACAAGGGTGAACTGATTAGTTTTGGCTGTCAGTTTTTTAGGTGGACCTGATTGGAAGGTAAATGCATTTCTAAAATTCATCTTATGAATTTTAAAATGCTGAATTAATAAAAGAAAACAAAAGAGAATGCATTTAGTACTAACAATTAATGAAAACCATATTGTATAATAGCTTTCAATCTGAGCTACAGCACCGAAGTAGAAAAGGCTCTCGTAAGTTACCTGCCTTATTGTACAAAAAAAAAAATACTTTGGTAAATCACTGTCTAACATTTGCTTGTAAACACTCATTTACAAAACATCAGGATAATTTAAGAATTTGAAATGCATTTAATAAGCTTTGAGCTGATTTTTGAAGTGCTATGGCTGTAACTTTAAATGATTGTTTAGCTGTTTCAAAAACTTTTTGGGTCCATTTTATTTAATGTTTGAAATGTTTTTTTAAATGATGTTTGATATGTTTTTATCTATATAGACATTATTTAACAAATATTATTTGATACATGGTAACTGTTTCTGCAATCCATACCCTCATACTAACCCTATCTTATGCAAACCAAACCTCTTGTTGGCATACTTACCACACTGGAATTGTTTGCACTAAAGATGAACAGCAATACCAGCATTGGGATCTTGCTACTAAAATTCACTCTTTTGGCGTACACAGAAGGGAGAAGGAAAGTGACTCACTCATTTGACTCATTCAGCTGTGTAAGTGATTTAAACTTCAGCTATTGAGCCCTATTTTTTAGTAGAACAGTTAAGGTTAGCCTTATAAACATGTGGAAAGGAGAGCTCCAATTGCTGGCTGGCTATAGTAAATCTTCATATGCCACATATATTTACCTATATGAAATATATATATATATATATATATATACCTCATATTTAGTTATAAACACGATAATGCTGTAACTATGATAAATAAATGAAATATTTACAAGAATATTTTAAAATCTCACATAACTGCAGAGCATCTGTGTTCAATATCTCACTGCAATAATGTTATTTCAGAACTGTATTATTGGAGGTTTTGATTAAAACAATGCCAATCTGTCAAACAATGTTGCTTAAACTGTAACTTATTATACGCCAATTTACAACAGTGGCAAAGTTCTGTTTTGCTTCATCATCCAGTTTAGTAATATAAATCTTTGCAATGCTTTATTTGTCAGAATTCTGCAGACTCCAATCCAAAAATCGAAGCAAATAGCTAAATACATATGATATATATATATAGTGCATATATATTGTGTGTGTGTGTGTGTGTGTGTGTATATATATATATATATATATATATATATATATATATATATATATATATATATATATATATACATATACATATATATATATACCGTATATATATATATATATATATATATATATATATATATATGTATATATATATATATATATATACATACACACACAATGCTGTGAAAAAGTATTTGTCCCCTTTCTGATGTTTTTTTTTTTTTTGCATATTTGTCTCACTTAAATGACTCAGATCATCAAACAAATTTTATTATTACACAATAACCTAAGCAAATACAAAATACAGTTTTTAAATGATGGTTTCATTTATTAAGGAAAACAAAAAAGCTGTCCAAACCTGCCTGGCTTCATGTGAAAAAGCAATTGCCCCCTAAACCTAATAACTGGTTGTGCCACCCTTGGCGGCAAGAACTGCAATCAAGCATTTGCGATAACTAGCAATGAGTCTTTCACATTGCTGTGGAGCAATTTTGGCTCACTCTTCTTTGCAGAATTGTTTTAATTTAGCTACATTGGCCTGGATGTGACTGGATACTTTCCTAAATGTACATAATATAATAGGGTAATAAAACTTATAGGTAAAGTTGATCCAGGGAAAATCTGATTGCCTCTTGGGGGATCAGGAAGGAATTTTTTCCCCTGCTGTAGCAAAAAAAAAAAAATTGGGCTAACTTTACTGTTGTCTTATTTTTTAATTCAAAAATTGTATTTTTTTTTTAAAAAGTGCGCTTGTAAGACCGCTGCGCAAATACGGTGTGACAGAAAGTATTGCAATGACTGCCATTTTATTCTCTAGGATGTTAGAAAAAAAATGTATAATGTTTGGGGGTTTTAAGTAATTTTCTAGCAAAAAAAAAATGTTTTTAACTTGTAAACACCACATCTAAAAAAGATGTCCGGTCTTAAAGTGGTTAAAAACATTATAAATACCTTTTTTCCACTTTGTTATAAGTGATTACATTCCCTCTGTTCCTTCTGTTCTCAGCTGCATAAGAGCTAGGGGGGAGGAGAAGAGGAGAACTTTCCAGTGAATAGCTGTGCAGGGCGGGGGGGGGGGGGGTGTCATGTCAGGACAAGCCTGATCATTGGAGGAGATCAGGCTAAGTTCCCAGCATAGCTAGAGAACTCACCATGGTGTGCTCTCCTGCTTAGTGTGGTCAGTTTTTAATAGGAAAGCAGAGGCACTGGCAGGAACACCAGGGATTTCACACGGTGGAGGCAATACAAAAAAAAACAGGAATTTGAAATGTTGGGGTAACAAACACTTTAAGTACAAAAGTCCAGGAGAGGCACTTAATAAGTTTAATCAACAGTTTAATTAACAGACCATACTGATGCGGATAAGTAACATAAATATTAGTTTACAAAATGGTAAACATTTGGGTGAACTATAAGGCCTCTTGCACACTGTACTGATGTTTAAGCAATTGCTTTATTGGATGTAATTTTTTTTGTTTTGCGCATATTCACGTATATGTGTGTTCACACATTTGCGTGCACAATACATTCCTAGGGAAAATTAATAAATTGTTATGCTTATATGCATGCATTTGCGTGTACCGGCGCAAAATACTGTCTGGGAAGGCAGATTTTTCTATTGTTTTTACTGAAGAATACACAGCGTTTGTTTTAACGTGCCTGTGTGTACAGGCACATTGTAAACAATAGGCTGAATTTTAGATCTGTAAAGAAAAACGATATACTGAGCTTTTTTAAGCTGCAGTGTGCAAGAGGCCTTACAAAAATGTAAGATTTAGCAACACTGCAAATGAAATCCATTGAAAAACATTTGTCATTATGCTTCTACACTGCTTTAGAGCTTCTGAAAAACTCAAATGGGAATTTTTATGGGACATTTTTTGTTATGTGAGTCACTGCTCTCCTTTAGAAGGTCAACAGGTCGTTGTCCTGCCTAGTGCTCCAGTTTTAGTAAATCTCCCATACAGTAGTCAGTTAGTTAGACAAAAAAACACAAGTCCATCTAGTTCAACCATTGAAAAAAAAATACCCACCGTTGATCCAGAGGAAGACAGAAAAAAAACAATAAAATGTGACCCAATTTGCTCCAGTGGGGAAAAATTAAAGTGGTTGTAAATTCAGAAGGTGTTTTATCTTAATGTATTCTATGCAGTCTATGTATTAATATAAAAAACCTTCTGTGTGCAGCAGCCCCCCCTAATACTTACCTGAGCCCACCTCGATCCAACGATGTTGCAGGAGTGTCTCGGCTGCCCGAGACTCTCTCTCCTCATTGGCTGAGAGGGCAGCATGGCTCCATTGGCTCCTGCTGCTGTCAATCAAAGTCAGTGAGCCAATGAGGCGAGGGAGGGTGTCTGAATGGACACACAGAGCAGCAGCTCAGCTTGGGTGCCCCATAGAAAGCTGCTTGCTGTGGGGGCACTTGGAAGGGGAATGGGACCAGGAGAGCCAATGAGAGACCCGAGAAGAGGAGGATCCAGGCTGCTCTGTGCAAAACCACTGCACAGAGCAGGTACGTATAACATGTTTATCATTTTTAAAGAAAAAATCTGAGACTTTAGTATCACTTTAATTCCTTCCTGATCCCTCAAGAGACAATTGGATTTTCCCTGGATCAACTACCCTTATTACCCTAAAAAGTGCCTCCTTGTGCTCTGTAATTACCTGAAGGTGAATAACTGAACACTAAGTTCACTATATGGACCACTTATGTATTTATACAGGTTTGTTTTTTTAAATTGTATTATTTACTCCTAAATTTGATCTATATAGATTGAAATGCTTGGTTCTTTTTCTTTTTTTGACTAAAGTATTGAAAAATCACATACATCTCCTCAAAGTGATTAAAGTAAACTTTTATTAAATAAGATGCAAAAAAACAGAACTTACAGTACAGCACATGCACTTGCTATTTTTTCCAATTTTCTCCTGTTTGCCTTATTTTCAAACTCCCCTAACTACACTGCCAGACTTCTGCTATGTTGGTGCCCCCTGTGCCTATCGGGACCTATGGAATACTGCAGGAACCCCCTCTACATGCGCTCCCATTTTGAACTACAAAGTTAATGTAGCAGTTCACAGCATACACACAGGCAGTGCAAGAGGGACACAGAGCCAAAACAACAAGTCTCTTCCTTCTCTACAGCAGTAATTGTCAGCTCGGGAGTCACTGGCTATTACTGGCTTTGATAAAATGCAGCTAAGTCGACAATTCTTGTCAAGACTGTGAAAGAAAGGTTTTGTGCCACCTAGGGAGGTACACACACTGAACAATACAAGCCTGTCTGGTTTATAATGCCCTCACCATTTGTTCAGACTGATTATTTTCCCTAAATTCAGTCTTCTCTTCTGAAAAACAATTAGGACAGTTATTTTTGTCCAGCCTTTACTTTCCATACTCTATTTCTCTGCTGAAAAATAAACAAAGGGTAGAGCCTGTGAGATCCCGAAATAAGCCACAGATAATTCTGTTTCACAACTGACCAACATGTTTTCCTTGCAGTCCGCTAATCTACAGTATAGTCACACAGCGCCTCCTTCACCTGAAAGTTCAACGTTAGCTACAACTCGGGATTTTGGTTCTAATATTGTGATACTTGAGATCCACAGTACAATTCTACAGTTCGTTGCTGAACTGCTACTCCAGACATCAAGACTGTTTGTTATTTTAAAGCAGCAAAGGACAAAGTGTGGAGCCATGGAACCCCAGGAGTTGATATCCAGGAAAATCCTGAAGAAATCCAGACAATTGGGAGAGTTACCCTGTTTCCCTGAAAATAAGACCTAGCGTGATTGTCAGTGATGGCTGCAATATAAGCCCTACCCCCCAAATAAGCGCTACCCTGTTTCACCAAAAATAAGCCCTACCCTGAAAATAAGACCTACAAGGACTTTAACTAGGGCTTATTTGAGGGGTAGGGCTTATATTGCAGCCATCACCGACAATCACGCTAGGTCTTATTTTCGGGGAAACAGGGTATTAAAATATTAGGGGGCTTAGGGGTTATTGTGCTGGTATTATTCCCTAAACCACAACTACAAAAAATCCCTTTCCCAAAAAAATGAATACAAAAATCCACAAAAACAGTAAACGGTAAAGTGTGTGAATTATAACATAATCTGTGATAACGCTATATACAATACTATATATAGGGTCCATATTAATAGTGTCCATATAATTAATGCTCTTCTGTGTGCTCCAATAAATGTGCTTTTACCGCTTTTTAATATCACACACCCAATGTACTCATGTGAATAAATCACTCACCAGAACACAATGACCTCTTTTGTAAAAAGGACATGAGCACAGCGGAGGTGTTCTCACTAACATTGCAGCCAGGTTGTATCTGTGCCGATATATATATATGCACATTTTATTGTGAGCAACATTTTATATTTGTTTTTAATATTCATAAATAAAACATACTACACTATATACAGTGCCTTGGAAAAGTATTCATACCCCTTGACAGTTTCCACATTTGGTCATGTTACTTACAACCAAAAACATAAATGTATTTTATTGGAATTTTCTGTGATAGACCAACACAAAGTGGCACATAATTGTGAAGTGGAAGGATATCTGAAAAGTGTGGTGTGCATTTGTATTCAACCTGCCTAATGCCCTGTACACACAATCGGACTTTCCGACAACAAAACCATGGATTCAAAGGTTGTTGGCTCCAACTTGTCTTGCATACACATGGTCACACAAATGTTGGCCAACAATTACGAACTTAGTGACGTACTAGACGTACTACATGATTTTTCAGCTCTTTAGCGCCACCCTTTGGGCTTCTTCTGCTAATTTCGTGTTAGTAGAAGTTTGGTTTGGTGAGTGTTGATTTGCGCTTTTCTTTTTGCGTTTTTCATCTAACGCTATTATTATTATTATTTTTGATATCACTTGAAAAAAAAAGCCTTTGAAAATGTGTTTGCAATAACTCCATCAGTATCACCAGCAAATCAGCTTCATTATTATCCCATTAAAGAAGAAGAGAATTGTGAGCTGCATTTGGAGATTTCATAATTTGCCACGTCACGAATGTTAATTCTCCATTACGAACGCTAGTTTACAAGACCGGCCGCTTCTGCTTCTGAGCATGCGTGGACTTTTGTCCGACGGACTTGTGGACACATGATCGGACAATCCGACAACAAACATTTGTAGGTGGAAAATTTGAGAACCCGCTAGCCAACATTTGTTGGCGGAAAGTCCGACAACAAATGTCCGATACACACCGGCGGACTTTCCACCAACAAGCTCACATCCAACTTTTGTTGTCAGAAAATCCGATCGTGTGTACGGGGCATTATACTAATACTTTGTAGAACCACCTTTAGCTGCAGTTACAGCTGCAAGTCTTTTTGGGTATGTCTCTATCAGCTTTGTACATAGAGAGTGAGATTTTTGCCCATTCTTCTTTACAAAATAGCTCTGTCAGATTGGATGGAGAGCACCTGTGAACAGCAATTTTCAAGTCTTGCCACAGATTCTCATTTGGATTTAAGTCTGGACTTTAACTGGGCCATTCTAACACATGAAAATTCTTTGATCTAAACCATTCCATTGTTGCTCTGGCTGTATGTTTAGGGTTGTTGTCCTGCTGGGAGGTGAACTTCTGCTCTAGTCTCAAGTCTTTTGCAGAATCTAATGCCGCGTACACACGGGCGGACTTTGACGGACTAGGTCTGGCGGACTTTGATGGACTTTCCGATGGACTTTCCAAATGAACAGACTTGCCTACACACGATCAACGAAAGTCTGATGGATTCGTACATGATGACATACGACCGGACTAAAACAAGGAAGTTAGCCAGTAGCCAATAGCTGCCCCCAGCGTCGGTTTTTGTCCATCGGACTAGCATACAGACGAGCGGACTTTTCGACCGGACTCGAGTCTGTCGGAAATATTTGAAACATGTTTCATTTCTAGGTCCATCGAACTTTTGGGAAAAAAAGCCCACACGCGATCGAATTATCCACTCTTCTGTACGCGGCATTACAGGTTTTCTTCTGAGATTGCCCTCTATTTGGCTCCATCCATCTTCATATCAACTCTGACCATCTTCCCTGTCACTGCTGAAAAAAAGCATCCCCACAACATGATGCTGCCACCACTATGTTTCACGGTGGAGATGGTGTGTTGAGAGTGAAGTGCAGAGTTAGTTTTCCGCCACACGTAGAGTTTTGCTTTTAGTATAAAAGTACAATTTTGGTCTCATCTGACCAGAGAACCTTCTTCCACATGTTTTCTGTGTCCCCCACATGGCTTCTAGCAAACTGCAAATAGGACTTCTTATGGATTTCCTTCAACAATGGCTTTCTTCTTGCCACTCTTCCATAAAAAACAGATTTGTGGAGGGCACGACTAATAGTTGTCCTGTGGACAGATTCTCCCACCTGTGCTGTGCATATCTGCAGCTCTTCCAGAGTTACCATGGGCCTCTTGGCTGCTTCTCTGATTAATGCTCTCCTCGCCTGGCCTGTCATTTTAGGTGGACAGAAATGTCTTGGTAGGTTTGCAGTTGTGCCATACTCTTTCCATTTTCGGTTTATGGATTGAACAGTGCTCCGTGAGATATTCACAGTTTGAAATATTTTTTTATAACCTAACCCTGCTTTAAACTTCTCCACAGCTTTATCTCTGACCTGCCTGGTGTGTTCCTTGGCCTTCATGATTCTGTTTGTTCACTAAGGTTATCTAACAAACCTCTGAGGGCTTCACAGAACAGCTGTATTTATACTGAGATTAAATTACACACAGGTGAACTCTATTTACTAATTAGGTGACTTCTGAAAGCAATTGGTTCCACTAGATTTTATTTAGGGGTATCAGTGTAAAGGGGGCTAAATACAAATGCACGCCACACTTTTCACATATTTATTTGTAAAAAATGTTGAAAACCATTTTCCTTCCACTTCACAATTATGTGCCACTTTGGGTCTATCAAATAAAATCCCAGTAAAATACTTTTACGTTTTTGGTTGTAACATGATGAAATGTGGAGAATTTCAAGGGGTATGAATACTATTTCTGGGCACTGTATGTCAGTCCATTTGAAGATCCAGTGTCAGACCTACACCCAGAAAGAAGCAAGCCCTGGGCAGGACCTGAAGACATGACACAAGGTTGCTGGAACCCTGTACCATCTGGATAATATTTTGTAGCCTCTCTCCTTAATTTTACATGACATCAAAACCTTATGGGTCATTTGAATAATTTGCTCATGTTGTTAATCAGTAAAGATCGTATGTGTCTCTTTTAGCTAGATATCTAATTTATATAGATATCTCGAGAAGGGTAGGGGAGGTTGGTTAGGCAAATTAGAATATGATCGGGACAAGCCATGTGGCACCTGTGTTTCGGATAGGCATAGTTGCTCAATTTCGGGGTTGATCAGTGAGAGACAGGACTATGCTCCAGTTATGTGTCACATAGTGTCTAAGTTGCATCGCCTTCCATAAAGGAAGTGGGGTTCAAACATGTTTTGTAAATCAGAGAGTGACCACCAGTGATCCCCCTGCTGGAAGTGTCCTGCACGAAATTGGTACTCTTTAGGGGGTGCCATAGAACGTCCCATTGTGAACCCCTGGTTCAAAGAGTGGATGTGTAACTATGGGAGCCATATAAGATGGGCATGAATTAGGCAAGAACGGACCTGTTGTGGCCTTCCCCACTTGCAGAGCAACGCCGACTGTTGTGGGATATGTGTTAGACTGGCACCAGTTTAGAATGCGTGCTTATGTATCACCTTGCGATATTTATACATGTCCAGTAGTTCCAGCCCACCCAGTGTCTTCAGTCTAGTCCAGAGTTGTTGATTAAACCGATTGGCCTTTTTAGCCCACAGAAAGTTCACAGAGGGTTTGGAACAAGTATAAAAGCTGGGGGAGTACTGTCATCTTCAATGCTGCATTTCTACCGAACCAAGATTGAAGTTCTGGGAAACAATGCGCAAAGTCACTCCTGACCCGAGCTAAAAA
Organism: Lithobates clamitans; assembly: GCA_037952925.1. Classification (NCBI taxonomy): domain Eukaryota; kingdom Metazoa; phylum Chordata; class Amphibia; order Anura; family Ranidae; genus Lithobates; species Lithobates clamitans. Next base: position 4,809,760 of record JBBGZY010000489.1, on the reverse strand, counting down.
GGGAGGAAAGTTTGCTGAAAGAAAAGGCTGAAGTAAGGAAAATTCTTAAGATGCTGTGAGGCCCACTTAAATGGAGATTATGTTTCCAGGACCTTCACTGTTGGCTGAGACAAAGTTATGTTCAGTGCCTCAGATTTTTGGAGGTTGATCTTAAAATTAGAAACCTTGCTGTATATCTGAAATTCCTGCGCTAAATTAGAAGGAAACGTAAACGGTTGGGTAAGAAAAACCAGTAAATCGTCGGCAGTTTCGTTACTACACCACTTATACTAGGGTTATTCCTGTATCTACATAGAAATGGTTCAAGCGTTAAAATAAAAATGAGCAGGGATAGGGGACACCCCTGTCTTGTGTTATTGACCGGGACAAACGAGTCTGACTGCGTGCCATTCATTTTCACAGTCATCGTAGGGCAGGAATATATGGCTGAGGTCCATTTGAGAAAATTCTCCCCTACATCCAAATGAGTTAAAACCAACTTCATGAACGTCCAATAAACTCGATCAAACTCCTTTTTGGCATCTGTTGAAAGTAGCATAGATGATACAGTGCTAGAGTGGGCCCAATGAATGATATTTATGACCTTGGTCATATTATCTTTGGCCTCTTGAAGAGGCACAAAACCAACCTGGTCCTGGTGAATAAGATTAGGATTCTTTGTACTTTTATTACTGTACACATTGACACGGCTCATCTCTAAGTCGGGAAACTGCCTTGATATTAGCCTTTCACGTGACTGCAGCATTGGTGAGCAATGTACACGAGAAAGATTCCCCCACGTGCAGGATGAGTGGCCCGCCCAACACTAACAACAGCTGGGCCATGGGAGCCTATGGGTAACGTCACTGCTCCTGAAATTCCCAGCAGTAGTTGAGTGTTTCGTGACACAGAGGAGCCATAGCAGCAGGATCACATGACTGGAGCGGAGCAAACTAAAAAAAGACACACAAGGTACGCAGGTTGGGTAGTAGCAGGGAACATTTTTAAGAATAAGAATACTTAGTGTTAGACTTGCATTTCACTTTCATTCAAAGAAATAACACAAAATGTGGCTCTCCCAAAAAGTTCATAACAGGAAAGGAAAATATATTGTAGATGTCCCAAGTATGTTACAAAGTCCAAAAGAAGCAGAAGTGTCATGTGAGTCTCTTTGGAGGATGTATATTTCATCTCAACCGAACAGGGAAATACTTCTAGGGTTGAACGAAATCCTCTGCTGGGCTCCTGGTATGATCAGGACTGCATGGCTCCAAAGTGAGATCCATAGCTGCAGACTCAGAACTTGGCAGTGGGGAGAAAAGATCAATCTCTTCAATGAGCTCAGAAATAGGTACATGACACCCTCTGTTTTTTTTCACTCATACAGGGAACTTCAGCCTCTGAAGGACAATCTGATTCAGGCAATATCAAGGGCTCATCAGCAAAACTGATCAAATCTCTTGTTTCTTTGTCAGAGGTTGGACTAGTACTTTCAACTTTGATCCCATCAGCTTCCCTGAACGATGGTAGAATTTCAAGTTCTGGACTGAGTGATCTATGTATTGTTTTAGTCGGCTCTCCTCCTCTCACATCTTTAGTTCCTGCATCAGGTTTAGTTTTTGTAGGCCACAACTAGTAAGGCACTATTTCCTCATCATCTTCTTCTTCCTCATCATCTTCTTCTTCCTCTGGTAATACAGTGAGCGTAGAAGCTCATCGCTGTGAGCAAGTCTTGGGTGGAGTTGGCTTTGGAGGAGGTGAAGGGGTACTTGAGGCACCCTGACTGCATCAGACAATGAAAGCAGATGGTTTTGATGCCACATCAAAGGCCCTTGTTTTCCTTCAGGTCTGATTTGGTAAACTGGTAGCCCAGGGAGCTGTTTACAAATGATATAAGGTTGTGGTTGCCATCGATCAGCCAGCTTATGTTTCCCTGGTACCCCCAAATTCTTTAGTAACACACGATCTCCAGGCTGTAAATCATGTACTCTCACTTTTAGGTCAAAATTCCGTTTGTTCCGTAATTAAGGCTGAAGTGTGTTCTAGGGCTTTCTCAGGGCTTGCCACAGGTTATTTCGTAGCCTTTCAACATAACACCTATTTGACTTCTCACAGAGATTATCAACGCAAGTGCCAAAAACGAAATCAATAGAAAGGCAAGCTTCTCTTCCAAACATGAGTCGATATAGAGAATAGCCAGTGGCATCACTCACGGTACTGTTGTAAGCATGTACCACAGCTGCAATATGATTTCCCCAGTGCTGTTTCTTCTCTGAGGGCAGAGTCCCCAATATATTCAACAAAGTTTGGTTAAACCTCTCAGGCTGAGGATCCCCTTGCGGATGGTAAGGCATGGTCCGGGACTTCTTTATGCCTAGCAAGGTGCACAGCTGACGGACTAACCGACTATCAAAATCTCTTCCTTGGTCAGAATGGATTCTGACAGGCAGCCCATAATGCATGAAAAACTTCTCGACAATGACTTTGGCCACAGTGGTTGCTTTCTGATCTTTAGTGGGATAGGCCTGTGCATAACAGGTGAAATGGTCAGTCACCACCATTTATTTCTTCCACCTGTATCAGGTTCCAGGCAAAAGAAGTCAATTCAAACCAACTCTAAAGGCTCCTGACTCTGCAAATGTCCCATGGGAGCAGCCAGAACCGGTAATGTCTTACGCTGGATACATGCTAAACAGGAGTGACAATAAACTTTCTACCTCTCATCTCATATTGGCCCAGTAGAATCTGTCTCTGACTAGGAAAAATGTCCTCTCTGTCCCTAAATGTCCATGATCATCATGCAAAGTGATCAAGATGGTTGAACAATGTTTCTCAGGAAGAAGTAAAAAAAAAAAGGGGAAAAGAAATTGCGCATAGGTGAAGTGTATAAAAACAGTTAAAAGTGTAAGCTGCGAATTCCTGTATGCAACACAAACACAATGGAATCAAATGGGAAAATGAAATCGCGCTCAGGAGGAGACTGGTGACCATACAAGTGACCAACAATCCTCCTTGTTAGTGAATGGGTGAAAATTAAGTGTGTAGAACATATAAAATATAATAGACTACAAATGTACATTAATAAATGGCAAGTGAATAGTCCATCAAAAATGCATTATTCTTGTGCAACATTGGGAAAATGAAAAATCCATAAGTAGACAATATAGATGAATCACCCAGGTGATTACTAAAAATCAATTGAGGTCTTGCTGGGTAAAAGACAAAGTGCTTAGTCCACCACCACATATAGAGAGACTGGCCGCTTACCATAAACTCATGACCCCCCACTACAGAGGGTCAGAGTGAGCTGTTTAGACTGTTACTCCGGGCCACCACCGAGAGACCGAGAATTTGGCACTGGCATGGAACATCAGGGGCCTTGGTGTGATGATGGAGTTGTTCACACTTGCGAGGTTTAAAACATCAAGCTATGTAGGTATTCAATGTTAAGCACCTAAAAAAGAAGTCTGGAGCGCCGGCCGGAAGCTCACAGACAGCCCGTCCTACTGGTATCACAACAGCGGTGAGAGGTGACGCGAACACATCGCTCTGCCCTACGTGGCGTTTCGTAATAGAGTTAAGTCATCCAGGGGCACGGGCGGCGCGTCTCATCACCTCCCTATATAGTACAACAGATGACCTAACCAAGCCTCACTCTGAGTTCCGCTACATCGGCAGACTTCCGCAATGGGCCTGAATCGCAAACATTGAGTGGTCAGATTACGTAAATGCACCCATATTTACTAAGGATTCAGTATAACCCATAGGATTACCAGAATGTTGCTTGCAAAAAAAAAAGGAATGTGGGGTCAGGAATCAAAGAGACATGAGGCACATGGAAAAATTCCATCACTTAGAATCCTAATGGAAGTGACGTACAGGCACTAAATAGATGTACATACATCAATGTCAGATGTAGTGCAAATAACCCACTGATAAAAATCAGTAGCTGAGAAATAAAAAATGACTAAAAATGTAAAATAAAAAATAAATGAACTATTAAATAATTGGTTGTTAGAAATGTGCATCCAAGCTCATGAACCCACTCACAAAGTGGGGTCAGAGAGGGGATGTATTAAGGTCCGGACATAAACAGACCGCGACCGGAGATATTAAAATCGCGGCACCCAATGTGGTCCGTGACACGGACCAGGAAATGGTCAAATGTGGGTCAGAGGGGACACGCTCAAAGGAGCGATAGTCACCTAGTGGCCATATTGATAATTGCAGACGAAAAATTAACCCGGAACAAACCAGATCATATTAGTTAAATGTAATCATGACCAAATAATATAATCTAAAATAAAATTAAAATTATATAGGAGCAAATGGACATAAAAAAAAACATAAAAGTCCTGAAACAAAATAATATAATGCCCCTGTGTGATATGCGCATATTTAGGTCCTAGGACTATATAAATAAATAATAAACTCCTAATAAGAGTATCTATACAATCTCCATTGAAAGATTTTAGACAATAAAAATATTAGGAAGGAAAATTAAAAATCAATACAATTGAAAAGCCCAATGTATGCCTGTTACATACAAATGGGGGGCCAAGCACAGCAAAAATTGTGGTAGAAATCCCAAAATATCCCCACATATCCATTACGTTAGACTTGCCACATTAGTCCGGATGGATGGGAACTAAGAATGGAGGCTTTCACAATATATGTCTTAATTAGCATAATCATATTCAAAAAGCAATAACAAACCCTGTACAGAACATGACTAGGCCCTAGATTAGTCTGGCCACTCACTACCTATATAGATTATGAAAGGTAGGGGGCAATCTAAGGTTCCTCGTTAGGCATTATTGATAAAGGCATTCACGTCTGTGTCAACGCTCATGCCAAATGGCACATAGCTTTTCAGTCTGTAGATCCAGGACATCTCTTGCTTAGAGATCTCCCTGACCAACGAACTACCTCGCCAATGCGGTCTGTATTTATCTATGCCTACATACAATGTGTTAGAGGGGTCCCTTTTATGTACCTGGTCATAGTGTCTGGAGACAGGGTGTTTGTCGTAGCCTCTCCTTATATTCCCTATATGCTCATTCAGGCGGACACGTAAGGCCCTTTTGGTCCTCCCCACATACTGAAGCCCACAAGGGCATTGTAGGAGATAGACCACCCCTTCAGAACTACAGGTAATGAAGGGTTCGATCTCATATGATTGCAGGGTGCTAGTAGATGTAAACGTGGTGATTTGTCTTGCTCTGTTGCCATTGAGAGAGCAAACTTGGCATTTCCCACATTTGTAATAGCCAGTAAGATTTTGGAGAAAGCACCTATTCTCCCGTGGTGAGTCTTGGACCGAGGGGGCTATTCTGCTCCCAAGAGAAGCCACTCCCTAAAAAACCACTCTGAGTCTAGCTGGCAAGATAGCGCCAAGTTCAAGGGAGTGGCTTCTCTTGGGAGCAGAATAGCCCCCTCGATCCAAGACCCCCCACGGGAGAATAGGTGCTTTCTCCACAATCTTACTGGCTATTACAAATGTGAGAAATGCCAAGTTTGCTCTCTCAATGCCAACAGAGCAAGACAGATCCCCACGTTTACATCTACTAGCACCCTGCAATCATATGAGATTGAACCCTTTATTTCCTGTAGTTCTGAAGGGGTGGTCTATCTCCTACAATGCCCTTGTGGGCTTCAATATGTGGGGAGGACCAAAAGAGCCTTGCGTGTCCACCTGAATGAGCATATAGGGAATATAAGGAGAGGCTACGACAAACACCCTGTCTCCAGACACTATGACCAGGTACATAAAAGGGACCCCTCTAACACATTGTATGAAGGCATAGATAAATACAGACCACATTGGCGAGGTAGTTCGTTGGTCAGGGAGATCTCTAAGCAAGAGATGTCCTGGATCTACAGACTGAAAAGCTATGTGCCATTTGGCATGAACGTTGACACAGACATGAATGCCTTTATCAATAATGCCTAACGAGGAACCTTAGATTGCCCCCTACCTTTCATAATCTATATAGGTAGTGAGTGGCCAGACTAATCTAGGGCCTAGTCATGTTCTGTACAGGGTTTGTTATTGCTTTTTGAATATGATTATGCTAGTTAAGACATATATTGTGAAAGCCTCCATTCTGAGTTCCCATCCATCTGGACTAATGTGGCAAGTCTAACGTAATGGATATGTGGGGATATATTATGGGATTTCTACCACAATTTTTGCTGTGCTTGGCCCCCCACTAATATGATCTGGTTTGTTCCAGGTTCATTTTTCATCTGCAATTATCAATATGGCCACTAGGTGACTATCGCTCCTTTGAGCGTGTCCCCTCTGACCCACATTTGACCATTTCCTGGTCCGTGTCACGGACCACGTTGGGTGCCGCGATTTTAATATCTCCGGTCGCGGTCTGTTTATGTCCGGACCTTAATACATCCCCTCTCTGACCCCACTTTGTGAGTGGGTTCATGAGTTTGGATGCACATTTCTAACAACCAATTATTTGATAGTTCATTTATTTTTTATTTTACATTTTTATTCATTTTTTATTTCTCAGCTACTGATTTTTATCGGTGGGTTATTTGTACTACATCTGACATTGATGTATGTACATCTAATTAGTGCCTGTACGTCACTTCCATTAGGATTCTAAGTGATGGAATTTTTCTATGTGCCTCATGTCTCTTTGATTCCTGACCCCACATTCCTTTTTTTTTTTTGCGAGCAACATTCTGTTAATCCTATGGGTTATACTGAATCCTTAGTAAATATGGGTGCATTTACATAATCTGACCACTCAATGTTTGCGATTCAGGCCCAGTGCGGAAGTTCGCCGATATAGCGGAACTCAGAGTGAGGCTTGGTTAGGTCATCTGTTGTACTATATAGGGAGGTGATGCGACGCGCCGCCCGTGCCCCTGGACGACGTAACTCTATTACGAAACGCTGCGTAGGGCGGAGCGATGTGTTTGCGTCACCTCTCACCGCTGTTGTGATACCAGTAGGACGGGCTGTCTGTGAGCTTCCGGCCGGCGCTCCAGACTTCTTCTTTAGGCGCTTAACATTGAATACCTACATAGCTTGATGTCTTAAACTTCGCAAGTGTGAACAACTCCATCATCACACCAAGGCCCCTGATGTTCCATCCCAGTGCCAAATTCTCTGTCTCTCGGTGGTGGCCCGGAGTAACAGTCTAAACAGCTCACTCTGACCCTCTGTAGTGGGAGGTCATGAGTTTCTGGTAAGCGGACAGTTTCTCTATATGTGGTGATGGACTAAGCACTTTGTCTTTTACCCAGCAAGACCTCAATTGATTTTTAGTAATCACCTGGGTGATCCATCTATATTGTCTACTTATGGACTTTTCATTTTCCCAATGTTGCACAAGAATAATGCATTTCTGATGGACTATTCACTTGCCATTTATTAATGTACATTTGTAGTCTATTATATTTTATATGTTCTACACACTTAATTTTCACCCATTCACTAACAAGGAGGATTGTTGGTCACTTGTATGGTCACCAGTCTCCTCCTGAGCACGATTCCATTTTCCCATTTGATCTCAGGAAGAAGTAACTGCCATTTTTCCTCCCTATCCTCTGAGGAACCTCGTCTATACAGTACTCCATCCCTCAACTGCACTCTATTCCATTCCCGATGTAGAATCTTCGTTCCAGTCACAGAGCTCTTCATCAGCAAGCCTGGATCCTGCTTGCTCGGGGCTTGAATAGCCAGATGCCATTTCTGCTCCTGATCCCTTCTTAAATTTTAGACAACAGAGGAAGGCCTTACCTCGGACTTGCGTCAGCCTACAGTAGCGTTTGGGTATCCCCGAGGGGTGAACTTCGATGGATTTAGCTGCAGCATCTCCCTTCATCCTCTAAACCATGCCTTGGCACAAGGCTCGTACACCTTCTGCAGTCACATAGGGCATCTGCATCTCGATTTCCTGCCCCAGATCAGTACTTTAGACTGAGCTGCAAGGGCAGCCAGCCATCTATGTCTATCACATGAAATTTAGACAAAGTCAGAAGGTAGGACAAAGGATTATTATCCGTCTTTACTACGAACTCGGCTCCATACAGGTAATCCTTCAGTTTGTCTACTACAGCCCATTTTAGAGCCAGAAACTCCAACTTGTGGACGGGATAGTTTCTTTCTGATGGAGTAAGACTGCGACTCACATAAGCCTCCGGTCTAAGACCACCGTCTTGTTCTTGATAGAGAACTCCTCCCAAATCTCTACTGGTGTCTACATGAAGTTCATAAGGCTTGCCAGGGTCAGCATAAGCCAATATTGGGTCTTCAGTGAGACTTTTCTTTAGGTGCCAAAATGTCTCTTCACACCGATAAGTCCATTGATCTTGCCCTGATTCTCCCTTCCTATGACAAGCCAGACTTCTTTGCCTTTGACTCATTCTCTCCTTCCCCCGTGGCCACTTGTAACAGTTCATTGAGGGGCCGAGCAATCCTAGCAAAATTTTCTACAAACCTTTGATAATAAGAGCAGAATCCCAGGAAGGATCTTAATTTGGTCGTAGTCCTTGGCCTATGCCATGTAGTAACGGCCTCCAACTTCTTCGGGTCTGTGGCGACCCCTCCTGCAGAGACAACATGACCCAAGTACGTAACAGAAGTTCTGTAGAACTGACACTTTTCCAACGATAGATTCAATCCTTCTTAGTGGAACCATGTAAAGCCCCTCTCTAACCGGGCTTCACGCTCTTCTAACGTTCTCCCAAACACAATGATGTCGTCCAGATACACTAATACTTCTATTAGGTTCATATCTCCTACTGTTCTTTCCATCAATTGCTGGAAGGTTGCTGGGGCCCCTGACAATCCTTGAGGCATCTGGCTGAACTCTTAGAACCCCTAAGGGGCAAATGAATGCAGTTTTTCCTCTGTCTTCCAGATGCATGGGGATCTGGTAGTACCCACTCTTCAAGTCGAGTACACTAAACCATTTAGCTCCAGTAAGACACTGGAGAGCATCTTCAATGTGAGGAGTTGTGTACTGATCAGGAATAGTGCAGCGATTCAAAGTCTGGTATTTAATGCACATGCATAGTGACTCATTCTTCTTCCGCATCACTACAATAGGGGATGCGTAGGGGCTTCTGGACTCCTGAATGACCCCTGACCTTTTCAACTCGGCCAACTGCTCTCAAAGGTCTTCCAGATCACTGAGAGGTATTCTCCTAGCTCGCTCTCGAAAGGGCTTGTCTTCTTGCAACCAAATTTGGTGCTGAGCGCTTTTGGCCATCAAACTCATCCTTTGAGAAAATCTTCTCCCATCTAGTCAATTGTAACTTCATCCTTTTCTGCCATACAGGGGGTAAAGCTTCAGTACAACGCTGGAACTCCTTCTGCATCTGCTGACAACTCTCTCTCCCAGCAGCCTCTTCAGGAAGCACAGGGGTGGCTGCACTCACTTGTCCCACCAACATACGTGCCCCTAACGTAATTGGATGGTCTGTGGCATCCCGAAGAATAATTGGCAACTTGTGGTGCCACGTCAACTTGACTGTGGCCTTCAAGCGAGCAACTTCTCCAGCGCTGCAATACTCTCTCCCTGGTTTCCAGCTTCCACAGGTATCCTACCCCCTCGGCAGGGGCACTCTGTTCTTTTGCCACACGTCGGCAGGCTTCAAGTAGTTGAGGATGGATCTTGTTAGGGATTGAGTCATCTTCTCCTAACACAGACGACAACAATCTCCTCACCAAGTCAATGATCGTCACAATCAATATCGAATTTCGTCCGGCCCCTGGTAGCCAGGGGCACACGATGGCCAAACTATCGAATGCTTCCACTTTCCCAACAGCTGCTGGTCTGAATGATATCTGGATGGGGATATACCCACCATATGGGCATTTGGCAGTTCCAATTCCCCAGATCTCTAGTTCTTCAAGTTTGCATAAGGGAATGTGTTTCAGGTACTTGTCATAAAAGTCTAATGCCCCGTACACACGATCGGACTTTCCAACAACTAAACCGTGGACTTTTGTCTGAAGGGTGTTGGCTCAAACTTGTCTTGCATACCCACGGTCACACAAATGTTGGCCAACAATTACGAGCGTAGTGACTTATTAGACGTACTACGTGTTTTTCAGCTCTTTAGAGCCACCCTTTGGGCTCCTTCTGCTAATTTTGTGTTAGTAGAAGTTTGGTGAGTGTTGATTCGCACTTTTCTTTTCGCATTTTTCATTTAGCGCTTTTCAATTCGTGCTTTTCAGTTAGTTTCTGAACGGCCGTTCGTCAACCAGACATGTTGCGGAATCGGAGGAGATAACGTGTTATTTATTATTGACCTTGTAGTTATTGCTTTGACATTATTTTTTGGTTGAATAATGATTTGATTTGGTATATTTTCTATATTTGTAGATGCATAGAATGCACTTTTTGGTTAAGTTCTATTGGCAGATGGCATGTCTAATTTTTTTTTTTTTATGCACAATAAAAAAATTGTGAAGAATAATACTTGCGGCTATGTGTTTTACTTCAAATGATAGTTTGGGAGTAGGCAGTTACATTTTATAAAACACAATGTAAAAATAACAAGGGACACCATCATAGTTGTATCTTTTATCTTAAAAACATATTCTGACAACCTCTCTCCTCGAAACTGATGAGTATGTTCAAATTTATACATTAGGTCAGGCAGTTTCTCCACACTACCGTAGACTGCACACAAAGCCTCAATGTAGTCCATAGCTTCACAGTCCTCTTCGGGCTGCGAATAACATCAACTGCTGGACTCCAGAGGCTTTCACTGATCCGTTGTCTCTTCACTGCTTCGGACACATTCCAATCTTCTATTGTCTGCATGGCTTGATCCATCCAACTGTCAAACTCTTCCTCCCCTCTTGGGGTGGGAACACGGCCTGAGAAAAATTGCAACTTCCGATACTCCTGATTAGAAGAGATGGCATGACTTTATCAGGCTCTCAACCAATCGACTCATATTCATGTAGAATGATGCTGGGGGCATTCTAGCCATCAGGCTGCCCGTGGTTGAACCGTCTGCAGCTGGACCTCCTGGTTGCAACTGGGAGAGGTCTTCATCCAGATCACCTGTTGACTGCAATTTGATCACTTGGGCATCAAGGCCTTCCGCCAGACTTATAACACTCAGCTGGAACACTCTCCCACCATTCCAAGAGAACATATGTGCAATTGTCATCATACTCATATTTTAAGTCTAAGAGGTAAGACCATTGTTCTGGGACAGCCTTTCTCATCAGCTGTCGCACCTCCTTGTTAAACCACCGGACTCTGGGCAACTTCAAGACTGTGGTTAGCTTTATTCAGGTCCCATGTTCTTGACCCCAGTCAGTGGCAGCATCCAAGTCTATTTTCTCTTCTACCCTGGTAATGACTTGCTCAAGTGTCCCAGATGGGATATCTTGATGGCCAAATGTATCGGTACCCCCATGAGGGCTGCTAATAGACTCTGTACCCCACTGGTTGCCATGACTCTGCAAATCCTCCAACACCACTGACACCCTGGGTTCAGTCATCACTAGACGGAGCCAACCCCACATTAATAACATTGCAAAATGTCATTGAATTGCAGGCATAATAGCCAGCTCCTGGCTACAACTATATACTGCTGCTACAGCTTCTATTAGTTGCTTCTAATTATTAACCCAATAAATACTGTGCACTGGAGGATAAAACAGCTTTACTCATTAGATCTTAATATTGTCAAAACACACATGCTGCAATTTTTGATTGTACAAACCCTGTACAATCTCATTTAAAACCACCGAAAAGAAAGCAAAATGGGGACAAATGTATACAGTGTAATCACTTTCTATACAATTGGACAGACCACTACACTACACAGCTATTGGTAGATGCACAGGAAACTGCAGACTCCGATTGTATAGTGTATGGTCAGCTCTATGCTTACATGATTAACCTAAAACCAGGAGTATAAACATTAAAGGAGAAGTATAGCCAAAGCTCATTTGGCTGTACTTCTCCTATTGATCACATGAGTGCAATTCGTTTTGCACTCCTGTGAAACATTTTCAGCAAAGAGTGGACTGAAGTCTGCTCTCTGCTGATGTCACCAATGTCAGTCCCGGCACTGCGTCATCCCGACCATGGAGTCTGAATCCACCATGTGCCTGGACTGACATACCACTCAGCCCCTCAGCATGTCTGCTTCCTACATCACCATTAATGATTAAACTTCTAAAATAGGCTGAGGTGTAACTAAACAGAAAACTGTTTTTTTTAAGTTTTGGATAGAGCAGAGATGGATTAGAACACCAGTCAGGATTAGTTTTGCTGTCTGTGCCCCCCATTAGGAATATTCACCCTTACTATTTGGCATGTGTACTGTTATCATTGACAATGAAAGTAAATCCTAAATTTTGGGTTGACACCAGAATAGAACTAGAGGGGAAATCTTCCAATAGGGACACTAGTTCTGGTGACCCTGATGATACCCCGGGTTTCCCTTTCTTTGTAGAGATTTCCACTTCCTGTTTTTGGCTAGAGGATAGGAAGTAAAAGGGAAATCATCTCAACTGGACACAGATGGCAAAAAAACAAAAACAAAAAAACAAATGGGGTTATAAACCTCTCCAAAGCTATCCAAAATGTAAAAAAAAAAAAAATTGTGTACAAGGCTTCCTCTTTATGAGCAACGGCAAGGAGCATGCAGTGAGTGTGTTTGAGAATACCTCTGTTTACGTTTTGGCTTTTCTATCCAATTGAAACTCCACATATCTCCTCTCCCCACTCCTCTAATTCAATTAGCTGTAGTTGTAGTTTCATCTACATAAAGTAAGTGATGAAATCAGTGCCCCTATTATGCCACAAAAACTGCATGAACAAAACTAAGAGATGAGAACAGTCTTTATGATGACAATGGCAATGAGTAGATAAAACAAATTTGCAAATAATTTCACACGCTTTTACTGTAACCAAAACATTTTTACCAAAAAATACACTGATGTGAAGGGGCCGTAGAGGCAAAAAGCATCTTCTCTAGATCATAGATTATGAACATTTTACACAAATACATATATATATATATATTTTTTTTTTGTACAATTTACTAATGAAAAATTACATAAATACATAAAACTGTTGCACTTAACACGCTGTCCCATGTTTCTGCACTAGAAATGAATCCATAAATAATGCAAGTTGAAGTTTTATGACTGCATCAATAAAGCTATTAAAATATATCCAGTGATTAGTTACTTTGACAAGAACATATTTAACACAAGGCAGGTTGAGGCATTGTATCAACATTTTATGAACGTAAATTTCTGAAAATCTTATGAGGCTTTCATATTTCTTGATGGAGGAATCTATGTAACCAGTAAACACTGCCTGCATCTCCTCATTTTCACTTAATATTTTCTTATAGTTATGGTATGTATATTTGCTTAATATCATAGCAAACATAAATCTCTGTCTAAGCAGATTTAATGTATTAAATGTTTTTATTAATTATTTGCTTCTATGGTTTAGCACTGATTTTGGAACTAAAATAAACATTAATATGTCATTGTATAATCATATTAGGGGTATCTGTATATTTCATTAGCTGGGCTTATGTGCATGTGTCTTCAGGGACTCCCGCTGCGTGGCAAACTCTTAGCTTGGCTACGTTCATGTTAATCAATGGAATGTCTATCACAGGAGAGATTGGGACATATCTTATAACCACATGTTCAATTACTCTGACTTATCTCATGCCTTTAGTTAGCCTGACTTTTTTTCTATGATTAATGTGAATTTCACATAGAAGCTGTTTTGCTGTCTTTAACAATAAAGCAGTAAAGGTGATATAACTAGCAGCAAGTGAACAAGCTCAAGGCTATAGCTGAGCATTATTTAAGGTATTTCATATGGTTTTCTGTATTTTATGCAATACTGTATGTTCAAGGAAACAAATGCCTCTGCACCCAAGGTCAGACTAATTGGGCAGCAGATCCAAAGAATAACACACTGGGGTTGATTTACTAAAGGCAAATTGAGGCTCCATGCACACTGGGCTTGAAAAAGCCAGTTCCCATTATTGTGAGGAAAAAAAAAAAAGCCAGTTCCCTTGGCAGAAAAAAATGCTCATACAGAGCATTTTTGCACAGGAGTTTGGGAGAGCTTAGCATTTTCTAGCTTTTCCTGCCAGAAAGCTCCAATCAAAAATGCAAACCAGAAGGGTTTTTTTTTCCTGCCTCTAAACACTGAGCTTAAAATATGCTTCTATTCATCCTAATGTGCATGGACACATAGGATAACATGGAGCTGCTTCTACATTCAAAACACAAAACTCCTGTAGAAGCCCGATTTGTAAGCCGGTGTGCATGGACCCTTAGAGCTTAGTAAATGTGGTAAAGTTCTGCTGATTTCCATCATCCAATCATGAAGAAGCTAAATGCTGTTTTTTCCTATTTTCCTTGTAGCTGATTGGGTATTCTTTACAAAGTGAAACTTTACCACATTTAGATTTACTAAGGAAAATTAGTGCAACTGCACTTGCAAAGTGCACAATCTATTTACTTTTAGTAAATCAACCCACATGGGTTGATTTACTAAAACTGGAGCATACAAAATCTGGTGCAGCTGTGCATGGAAGCCAATCAGCCTCTAACTTCAGCTTGTTCAATTAAGCTTTGACCAAAGAAAAAAAAAACTGAAAGCTTATTGGTTTCTGTGCAGTGCTGCACCCAGTTTTGCACTCTCCAGTTTTAGTAAATCAACTACCGGTACATTGTGTTTGGAGGTCGAATGATAGCGAGGAACAGGTTGGTGGAATGAGAGAGAACAGGAAGGAAAACAGAGATACAAAAGAGACAGAATGCAAATAAAACACAAATGGCCCTTTTGAAGACCTATTCTTAAACAAAACCTATAATGATCTGTTTGGAGGTTGCCATTGCTGAGCTTTGCTATCTTTTGAAAATGTTATTTTACTGAATATTATGCTGATCCATTGGTTTCAGTTCTCTCTCATTCAGTGACCTGCAACCAGTATGCAAATAAGGAGCTCTGACCTCATTATAACTTTTTGGTCTTCATAAAAGGTCTGGGTGCAGTGTCAAAGAAAGTGCTAAAAGCAACAGACAAGCGGGCATCTAGTATTTTTAGAAAGCATGGGTTTCTTTTAATGCTTAGTTCAATAGTCTATAACCAGTCCGAATTTGTCTAGTACTGGTGTAACTACAACTGACTGAATTTTTTTATACTGTATAGACAATTAATGTGCTATGGTGCTACTATGAAACTCTGTCTGTTTATGCAAAGTTCTCTTTCTAATCAATACATTTTCAACAATTTTTCACAAGACATTATAACTCTGTATCTGAACAACCTCAGTCACGATAGCCATACATGAGTTACAATTTTTTTCCACTAGCGTAAAAATCTGTGCAAAACATGCTTTGAAAAGGACTGATGAAGAATCAAAATGATATGTTGTGGTAAAATAATAATAATAATAAACTGTAAGCACAAGCACATAACTTTGCTTGCATGCTGCAAATAGTCTGTGCTTTGAGAATAAAAGGACTTGCAAAATAGGTTATTAGACATGCAATGGAAGTGACTCTCTCACCATGGTGCTACAATGATAGAATAAGAGGCTTCCTGCAAAATAATCAAAGAAAAAAATCAAAGTTAACTGTTTTTTCAGCACTGG
The DNA here is from genome assembly GCA_037952925.1 of Lithobates clamitans. Lineage (NCBI taxonomy): Eukaryota > Metazoa > Chordata > Amphibia > Anura > Ranidae > Lithobates > Lithobates clamitans. Next base: position 4,794,139 of record JBBGZY010000489.1, on the reverse strand, counting down.
ATTATCTAAAATGGCCAGATATGACCTTATTACAGAGTCAGTGGCATTGCTAGCTTTGGGCACCCAGGGAAGCATAAGTCATGACCAAGCATAGGTCATGAGGCCACAAACTGCCCATCATTTAATTTCAAAACTGTAGTGCTGTTCCTTGCCCCTCAGACTGATCCCCTTCACAGGGCATTGTTAATTCTGTTTCATTGATGAGGGTGGAGCTCCCACCCCTAAGCCCATTTTTGTCTTGTCATCAGGAACAGTAAACTGGAATTTGCCACAGCCTAGAAACCAGATCTAGAGACTTTATGTCACTTTCAGCATGTGGCCACGCCATCAACAGTCTACATGCCTGCCTGTCTACTTGTCTGCCTGCTCCCACCACCATCAAAATAAGTTAGTATGCTGCTTTTAATCCTTTGTGTGGAAAGGGGAAACCAGTGTGATAACCAATGTACACTAAGCACTGACCACCAATGTAAGGGAGGCATTAAGGATTGACCACAATTGTAAGAGGGCACTCGGAACCGATTGGCAGTGTAAGGTGGGCACTAAGCATTGAGTACCAATGTAAGTTAGGCAAAAAGCACTAACCACAACTGTAAGGGGGCATTCCGAACTGACCACCAGTGTAAGGGGGCACTGAGCACTAACCACCAATGTAGGCATGTAAAGGGACACTAAGAACTGACTACCAATGTAAGAGTGGCACTAAGGACTGACCGCCAGCATAACTGACAACTAATGTAAGGTGGGAACTAAGCACTGACCATTAGCATAAAGGTGACGCTTAGAACTGGCCACCAATGTAAAGGGAACCCTAAGCACTGACCGCCAGTGTATGGGGGCACTAAGCACTGACCACCAATGTAAGATGGCATGTTGACCACCAGTGTAAAGGGGCATGCTGATTACCACTGAAGGGAGCACACTGTTCACTAACATAAGGGGATACTCACTTTTTCATTCCACTGCAAGCTGTGCCATCCAATTTCATAGTCCTGACCCCTGCACTCTGATTGCTGCACTGTATGCGCTGTGTTGTATAGTCCTTAGTCCTGATTTTCAGAAACCTTCGTTCTACATAGCTGTAACACCTGTGCTCTATTTGCTCTGTTGTACATTATACAGATATGACCTCTTAAACTTTATATGCTACATAGTACTGACCTCTGCACTCTATATGCTATGTTGTATGCCACACAGAAAAGAGCTATATGCTGTGTTATGTGTTACATAGTCCTGATCACAGCACTTCATTTGATATTTTTTATGCTACACAGTCTTGGTCACTGCACTTAATCCTGACAGATCCGGGACGAGGGGGGGGGGGACTGGAAAAGCACAGAGGGGAACCAGAGGAGGACCCGGGGAGCCAAAGGAGGATCCGGGGAGCCAGAGGAGGAGGCGGTAAGCCAAAGGAAGACACTGGGAGCCACAGGAGGACACCAGGAGCCACAGGAGGAGGTGGGGAGCCGGAGGAGGACCCAGGGAGCCGGAGTAGGGCACGGGGGGCCCCAGAGATTAAGGGACGTTTGTGTGACAGTCGGGGATGATCGGTGTGGCAGTGGGGGGAGTAAAAATCGATCTCACTGTGTGGCCTTCAATGAAGCAGCTGACAGGCGCAGGAGGGAAAGGAGGAGGAGAAGCGGCTGTCGGTTGCTTCATTGACAAACACACAGGGAGATCAATGGTGGTAACACTCTTCACCACTGCACCGATCACCTGTGAGGGTGCCCGGGCCCTGTACAACAGGGCTGGCTGTACTGGCTTAAAAGTGGCCCTGCCTGGTGACGCCCCTGCCGGGGACAAAACGGGGGACAGTCTTGGTCTGAGGACAGTGTATTCAGTCTGGGGTCTGTCCCCGGAAATCGGGGATCCCTTTGGCACACTCTACTCTATATGCTAAGTTGTACTTTACATAGTTCTGATCACTCTATTTCTTCTTCAACTACATTTTTTTTTTCTGCACACATCAAAAAATCTGCATTTTTTGCTGGAAATTACCTTAAACCTTCAAACAATTACATATTTTCTAAAAGCAGAGGCCCTGTAAAATAAAATGGTAGCAGTTGCATGTTTATATGTTGCATGATATTTGCACAACTGTTTATCAAATGCATGTTTTCAGGAAAAAAATACACTAAAATAAATTTTATAGCAAATAAACACAATGCAATACCTAATTTTTTGGTAAAATATAAAATATGGGGTGGTGTTGAGTAAATAGATACCAAACATGTTAAGCCTTAAAATTGTAGGTGCCTGTGAAAGTGCACAAAATGATGGTACCCACAATTCTTATTAGCTGATACTTTAAAAGTCTTTACAGGTTATCAGTTTAGAATTATTCAGGCACTATGATCCTAGTATTATTGCTCTCACTCTGTGATACTTCACACAGGTGGCACAATTTATGCTTACATATGCATTCTGTGCTGTGCTATTGCATTTTGGTTGTGCACAGGAGTGCTTTTTAAAAACGTTTTTTTTTCCAATTTTTTTTTGTTTAATTACAATTTATTTTTTGCACGTTTTAACAAGCCCCCTATGTGATAGCATAGGCAGATGACAGGTACTCTTTATGGAGACATCAAGGGTCTGTTAGACTCCCAATATCTCCCCTGCCCTCCACTGTAGCTAGTCAAGCACATAGTGTGCTTGATTAGCTGCATTCTCTACAGTAGCCGAGGAACAACAACTGTGAACCCCAAAATGATATAAATACACATTGTTTCCAGGTTCATTAATTGCAGGGCGGATCACCTCCTGCTCTCTTAGTTAATGCAGTCTTGGTCTCCATGGAGCAACGGGAGCAGCTGGAAAACACTGCAGGCAATGGTAGGTGTGGGGGGGGGGTGTGGCACCCTTGGAGTCCTGTAAGTGTGATCGGGTGGCTCTAGAGCTGCCTGGATGACTTTTACCTTAAAGCCCCTCACTGACTGTAAAAATCAATATCAAGCTCACGACTGAAGCAGCAGCCTTGAGTTTGTTTTAGCCCATAGTGTACCATACTGTTTATAAACATACCTTTGAAGACAGGGGGTTAAGGAAGGATCAGATGAACTGTTAGCGCTATGTCTATATACTGTGCAGAAAAGCACATGTTATGTAAGAGTAAATTGCACCACTCACCAAATCTACTACTGACCCCAGCATACAAAAAATGAATAATAAGCATACAAATTGGTGAAATCACAAACAGAACTTTAGTGGTTTTAGTGAAGGGAAATGACCACTATCACTATAAATTGGGGATGGAAACTAAGCATAATGTAGGAACTCACAGCATCATAAAGGTATTGTGTGCTCTTTACTCCAAACAGATGTAATCCTGGATACCTCATTAATGTCAAGTGGTAGTTCGTACAGACACTCGCCCAACAACAATAAAACACAAAAGAAAAAAAAAACGATAGAGCAGTAACATTTCATTAAAATCGCATTCCATAAGGCATTCAATTATAAGGAAAATATATGAAATGCGATACATTCTATTTTTCCCTGGGCTGGACACTGCTGGATGTGGAAGGCACAAATTAAAACAGAGTGGTGTCACTCCTATCCCTGCAGTTTGTTCTACGTTTATTTATAAGGACTACATTTATTATAAAACGATCGCTCGTAAGAATACTATATACTGACATAGACTGTTTAGATATTTTATATGTTATGGAAAAGTTTAACTTTCTAAAAAGTGATCCTTTGTCCTGGGTGTTATATATGACACTGTAACTACTTGTGGCACAGAATTTAAGGCATACAGTATTTTGTGGGTACAAGAACTGTAACATATACTGTATGTGCTGAGTGTATATATCAAGTAGGCTGAAGTTATATTTAATGTATTCCTCTTAAAGCAGAACTAAACCCATTGATTTTACTGTTTCCCTAAACAGTTATATTCAAAGCCTGCTGTGAATGAGACCTGTCCCAGTTACTTGTGCTCTCAACCAAACTGTTTTTAAATAGCTTGTTTCATAATTGATCACATGTGCAGCACTGTGGCAATTGCAGATCAAGCAGAGCCTTAGATTGCAGGTTCCTTGGCTGTAAAGGATAGGGGGGTTTCATTCTGCTTGTGCCTGGGTTCACACATGTGCAATGCGGGAACCAGCATAATTCCAGTGCGAGGTCCCGCATCGCATGTCACTTGCAGACATTTCGCACCGCCCTCTCTGAACTGCTGCGGGTGTCAATACAAAGTTCATGACAAGTCAATACAAAGTTAATGACACCCCCAGATCGGTTCGCAGATCACAGTGTGAACTGTCAAATGGTACAGGAACCAGATCACATGGGTGTGGGTTATTATAAATTATGTGGGCAGACTGCAGTTCCTCTTTAAGAAAAGTTCAAAGTGCAAATAATAAAAAAATCCAAAGTGAATATTGTGTAAAATAATAGAGTAATGTGTCCAAGGTGGTCCTCCACCAGAAATCGTAATTTCAGTGTCACCTCCATCAAAAGCAGAAAATGTTTTTTTTTTTTCATTATTTGCACTTTGAACATTTCATGTGTTTATATATATTTTTAGCGCTGCAATTCTTTGATGTTATTTTTGTTTTAGTGCCTTGTGTATATCTGCACTAATTGCACGCAGCTGTTTTTAACATTATGCACTGACATAACACTTATTTATATGTTTTTTTTATGACCCCAAACTTTCTTAAAAGTACAGGTCTGTGATAGGGGAGCCCTTACCTCCCAGCCAGTTGGATGAGATGTTCTGCAGCATAGTGAATGGAATACAGAAGAAGGCAATGAGCAGGTCGCTGACAGCCAAGGAGCAGATGAAGATATTGGTGACTGTCCTCATGGCTTTGCTCCTGGTGACCACATAGAGGACTAAAGAGTTCCCAAACAGAGCCAGCACAAAGATGACCACACAGATGACAACAAAGGCGATCTTAAAGGGAGCAGGGAGCTCAGGGATGTAGATCAAGGGCTGCAGCTGGTAGAGCTCAATAAACTGTTCCCTGGTGACATTATTTTCCTGGAGAAGTCTGGCGATCAGCTCTGGGGTGATGTTCAGGGAATGCATCAGTGCAGCCTCAGATCAACCTCTTCTCTTCATAAAATCAGTCACCATGAATGAGAACATCCTCTGGTGTGCAAGTGGAGGTGACCACTCTGGAACACAACCCATAGGTTCCTCTCCACAGTCTTATCACCCCTTGTTCTGGGCATGCCGCTAATCCATTTAGCAGGTATAGATCAGGTTGTAGACATCACGGTGGGGTGGATCCAGGATTACACAATTGCAAAATAAAGTAATTTATTGACAATCAAATGTTTGCAACGATTTTCAATGCAGCAAAGGCTAAAGCACTTGTGAAGGCATTGTAGAAACTTTTCTAGGAGAAGATAAAGTGCACTATCACTGTTGAATAGAGCGCAGCAAACACCACGGCAATAATGTCCCTGGCCGCTTTACATGACATCGGTAATCCGTGGCCACACACATCTATACAGCAGCCGCGTCCCAGCACTGACACTGCGTGGTGCTGAAGGATAGCTCCTCTTTATGTAGAGCGGAGCAGCCAATCACGGTACAGCACTGAGACAGCAGCCGCTTGTCTCTGCAGTACATGACACAAGGCATCCCCAGCATCCGCTTAGCTGTGCACTCCTGTCAGTCAGTCCTTTTAGTTCTAAGAATCTGCTGCAGTCACAGCTGTACATCTTCAAAAACGATTTCTAAGGTTAACCACTTGACTTCCAGAAGATTTCATTGACCAGGTCATTTTTTTCTTTTCTGCACTATGCTACTTTAGCTGACAATCGCTGCAGTCATGCAACACTGTACCCCCCAAAAAATGTATTTCCATTTTTTTCACACAAGCTTTCTTTTGGTGGTATTTAACCACTTCAGCTCTGGAGGGTTTACGCAGTCGTGCAACACTTTACCCAAATAAAATTTATGTACTTTTTTCCCCACAAATAGAGCTTTCTTTTGGTGGTATTTGATCACCTCTGCGTTTTTTTTTGTTTCGTGCGCTATAAACAAACAAAGACAGACAATTTTGAAAAAAAAAAAAAAAACACAATATTTTTTACTTTCTACTATAAAACCTATCCAATAAAAAATGTAAACAATCAAATGTCTTCATCAATTTAGGCTAATATGTATTCTGCTACATATTTTGGTAAAAAAAAAAAAAAAATCCCAGTAAGTCTATATTGATTTGTTTGCGCAAAAGTTATAGCGTCTACAAACTATGGGATATTTTTATTTATTTATTTATTTTTTACTAGTAATGGCGATGATCAGCAACTTATAGCGGGACTGCGATATTGCAGCGAACGTTCGGGACATTTATTGACACTTTTGACACTTTTTGGGGACCAGTGACACCAATACAGTGATCAGTGCTAAAAAATGTGCATTGTCACTGTACTAATGACACTGGCAGGGAAGGGGTTAACATCAGGGGCGATCAAAGCTTTAAATGCGTGCCTGATATGTGCTTCACTACTGTGGGGGAGATGTTTGTACTAGGAGAAGGCATGGATTACTTAGCAGAAACACAAGATCCATGTCTTCTGTAGTGGCAGATCGGCGCTCTGCCTTGTTTACATAGGCAGACTGCTGGACCATCGTTCTGCCTGTGTACTGAAGCATCGGCGGGTGCTGGCGGACATCAAGTCCGCCATACCTGCAGTCAGCTCACGCTGTGTCTAAGCCTGGTCGGAGCGGGACGCCGTCAGTGTGCCCCAAATCCAGAAGTGCAGGATCACGTACTAGCTACTTGATTCTGTGCAGGAGAGCCACCTTGCTGGCTAGCTACAGTATCACCACTAAGGTTTTTATCTTTTGCTCTATAAATGAAAAAAAGACAGAAGATTTTGAAAAAAACAAAACAATATTTTTCTGCTATAAAACATATCCAATAAAAAATAAAAATAAATAAAAAATCGAAATTCTTCATAAATTTAGGCCAATGTGTATTCTGCTACATATTTTTGGTAAAAGACCCCAATAAACTACCCCAATAAACTTATATTGATTGGTTTGTGCAAACCTTACATTGTCTACAAACTATGGGATATATTGTGGGATTTTTATTAATTACATTTTTTATACTAGTAATGGCGGTGATCATCAATTATTGACTGTGATAATATGGCAGGCATTCTGATACTGATACTTTTGACACTTTGTGGGAACCAGTGACACTAATACAGTGATCAATGCTAAAAATATACACTTCCACTGAACTAATGACACTGGCTGGGATGGGGTTAACATCTAGGGTGATTAAAGGGTTAAATGTGTGCCTTGGTGCATTCACTGTGTGGTGCTTTTACTAAGGGTTGTGCTGATTTTTATTCCCTGCTTTGCAGTGAAACAAAAGCCAGCACATCCCCACTAACAGGACAGAGCTCTGTATTGTTTACGTTCACTGTCCTGTCATCCTCTATGCCGATTAGCCAGCAGTAAATCATTCGCTGGGAGCCACTGATCGACTTGTGCTGTAATGCAGCCCTAACCAGAAGTGCTGGATCCCATACTAGATCCAGTGCAGGAGAGCTGCCCTGCGCCATACTCTGACATGAGGTGGTCGACCAGTGGTTAAAGTGACTCTAAATTCCAGTTTAATACATACAAAGAGACGGGGTTCCCCTAAACGGACTTTAACGGCACTCTTTTTTAAGAAAGAATTTTTATAGATAGTGAAGAGTATAAACAACGTATTAAAGGTAACAGAGTTTATTCGAAGACAAAATATATTAAAAACATGTGTACATAAAAATTCAACGAAACAATTTGCATCATACATAGATTCATTGTTGTCACCATACAGTGTTTTTTTTTTATATATAAGGCTCTTTTCACACCAAATGCACTTCGGAATATGCAGTGTTTTAGTCCTTCTTCAGGGGTGTAGAAGAAAAGAGAGATTCATATGATGTGTTTCGTTTGTTTTAAAAGCTTGAGGTTAGAATGGCATTAAAATGGAAGAAGACACTAGAGAGGAGGAAAGGGATTTGCTGCTCACCCCTTAGAGACTGAAAACAAAAGAAAAAGGTTCCCCCAGGGTGGGGTTTTTAGGCAGCACAATAACAAAAAAGGAGTCAAATTGGTTATCAAAAAATATGACAAATGTATTAAATAGTATACCATGAAAGCTAAAACAATGAGCTCCAGTGGGGGGTACTTGAAATAAAATTATGTATTAGATAAGCTGAACATACATTGGCAGACACATATTCACAACAACACTTGGTAGCATGAATATTTAAACCTGACGCGTTTCAACCCCTGTGCTTGGGGTCTTCTTCAGAGGATCAGTCTGCTGGAAAATATACATAAGTAGAATTGATACACATAAGTAGGTTGCATTGATATAACGATAATTACATTCACCATGTGGTGCATAAATGCAGTATAGTTACCCAATAATGCGTGTCCAGCAGGAAAAGGAACAAGACCTCCCACATGGAGATCCCCTAAAAAGACTGTCCTCCTGTCTTCCCCAAAGGGAGAACACCAGGCGCCTCTATCGCCAACACGGTTTGGACCAGGGCAGTGAAAGCAGCGACGTGGCTTGCGAGAGGTCACACTCTTGAGCACCGCCCGCCGGACTAACGACCGACCAGAGAGCACAGAAATTACACCTGTGGTAGGAACCAAAAAAGTGTCCATAGTAAATTTCATCACTTAAGTCATATTAATTATGTGTCCAAGAAGAGACACTGGGGGACAGATGCCTCCAACATACACCAAGGATACAAACATAAAGTATATGAGTATGTATGATATTCTTCATAGGCAATATAGGGTATAGGCAATCCCTCAGTTAGTGCTCTATGTGAAAGTGGTCCGGATAGGAATATGATAAAGTGATGAATGGCATTAGACATTGCTGATGGGGTAGTTGTTCCTTTAGTACTGTAATAGTCATGAAACAGTATCACTTGAACGATAATTTTGTTCAAGAAGTATTCCTTCTCCCTTAACCCCGCCTTCCACTTATGCGCACCGGCCAGAGTGGTATACTGAGACAAACAGAGGGGACCCCTTTTTAACCAGATATGTAACACACGGATCATGTATCCCAGCATCAAGCAAATGCAGCGCTGCATTTGCTTGATATATATATATATAGATATATAAATTTATATATATTAAAAAATGCACATTTTTTTAGGTAAAAAAATACGCATTAATTTTTGTTTTTCTAAGGAACCTGCAGAGCATTACACCCACGATCAGTGGACCGCAGGTGCAGTCTAATGCCCCGTACACACGGTCGGATTTTCCGACAGAAAATGTGTGATAGGACCTTGTTGACGGAAATTCCGGCCGCGTGTTGGCTCCATCACACATTTCCCATCAGATTTTCCGACACACAAAGTTTGAGAGCAGGCTAAAAAATTTTCCGACAACAAAATCTGTTGTCAGAATTTCCGATCGTGTGTACACAAATCCGACGCACAAAGTGCCATGCATGCTCAGAATAAATAAAGAGATGAAAGCTATTGACTACTGCCCCATTTATAGTCCCAATGTACGTGTTTTACGTCACCGCGTTCAGAATGATCGGATTTTCCGACAACTTTGTGTGACCGTGTGTATGCAAGACAAGTTTGAGCCAACATCCGTCGCAAAAAATCCTAGAATTTTGTTGTCGGAATGTCCGATCAATGTCCGACCGTGTGTACGGGGCATTAGGCTTATGCAGACTCTCAGCATAGCTGTCTATTCATACCTCGTATGGGCAGGCAGTTACCTGAGGGCAGGAAGATCAGTGGACTAACAGAGCACTCACCAGCGCCCTCTCAGTTCATTGAGAACTACAAGCCATTAGCTGCAATGGCTCACAGTACTTGTAGGCATTCATTCTCTGTTTCCTGTGAATGAATGAATGAATGACGTGGGCATGTGGGTGAAGCCCCGCAAGGCTACTCTGTTTTCAAATTGTAACAGCTGGTGTGGGGAGAGGATCCCCTGCCCACTATCACAAGGAGGGGGATCGGAGACAACGGTGGTTGTGTAAGGGACCATGGACTATGGGATTTGTAGTGTGCACAGAACAGTGCACATGACCACAAATAAACATGCACTGCTCCTTCTAAACAAGCAGTAGTCAGGAGGAAAAGAAGAGGTTCAGGAACTCATGTAAGATGTCACTCTAAATTCCAGTTTATAGGATAAATTTAGCCATAAAAAAAATATATCAACATATAGATATATAATAATAATAATAATAATAATAATAATAATAATAATAATAATAATAATACAAAATGCACATTTTTTATTATTAGGAGGCAGAAAAGTGATGATGAATGAAAAATAGATTACAGGGCCATTAAAGTGATATTGAAGTTTATTTTTTCTAATTTGCTGACAGGCAGGGTTTTTATGACAGAAAAGACCCTATAAGTCTCTTCTGTCATAAGTGCTTCCTACTGCCTCTCAACTATCATGTACACTGAGCCGCGCATGAGCACCTCAGTACAGCATCCAATCTGTGCGTAGGCACAGGAGTGACATTATTGTATTACACCTATCTAAGTGGCCGTACAGGTGGAACCTGGAAGGAAAACGGGGCAAAGATGGAAGCGTCCGGGACCCACAGGATCAATGAGTGACAGCACAGAGCTGGATGGCACATTATGATGGGTAAAGCTGTCATAATGTGCTAGTATGTGGTACATACTAGCACATTGTAGCACAAACCACCTGGGAGGCAATGTAAGTAAAAAAAAAAAAGATTAAATAATGTTTTAAGTAGTAAATGTGTATAGATTATTTCTATCATTTAATGCCACTTTAATTCTATCATGACTGCCCTTTAAAGAGCATTTACTGTAAACCATTTTTGCTCTGCTATTACTTATATTTGACTTTAATGATTTACTGAACGATTCATTGACTTAACAGTTCATACAATTATCCTTCATTTTCTTTCTAATGCTGAGTTATTTGTGTAGGGGAATATAGGGCTGACTTACAAAAAGGAAATGTACAACAGCAGTAACAAACCACTTTGAAGATAATTGACAAGCTACTCCTACAGGCTCACTTGAGCAAACAGACCTTTGCACACCCAGCAAGTGAAAAATCTCTTAACCTTTTACTAAACTGCACATCATGTTCAATGCTGTTGTTTCTATTTACAGTATTTTTTATTTTTTTTATTTTTTGAGGCTATGCTAATAAATGGTACTTGGGCTTATGGCCCACATTAGTACTCGTAGTATTTACTACAGCAGCATTGTTCAAGGTGAATATGGCATGCTCTCAGATAGCTTCCTACAGCATATATCCACAAGATCTATTCTACCACCCACTGGTGTTACAGAAACATTGGAGTTGATATACTAAAAAAGTGGAGAATTTTCACTTTGGAATGTGAATTTTCACCTACCATAGAGAATAAGCTAAAGGGTTCATTTTAATTATCCAATCATGTGCACAAAAAATTCAGCTTTTTACATTTCTGTTACAGATGATTGGGTATTTCAAGTGAACACATCTTCACCATATTTACTAAGTTAAGTGAACGTTCAGTTTAATAAAACAAAACTCTACTCTTTCTGGGGGACCTTACACATTGTTTTGTTGTTTTTTTATTCTGCTTGCGGTACCCCCTTTAAAAGCCACACTCAAAGTATCTGGTATGGATTATTTCAATACTTTTTTAAAAGAAGACGGCAATAAAATGTAATTTGCTGGCAATTTTAATCACTCGTTACTTTGTAAATGAACACCTTACAGCACAAAAAGGCCAAGTTATTCTACAGGAATTCAATTTATACCATGGATTACAACACAAGTGAAATGCCCATACCTCCCAACTTTTTGAGAAGGGAATGAGGGACACCTATCAGCAAAAGTATACAGGCATAGGACACACCCCTTGCCACGCTCCCCCTTAAAGGAGAATTTTACAAAAAAACTTGATTGGTTAAACCCACAAGTGCTTTTTTTAACCACTACTATTCCTTTACATTGGCTTTTGGAATTTACAAATGCAGCAATTTAGAAATCTGATTAAAGGTTTACTGCTGGAAAACACTTTTTTGAAAGATAAAAAGTGCATTTTATATACATCTATATAGATCAGACCAAAATGAGGGACAAATGAGGAAGAATGAGGGACAGAGGGACATTGTTCAAAATCAGGGACAGTCCCTCGAAATCAGGGACAGTTGGGAGCTATGGAAATGCCCAAATTTCTACATCTCAGGATATGCATTGGTAAGCAATACAGAACATTTTGTGTGCTTCATTTATGAAAATGCTGAAGGATTTTTGTGCATTTAGGTGTGCTGTTAGCCCATTCAAAATGAATGGACTGCCCTAATGCATCATGCCTCAACATATGAAAACACATATATTAATTTATGTGTGTTAATACAAGCACAAGTGTAAAGGGGCCCCAAGAGAATAGAACAAGATTAGACTATCTATTGAGTTGTATTGCTGTCTCCATTCTTATTTATGAGATTCCCCTCACTTCTTACCCTAGTACGAATGAAGTGACACTGTGATGGGGGGGCTCTGCTGGACATCTGACATGGATTGAAAGCCAACAACATATATTACATTTTGATTGTAAAACCTTTTAAAGCCGACCATAGATTACTGCAAGACAGCTATAACAAGCCCCCCAGGCCATCAGAAACACGGTTGTTATTACACAAGAGATTATCTAACCTATAGGAAAATCTTCTTGCAAGCAGGTTCTGATCCTTTGACCTTCTACGAAGAGAAAACGAAAGATAAAAAATACTTTTTTGCACTGCAGGAAGCCTTGATTATAGGTTGCAACAGATCTCAGGGTTGTATGAGAATGGGCAGATGTTTCACCACTTGTCATTCTCTAAGACAGCCTTTCTCAACCTTTTAACCCTAGGGGAACCCCAAAAATAATTTTCAGGTCTCGAGGAACCCTTAATAAAACCAATTTTTCAGGGGTCAATAGGAACAATGCCCCTTATACTGGTGGCCAATATGAAGAATGTCCCACTTAAAGTGGTGCTCAGAATGCCACCCTAAACACAGCTAAAAAGATATTTGGTGTCATGCTGCTGGCGTTGCTAAGTGATGCTGAACCTTGAACTCTGTAGGCATCATCAAAAAGGTGGTTCATCAGCCACAGCTCAAGGAACCCCTAGCAACCTCTGGAGGAACCCCAGGGTTCCACGGAACCCTGATTGTAAACGGCTGCTCTAAGAGATATCTGTTGGCTGTAGTCATCTTAGGCTGGGTTCACACTGATTCGAATTGGATGCGGACTTCCTCTCATCCAATTTGCATGGCAGTAGAGTGTGACCGGCTCAAAATGGCGCCGGTTCACACATCTCAGCGGTGGATGCAGAGCGCATTACACAGAAGTCCTGTGCGTCTTTGGTTCCGTCTCTTGTCCAAATTCAGGCAAAAATTCGGGCCTGATTCATTACTGAAATGGAGAACAGAGACGCACCGGACCCCTTCTGTGAGCCGCAGCCGAAGACAGTGTGAACCCAGCCTTAGGGTGGTCCTTGTTCAGGTACTTCAAGTTATAGGGCGTCAACTGTTTCCCAACTATGCTACTGCACTGCCTTGTTACTGAGTTATATGAGCCTCTGAAACCGACTACAAGCAGCCATACTGACGCATGTTGTACAGGCATTGTTCCCCACCAACATTTAGGCTTCAGTTCACACTATGAACTGCATGAATCGCAGAGGAACTGCACCACATTCTTGTTCAATTCACATGTGATTCAGTGCTGTACAATTTGAGCCCATTCAAATCACACTGCATCACACCAAAGATGTGCATGCAGCAATTTTGGAACTGTACTGCAAACAGATTGCATGGTCATATTGTGCCATGTGCTCTGGTGCTGGCAAACGCACAGCATTTGTGACTTGCGTTTGGGGTGTTGTTAACATTGCACTGACACCCGCTGCAGATCGCAAAGCTAGTGCAATTTGAAAGCGATGTGGGAAACGCACACAGATCATGGCGTTTCCTGCACAGCATTAGTGTACACCTAGCTTTAGGCTACTTTCACACTGAGTTTTCAGGTGTTTTAGTGCTAAAATAGTGCCTGTAAAGCGCCTGAGAACTGCCTCTCATGCCTCCCCAGTGTGAAAGCCCGAGTGCTTTCACACAGGGGCGGTGCGCTTGCGGGACAGGAAAAAAGTCCTTCAAGCTGCATCTTTGGGGTGGTTTGGGAGCGCTGTATACAGTGCTCCTACACCGCCCCTGCCCATTGGAATGAATGGGCAGCACTTCCAAAGTGCCTGAAAAGCGCTTCGGAAGCGCCACAACACAAGCGCTTTTAACCCCTTCTTAATCCCTTCTTGGGGGTTAAAATGCCCCGCTAGCAGGCGAAAAGCGCTGCTTAAACAGCAGTAAAACGCCGCTAAAACTATCGGCGCTTTACCACTAACGGACCCACCACCCCAGTGTGAAAGCAGCCTTATAGAATGTTGGTCCAAAGCAATGATATGCAGCTGAGACTGGTTTGATTGCATGTAGAGAGGAAGTGACTAAAAGAGGCTGGAGGAGATCAGCAGCACTGAGAAAAAGGATTTAAACAAGTATTATGCAGTTAGGGTTTACATCTACTTTGGGCTTAGATAAAACAGACATAATAACACATGTGGTCAATGTAGTCAGATACTCTTTGGATGATACTGTATAAAACAGTAAATGGATGAACTGGATTTTCTCATTACATCTAGGGAGATTGTAAACATGGACACACATTACCTTCCACTGTTTGTAAAGGTTTTATCAATAGATGCTCTTTACCAATTAACCTAAGCATTGAAGCGTACATACTCCAACTGAGCACTACATTTGTTTGTTCCATATTGTGCAGTGGGGAAAAGGAGTGTGCATGTCTAAAAGAATGTCAGGGAGGCTTTTTACTAATAAAACTGAGGGTAGACACAGAAGCGTGGCTGTCAGTTGGTCTTTGTGTGCTTTACCCACCTTCATGACCAGGCCATTTTTTGCAATACAGCACTGTGTTACTTTAACTGACATTTGGGTGGGCGTGCGACATTGTACCCAAATTAAATTGACGTCCTTTCTATTGTGGAAAAAAAAAATAAAAATTGACGTCCTTTTTTTTCTGACAAATAGAGCTTTCTTTTGGTAGTATTTGATCACCTCTGCAGTTTTTATTGTTATTCGCTATGTGCAAAATAGGCCAACATCTTTGAAAAAAAAAACTATATTTTTTACTTTTTTGCTATAAAACATACCCAATAAAAAAATGTAAAAAATAAATTTCTTCATCAGTTTAGGCCAACATGTATTCTGCTACATATTTTTGATAAAATAAAATCCTGATAAACGTATACTGACTGTTTTGCGCAAAAGTTAAAGCGTCTACAAACTATGGGATATTTTTTTTTTTGCTAGTAATGGTGGAGATCAGTGACTTACAGCGGCAACATTGCAGCGGACAAATCGAGCACCTAACTGACATTTTTTAAACTTTTTGGGGACCAGTGACACCAATACAGTGATCAGGGCTAAAAAATATGCACTGTCACTGTACTATTGACACTGGCAGGGACATCTCGTCCGCCGGACCCGCTGACTGGCTCCTGCTATGTCCAATCGGTGGTGGTGCGTGTGCTCCAGACCTGGAAGTGTTAGATTGGGTACTAGGTATGTAATCTGGCACAGAGCGGCCGCACTGCCTCAGCATATGTACTTGGGGGCAGTCGCTAAGTGGTTAAAGCAGAACTTCACTCTCTTAATCAATATTGACTAATTTTAATCCTTATGCTGCTAGCATTAGTTAACCACTTGTTTACTGGGCACTTGAACCCCTCTTCCTGCCCAGACCATTTTTCAGCTTTCAGCGCTGTCACACTTTGAATGACAATTGCGCGGTCATACAACACTGTACCCCAATGAAACTTTTATAATTTTTTTCTCAAAAGTAGAGCTTTTTTTTGGTGGTATTTGATCACCTCTGGGTTTTTTATTTTTTGTTAAGAAAAATAAAAAAAGACCGAAAATTTTGAAAAAAAAATATAAAACAGTTTTATATTTTGTTATACAACTTTGCAAACTGGTAATTTGTCTCCTCCATTGATGTATGCTTATGAGGCTGCACTGATGGGCACTGACAGGGTGCATT
Source organism: Lithobates clamitans (assembly GCA_037952925.1). Taxonomy (NCBI): domain Eukaryota; kingdom Metazoa; phylum Chordata; class Amphibia; order Anura; family Ranidae; genus Lithobates; species Lithobates clamitans. The sequence goes on along the minus strand of JBBGZY010000489.1, from coordinate 4,778,036 downwards.
GATAGGCACCGATAGGCTGCATTGATTGGCCCTGATAAGGCACCACTGGTGGGCACTGATAGGCGGCACTGGTGGGCACTGATAATGCATCACTGGTGGGCACTGATGAGGTGGTACTGGTGGGCACTGAGAGGTGGCACTGGTGGGCACTGAGTGGTGGCACTGAGAGGTGGCACTGATGGGCACTGATGGACGGCACTGAAGGGCATTGATAGATGGCACTGAGAGGTGGCACTGAGAGGTGGCACTGATAGGTGGCAGTGATGGGCACTGATGGGTGGCAGTGATGGACAGTGATGGGCACTGGTAGGTGACACTGATAGGCAGCACTACTAGGTAGCACTGATGAGGCATTGATTGGCACCACTGGTGGGCATTGATAGGTGGCACTCCTGGGCAATGATAGTTGGCGCTGATTGGTGGCACTGATAAACACTGGTGGGCACTGATATGCACTGTGTGGGCACTGGCAGGTGGCACTGGCAGGCAGCACTGGTGGGCTCAGATGAGGCGGCCGTGCCTCTTCCTCTTCGGGACCGATGTCCTATACACAGAAGCCGGTGATCAAGCCGGTGATTAAACGATTACCAATCTTCTGTTGTCATTAGCTGACAGCTGATCACGTGGTAAGGGGCCAGGATCGGTTAATAGATAGGAACGTATATCATATTTGTTTTTTTTCGTACTTTTATTTTTCATTTCTTCAGTTACTTCCTGGTTTCCAGGCCTAGCGTTTTTGGTTCGTGGTGCTCAGATGCAGTGCACTTCTGCTGAATCATCCTGCATAGAACACACTTGGCTGGTTGTGCCTGTCTGAAGCACTTTTTTTGTAGATATATATTCCTCGTTTCTGCTGGTCATGTTGGATTTCCCACTATGGCTTTAGGCTCGGTTAACATATATGCGAATTGGATGTGTTTTTAACCACATCTGATTCGCATAACATGTGAATCGGACCTGCTTTCAATAGAGCCGATTCACACATGTCCAGGATAGCCGCAGTCCATTTCTGAAATGGGTCTTGTGCGATTTTGGGTCCGGTTTAGATGCAAATTGAAGTAAACATTCGCACCTGAACCGGTGAACAAAACCGCATGGGACTCAAGTCAACAAACCGCAGCCGGACATGTGTGTACCCAGCTTAAGTGTAAAAGAATGAGTGTGTCACTGTGCCAGTTTAGCTGTATGTTTTAACACCTACAAGTAGATACATTGCAATAGATGGCTGGTTTTGCTGTTAACAAAGTCAGTCTCTGCTGTGTGGAGACAGTTATTTTTATTCACTAATTGGGCTTTTTATATAAGAAAAAAAAGTGAAATTACTACCCATAGTGACCAATCAGATTCCTTATTTTGTTGTCCTTCAGTACAGGATATAAACTTGACAGGGCTTTTTTAAAACTAGCCCCAGATTCAGTTGCTTCTAATTAACTACTTGCTGACCAGGCTTTTTCTGACACTTCTTGTAGAAAATTACTTAGAACCCTCGAAACATTACACATTTTTTTGTATATGTGCAGCAGTTTTTCAAATCCAATTTTTTTTTTTTTGGGGGGGAAAAATTAGAATGAATTTGAAAAAAAAAACACAAAACACAACATATACCCCAATGTTTTGTAAAATGTAAAAGATGATGTTACGCTGAGTAAAATAGATACCTAACATGTCACCCTGTAAGATTGTGCATGCTCGTGGAATGGCGACAAACAAACGGTATTTAAAAATCTCCATAAGCCATGTTTTAAATGCCTTTACAGGTTTTCTGTTCAGAGTTACAGGGGAGGTCTAGCTGTAGAATTATTGCTCTTGCTCTAATGTTCGTAGTGATACTTCACATATGTGGTGCAAACACTGTTTACATATGCGTGCATGACTTACATATGCATTCGCGGCTTGCTCGGGCATGGAGGGATGGGGACACTTTATATTTTTTTTTTCTTATTTATTTTACTTTTTATTTTTTATTCTCACACTGTCCCTTTAATTTTTTTTAATCATTTTTATTCTTATTACACAGGCGTTTCTCGGGCGAACGGGCAGAAACAGTAAGCCCAAAAAACATTGGCGAGCAGCAGGAGAAGAGGACATCCCCTCCCGCCACTTCGGAAAGTGGTCCAGCAGCTCATGATCTGCTCAGACCACTTTTATGAGAAAGCCAACCGCCAGCTGCAAAAAACAATACTGGGACTGGGATGCTGATATTTTTAGCCATAATCCAGGTAAACCACCTGCAAACTGCAACGTATATATTTACATATTGTGGTTGGCAAGTGCCTGCACGTGCTGTTAAATAGAGTTGGGAGAACAGTTCAAGCCGAGCAAAAGTTTGACCCAAATATCGCCTGTTTACCCGTTCGGCGAACACTCCAATTTTCAGGGCGCTAGGCGTTGTTAAGAAACAGGCCGGGAAGCTGTCCGCTGCATCCTTAACAATGGATGAGTCATCAGCTGTCAACGGGCTTCCCTGCTGACAGCTGAATAAAAATAAAAAAAAACATTGCCGGCAATAGAAAAAAGTGACAATAGGTCCCCCCCCCAATCCATACAACGTCTATCAGGCCTGCACTGGTTGGTGACTACACAAAGGGGGCGGTGCCACCAGATGATGTCAGCAGGTGGCCCTGTCCCTTACCTATTTAAGAACTGTCAAACGACAGAGCAGGCATTCGCTGATAAGCCCTCCTCCCAGGCAGAGCGTTGTTTTACTTTTCGGGTGCGAGAACCGTCGTGATTGACAATGGATCTATATCTGGGGACATCTTTTTAAAATTGTTTTAACTACTTGCTGCCCGCGCTATAGCCAAAAGATGGCTACAGCGTGGGCCTTAATTGTCGGGAGGGCGTCCATGGACGTCCTCCTGTGCATGAGCTGCCTGTGCGTCCCTGGGGGTCATGCGCGGCACACTCTGTGATCACTGACTCTATGAGACTTGGCTGATCACAGATCGCGGCCCCTTACCATGTGATCAGCTGTCAGCCAATGACAGCTGATCACGTGATGTAAATAGAAGATAGGTAATAGGTATTTTTTTCCCTCTTTTCCCTGTCAGCGTGAGGGGAAAAAAAAGCAGATCACTGGCTTCTGTCAGAGGGACATCGGTCCCTCATACAGAGAGCCGCAGCTGCCTCATCAGTGCCCACCAGTGCCTTCTGCCAGTGCCACCTATCTTTGCCCACCAGTGCCATCCATCAATGCCCACCAGTGCTGCCAATCAATGCCCATCAGTGCCTCATCATCAGTGCCACCGATCAGTGCTGCTTATCAGTGTCACCTGCCAGTCCCATCCATCAGTGCCACCTATCAGTGCCGCTTATCAGTGCCACCTATCAGTGCCCTTCAATGCCATCTATCAGTGCCACCCATCAGTGCCAACCATCAATGCCCATTAGTGCAGCCTCATCAGCACATATCAATGAAGGAGTAGAATTACCTTTTCAAAATTTTATAACAAACTATGAAACAGTTTGTTTTTTTTTTGCTCTTTTTTTTGTCTTTTTTTAGCAAATAATAAAAAACCCAGCAGTGATTAAATACCACCAAAAGAAAGCACTATTTGTGTGAAAAAATGATAAAAATTTAACTTGAGTACAATCTTGCATGACAGCGCAATTATCATTCAAAGTGTGACAGTGCTGAAAGCTGGGCTCTGGGCAGGAAGGGGGTAGGAAGTCAGTACCCGTGTGCAAAGGATTAGGATACTAGTCCATACCAGTGTGCAAAGAACTAGGATACTACATATGTGGATGTTACTGTGTTTTGTACAAGTGGTAGTTTAGTTTTTTTTACATATTAGAGTGCCTTGACTGAAAATGGTTGAGAAATACTGCTATAGACTATGGACTATAGTTGTTGTTGTAGTGTGTGTGTAAAGCAGTGCACATAACTGCAACTAACATACACTGCTGGTTCCAAATAGAAGTGAGGGGGGAAAGGAGAGGTTCAAGGCCTCACCGAGGATGTTACAAGAAGGAAGAACACAGTAAGAAACTGTTTAGAAAAATAGATTACAGGACCAATAAGTCGTGGATGTATATGGAATTTTGGCGTCACTTTAAGCATTATATACAAAACTCAAGCTAATCTCAGGGCAAATCTACTGTAAAGTCTCCAATTATCTTGCCTCAAATAACTTTTTTTCTTCATCCCTTCTACTGACTCAGGAGAAAAGCTCATCAGAAACAAAAGTGCACTGACTTCAGATAAGAGGTTCACTGCAGCTGACTTTTTATAAGTAGTCTCCTTGCCAGGAACTAATAAATTGACAATGCTTATTGTCCATCTGTGCTCCAAATTTACCACACAAGCTATAAGAATGGGAATAAAACAAGACAATTGTTATCTGGTTGTACGTTAAGCATGACCTGCTTTTTACAGCTGCCTATATGGCTTGTATTACTGTAATCAGTTTGGATGTTTAATATTTTCCAGTGCTAATTTAATTAATGCAGTTTCATCTTCAGAATTTAAGACCTTGTTATTATTTTATGCTTTCAATTACTATGATTACATATGATGTAATCACTCTTTAGGTACATGTTCCAGTTGCAACCACGTTGGCTTTGTAGACTGGCTAGAGCCATTTCTCACTAATAGGAAAAATTAGTATTTGTAGTCCCAGAAGAAAAAAGTACCATAATGAACACTACTGTCCACCACATATAGCCATTATCCTCACAGTATAGTAATTACAGTATACAGTTACAATCAGTTAACCCATGCACAATGGAAAAAATCACAAACTAAAGTAAAGTGACCTGTGTGAAACATCCAATCATCTGCAGGAGAAGAAAAGGAAATGAAACCTTTTCACATGTTTGGCACACGGCCATGGGATTGCACACCCCATTAACATCCATCATACCATGGTGACATACCTAATTAAATTATATAGAATATGTTCATGCTCACCTATACATTGTGAAACAATAGGATTAAAGAAAAGCAGCAGCACTCAAAGTAGACCAACCTTCTATATAAATTATATTCACCAAAATGCGTTGCGCTAAACCATCTAAAACATATTTATATGATTCTTCATCAGAAAAAAACCCTGAAAAAAATGTTATGTGATTAATTAATAAAAATCCATAAAGTAGAGTGTCAATATCTAATATCTGTGACAGAACGTGAATAAATCAATAGTTCATGCAATAAATAATCCATGTCACAAAAGGTGAAGAGCCTTCAAACTGAAGATCATAAAATTTCCAATCTACATGTGCATGACTCCAAATTCCACCAGAAGCAAAAGGGTGGGTTCTCACCTTGTAGCACAGACAGGTCAGTTAGCACCTTTTCCCTTTTAAAAGCTGGGATCAGCTAAACATAACTACCATGTCACAAAGCTCTCCAATGACAGGTCCACTCTGCAATTATGCATTTGACCATAAAAGGATACAAGAGAGAGGGGATAAAAATAGTGCTCTCTGTATGTTACAAATTGTAATTTTTGTTGTTGTCTGTTTTTGTCTCAAAGTTGTGTACAAAGTCAATTAAATCCATGGATACTTGAGACTGAGAACAAAGAATAAATTTACTGTCCACACAAGAAACAACTAGTTTATTATTAGTTTTACACAAAGTTTTAGGTAGAGCTGTCCTTGCATTGTTTGAAGTGATATTAAAGGCATTTTTTTTTAAATGTAAATACTTACATGTCATATTTACCTGCTCTGCACAGTGTTTTTTTCACTGAGCAACCCCGATCCCTCTCTTCTACCTGCAAAGCAAACAATGGTTAACAATAAAACACAGTAACAGTACAGTAAAACAGTAGGATGGCATACCTGGAAAGCAAACAATGGTTAACAAACACAATAAAACATTACAGTATTGCAGTTTAGTATAAAATACAGTAAAACAGTAAGAATAAAACGACAACTATTTTTAGCTTTTTAATTTTGTTATTTTTTTCTTAATTTTTCATGTTTTTTTTCTTTTTTTTACACTTTTATTGTAACTATAAAAAACTTTAAATGTTCCAGGCTAAGGTTTCTCAAAATGTGATAGCCAGCTAACATCTTTCAAGACTGTGTGAATATATGCCCTAGACTGTGCCCTGCTGTACCCTATACTAATAATCCACTAGTGTGTGGTAGCGACGGAAACAGTCCCTGATGCAGAAACCAGGTTCGCCAGGACAGGAGGGACAAAAATAACGGGTGTCAAGCCTAAATTCGCGCTTGCTACAGACACTGCATCTTTTTTTGGGGTGCTCTTTGGGTAGGGGTACCAGGGAGGACATCCGGAAAATGCTCCTCATGCAGCTGGCTCACTGCTTCTGGATTGGGAAATTGGGTCACAGCTCCTTCTGGATACAAAAGGGCTGTAATGATCTCTTCCTGGAATTTTAGGAAGGATCCACTTCTTCTTGACGCTTTGTATAGTACATAAGCATTGAACAGAGTCAATTGGTATAAATATACAGACATTTTTTTATACCAGCATAAGTACGACCCCATCATCTGGTCCTTGCAGTCCACCCCTCCCATTTTAAGGTTGTAGTCGTGGAGACAGAGGGGCTTCCCAACAACATCAGTCACCGTTGTAGTTTGGACTGCTGTGTCTGCGTGAATGGAAAGGCAGAATGAAAATATTCTGTTTGTCCTTCCACCTCACTGCAAGAAATTCATTACACCTCAAGCAGGCTCTCTTCCTTTAAGGCAATTTTTTATTGGTTAATCGCATGCAGACGCAGCGATATTCTGATGCGATCCTTTACTGGCTATTTGACTGTTCTGGGGCCAGCAGGAAGTGGGCGGACTTGTAGTTACCCGGATCTGCCGTGGGGAAGCTTGGGAGGTTACAATAGCAATGTCAGGATATTAAAAGGCTCGGGTGAGGTATCCTCCCCTATCTGCTGAGGAAGACCATTCAGAAGTCGATACATGTGCAGAGGAGAGGATCTGAGCCTGTGATGTTGTGCAGCCATGGTGGTGAGCGAGCAGACGCTCTCAAAATATGTAACAAGCTAATTTTGTTTTTATATCTAGTAAGTGTCTTCTTTTAGCGGGGTTTTAAATAAAAGTTTTATAGCAGAGAGCACTATGTTGGCTGTGTTTTTAATTACATGATACATGAGCCCCTTGAAGTGGAGGAACGGCTGAATAATCTCGGAGATCAACCCCCTATCTGTGAGAGACACATTGGGTGGAGTGGAGCTTGTGAAAGGGAGAAATTGAACAGCTGAGTCCTGAGAGAAAAAAAAGATGTTTGGGGAGTGAAAATAAATGTTCATTTGAGTCTTCCTGACTCATCCTTGAGGTGAGCAGATTAAATAGCTGGTGGTGGTGTGCACAAGCAATTAGAATTATTGAGAAGCACAGTGATATAATAACACTGGAGCACTACTATCAAGATTGATATTGATTTATGGGACATTTATTAAGAATTTGTTTACGATTTTGAATTTTATTGCATGTATACATAGCACTTAATATAGCATTGAATTATCACTGTAGTAGCGCTGCACTGTGTGTATGTGTGTGTCTTTTGGTATATATATATATATACATACATATATAGGCTCTCTCCCCCTGTCTAAGTGTGGCATTTACAAGCCATTTGGGGAAGCCCCGGCAATTAGATCCCACGGTGCCACATGCGCCAATTCCAAATTGAAAGAGGTGTCTAAAAAGTGGCACGCTTGTGTAATAATTGTCCTCATACAAGTGGTATCCTGCTCCGAATAAGGGTGACTCCAAGACCCAAACAATCTTGCCAGCGCTCCCTATGTAGTCTGGGCAGTTGGGGGGCTCCACGTGACTGTCTTTTCCCTCGTAAACCATAAAACTATATGTATAGCCTGTTGCCCTTTCAAAGAGCTTATACATTTTGATCCCATATCTGGCACGCTTGCTAGGGAGAAACTGTTTGTAAACAAGGTGGCCAGAAAACTTAATCATGGACTTTTAATCTTTTTCAGGGAAATAAAAGGCTGCAAATTTTTGGTTGAAGTGGTTTACAGGGGACCGAATTTTGTGGAGCCGATCATATCCAGGGTCACCCCGAGAACGACAGAGTTCATTGTCATTGAAGTGCATAAACCGCAATATTTGCTCATATCTAACCCTGGTCATGGCAGCAGAGAACACAGGCATATGATGAATTGGGTCAGTGGACCAGTATGACCGCAACTCATTCTTTTTAGTATTGTCCATGTTGAGGGATAGGCCCAGAAAGAGCTATCCATCAAGGTGCTGCTGCTCTAATACAGGTTTGAATACTGAGCCTGATTCTGACAGTAAGGACTTCCCATCGCTCTCATCTGTCATGTTCAGTATCCTGTGGGCCTTTTCACTAGTGTACCTTTTGTTTGACATTTTGGTCAATAAATTTATAGGTACCTAGTGTGACTCACAGGTAAAAAAGCACCTGGTTGTCAAGGACTGTTTGAACCACTACAAAAAAATGTAACTGCTAGCGCTAGCAGAGATCAGGCCTGACTCTGCTAACACAGCGGTGTTGTGTACTGTGTATCAGCAGTGACAGTGATCAACTTATACTCCACTTGTTTGTGGGGGGGGGGGGGTGGAGGGGCTAAACGCAGGTGCTGGCAGGTGTCGGGGCTGACCCTGCTAACACCGCATTTTTGGGAATGCTAAAAATGGTCAGTTGCGCTTATTTTAACCTCATATTCCCATAAAAAATGAATGATGAAATATATTTCTAATAGTATCATTAAATTCCCATAAGTGTGGTGAAAATAATAGTGGTAAAATAAAAAGTGAAATTCCACTGCCAATATAAATAGTGAATAATCATTAATGAATAAACTAATCCCACATATATGTGCTATTACAAAAAACGTGAAGTGGTAATAATAAGAAATAGGATTACCACTTATATATATAAATAACAGTGAATATAAATTAAGTACAACTGGGCTAATCCACCATAAGTGTGCTAGTAAAAACGCACAGTGATAAACCTTGCTGTGCAAATGCTTAGACACAGCTATACGTTCTTTATAACAAATATATTAGGTGAAATCTAATTGCGTGACACAGATGAAGTTGAATTATATATCATACTTCCATGAGATTCCTACAAAGTTATAAATACTAATGTGCAAAAATAGTATATACACATATAGTCCTTTGCCAACAAAACCTTCATAAGAAGTGTGGATAATCATCAAGTGTTAAATCATTTAGTCAAAACAGTGTCAATTAACTTGTGGCAATCTTGCAACAGAAAAACCAAAGTGATGGTGAAAAAAGAATAAAATGTTACTTATAGCTTCTTGCGCTTTTTCTTCAATATAGATCACTTCTCCTCTCAGATTCCAAACATATAGGGAGAGAAATTAACAATCCATTGCGCAGATATTACTGATACATTGGATACTATAGTACAAATAAGGTGTTCTCACTCACAAACTCATTCAGGATGGGATCGCTTGTATATTGATCAGGCTGCAAGAGCTCAGCGGCACAGCTCTACCTTCAGCGCCGCCAACTCACACACTGCAGATGCTGGGCGTCACAGGCTCCTCCTTTTATTTATTTTTTTACATGTTACGTCACTGCCACGTGACTTTTTCAAGGATGCCCGTCCTATCCATCTGCCGTGTATATATAGTGTGTGTGTGCTTGTAGTTAAGGCAATCATCATTTCAATGATGCGATCTCCCTTGCTTACCCATAATCATTCACACAATCATCTATGATTAGTTATAATATTCCCTACTATATAAATCTTTAATAAACACTTCTTAACAAAAAATAATAATAATCGGAAGCCATATAATCCTAATAACTATAAGATAGAGCTTCCTAACTAAAACAATATATACTTAATCATTAAAATGTATTATCTTACTACTGGTATATTCAATATAATGTTCACTACTCCCCCTGCTGTTTTTAACAAGGAACTTCACCTTTTAAAATCTCTCCTATAAAGTTTTGTCAATTGTCAAATTGCATGTTTTATCCACATAGAAAACTTTTTATTATAATATATCCCCAGTAGTGTTTTGAGTTTAGAATATACTTCCAGAGTAATTAAAAGTTATGTAAAAAATTATATATATATATATATATATATATATATATATATATATATATATATATATATATATATATAATATATATAAAATATATAAAAGCTCGCATAGAAAAAACTAAAAAAATCTGAAAAAAATCTTAAAAAACCTTGAAATAGTTGTATTAAAAATCTGATATAAAACAATTTAAGTCAAAATCTATGTTACTTCCGGTTCCGGCGCCGCATGGAGTAGCTGTCTCTCCTCACAGCTCCCGCACCAGGACGAAAAAAACCTGCCTATAAAACCGGCCCTGAAGCCCGAATCGACCCCCGGTCACCTCAGGCACCTGTACCCTGCACATGGACCGGTTCGTGGAAGTCCGCGGCCCCCGATCCAATACGGCCCAAACGGCGCCGCCGCCACAGCCGCTAATCGAGGCCCCGGCTTCGGCCTACACGGACCAGCAACCAGACGCGCACCCAGCAGACATGGAAGTAAGTGGCAGTGCAGCCCCTCACGCATCTCCACAAGCTCCCCAAACTCAGCCAAAACCCCAAGATGCCTCTCCTCAAGCCCCTCTCTCCCAGGCCTTTCAAACGCCGGCCTCCACTCCACAGCATACAGGGGAACACACCACAGAGCGCATCGCACAAGCAGTTGCAGCTCTCCTGTCCCCCATGATTGCCACATCTGTGGAGAAAGCTGTAAATGCAGGGATGAAACAAATTAAAGCCCAGCTAGGAGAACATAACACCAGGCTACATGACCTGGAACACCGCCTTTCCAGTATGGAAGAAGAGATGTACCAAGCCCAAGCCACAGAACAGGCGCAGGACAAGACAAATCAATTCATACTACAAAAACTCGACGATTTGGAGAATAGGTCCAGAAGGAGCAACCTGCGATTCGTAGGATTACCCGAATCGCTACAATCATCTGCTCTAACAGACTTTTGCTCCCATCGCATCCCTGAAGCACTAGGCCTAACAGGCCCCTGCGCGGTGGAACGCGCCCATAGAATGGGACCATATAATGAAGAACGCAAGAGCCCTCGCCCCATCATCGCCAAATATCTAAACTACGCAGACAAAGCCCTCATTCTCCAAAAATTCAGACAAACCCGCACACTCCAAATTGATGGTGTGAGAATCCTGATCTTTGCCGATTACTCCATCGAGGTCTCCAAGAAACGCAAAGCCTTCCAACAGATTTGCACAGAACTCTTCAAGCAACAAATCAAGTTTACTCTAGCATTCCCAGCCACCCTACGCCTCAAATCTCCCAACGGCGACCAGCTATCCTTTCAGGATCCACCAGAAGCGGAAGCCTACGTGCGATCTTTACTCTCCAACAACCAACAGCACACCCCCTCCAAGGGCACCCCACTCAACCGCTCCCTGGACCAACGGAGCCCACGCAAAGACTCTCCCAAACGCTTCAGACCCTCATTTCCGGAACAGCATCGCTTCACTCCTCGCTGAACTGTAACTCGCATTCGCAATTGCGGACTTCCCAACTTACGGGCAATTCCTCAACTTGCCCCAACTCAGGTCTTTTCTCTCACCCTCCTTCCACGGTATCACGTAATGTATAACGCTATTCTGTTATGATTGGCTCTCAGTTTTAAGAGGCTTTGTTATAATGTTTCTTTTATCCTTTTCGAAATAACATCTTGTTTTGAAAACAGTTTTCTTACCAGTCTATGTCCTCCTGGTTTCACTGTGTACGGCAACATGCTATCTCCCCCCCCCCCTCCAAATTCTACTTTCTACCCTCAAGAGCATGCACAGACTCCTGTCACCCTTCCACGGGCTTTTGGGCCACACTCCATAACTGTCCTGTTATGGGAGCTGACCTACACAGTGAACCCATGCGGAAAAAAGCGAAGTGCTTAGGCTTAATGGTTATGTTACCCCCAATGTTACTTCCCCTCCATGGTTTACCTCCTTCCTCCTCCTACCCCCGTCCACGGGGCCCAAAACATCTTCCCCTTACATCCAATGTGACTCTTGATCATTGTGCAAATAGCACGAACCCTACCATAGCTGGTGACTTACCCCATCATACACAAATTGGTAAATGCACAACATCTGCCCATACCCCTCACAACCCCCCCCTAACATGAAAATAATTTCCTGGAACGTAAAGGGTCTCAGATCCCCTCAAAAAAGAATGAAAATCCTCAGGCATCTTAAACGGCTCAAAACAGATATAGCCCTACTCCAGGAATCTCACCTGTTAGCCTCAGACTTCCACCGTATGCAGAAGCTCTGGGTTGGCACTGTTCTAGGATCCGAGGCAGCAGGACGCAAAGCTGGTGTCCTCCTACTCATTCACAAAAATCTCCCTTGCTCAATCCTGTCGACAAAAACTGACCACCAGGGCCGCCTGCTCACCACACATGTCAAAATAGGCTCCAAAAAGCTCATAATCTCAAATGTCTACGCCCCTAACAGCCCCAACAAACAGTTCTACTCCGAGCTCTCCAGTTGGCTTCTGGAAAGCACTCACCTCCCCCACCTGATCGGAGGGGACTTCAATGACACCCTTCATCTGATAGACGACAGATCCTCACCTAAAAACCCAAACTCACGATCCACCACCCCAGCCCCTACCCTCTTCGCAAACACCATGGACTCTATCCATATCCAGGACCTTTGGCGCCTCTCCCACCCAACAGACAGGGAATTTACATTCTACTCCAACCCTCACAAAATATTCACAAGGATTGACTACTTCTTTGGCTCCGACAACTTAATCCCTTTCCTCCAAAGCACCACCATTCATGACATAACTATCTCCGACCACGCACCCATAGAGGTTACTCTCGACAATCTAAACTTACCCCCCCACCCCAACATCTGGCGTTTTCCCTCTTTCCTCCATAACAACACTGACTTCCAACAATACATGTCCGATGCATGGACCGAATACTCCTCCAACAATGCCCCTCACATACATGACCCCAATCTATTCTGGGATGCCGGCAAAGCCTACCTAAGAGGCCGTATCATCTCTTACGCAACCTCCTTTAAACGCAATACCCTATCCAAATACAAAGCAGCCAGCTCACGCCTACACCAGGCACAACTAGCTCTATATACCTCAGACTCCCCAGCCAACCGAATGGAATGGCAGGCAGCTAAGAGGGACTTTGACACATGGGTAAACACCCTTGAACACACCAAACAGGCCCACTTAGAAGCCTCTTTCCACAAATTTGGAAACAAAGCAGGCAAACTCTTATCCAGACTGTGCAAAGGCCCTTTTCGCCCCACCCACATTACATCACTCCGCGACAATACAGGCACCCTTCAATCCACTCCACAAGCCATCAACAAAGTTATGCAACAATTCTACTCTACACTTTATGCCACAGATCCCATAGACACACAAAAAGCACGCGCTTTCTTAGGAAAAACAAGCTTACCCAAGATCTCTACACTACAACTAGAAACTCTTAACGCCCCCATAACCCTCTCTGAAATTTCAACAACCATACGCCACTTGACCCTATCCAAAGCCCCTGGCCCGGACGGCTTCACTAGCGAATTTTATAAGACCCTCCAACCCATTCTAGAACCTACCCTCCTCCAAGTATACCGGAATATCTGGTTGGGGGGCTCCTACCTACAGTCAGGGAACCAAGCTCTTATAAAATTACTATCAAAAAAGGGCAAAGACCCCCAAGAACCAGGCTCATACAGGCCCATCTCCCTTCTCAACCTAGACGTGAAAATCCTCTCCAAAATTATAGCCACTAGGTTGGCCGACATTGTCCCTTCCTTAATCCACCCCGCTCAATCAGGCTTCGTGAAAGGTAGAACCGCCACCCTCAATATCCGCAAAGTCATGATGGCCCTAGAACACGCACTCCATCACCCAAACACCAACCACGCCATTATCACATTAGACGCAGAAAAGGCCTTCGATAATGTTAGCTTCGACTGGCTTTTTATGACAATGTCGGAAATGGGTTTCTCTGGCCCTTTCCATCACCTCATCACTGCCATGTACACAGCCCCATCAGCAAAGTTAGTGGTAGCAGGACTCATGTCAGAAGAATTTCGCCTTCACAAGGGCACACGCCAAGGATGTCCTCTATCCCCACTTCTCTTTAACATCGCCCTAGAACCCCTGTCCAGATATTTAACACTAACAGCCCCCTTACATGGCATAAAAATAGGCACACATGACCTTCGTACCTCTTTATTTGCAGATGACGTTCTTATATTCTCGGCCAACCCCCCCTCGGATATGTTAACCATCAAAAAGGTGTTTGACGAATTTCGCTTGTGCTCCGGTCTACGCATTAACTACAGCAAAAGCGAAATTCTCCCCATAGGCACACACTCTGTACCACAATGGGCCCAAACATCTGTCTTCCCAGTCGCGAAATTCCACATAACATATTTAGGGATAAAAATAGGAAAGCTCCCCTCCTCGATATATCATTTAAATTACCCTCCTCTGCTGTCGAAAATATCTCAAGAATTAAATGCCTGGATGGACCTGCCCCTCTCGCTCTTGGGAAGATGCCACCTAATAAAAATGGTCAGTTTCGCAAGATTACTATACCCACTACAAACTATTCCATTATTACTTCTACACAAAGATGTATCCTTGCTCAACTCCTCCTTCTCCAAATTCCTATGGCGAAACAAAAGACCACGTATTGCTCTAAAAAAACTGTATCTTCCCAGGCGCGAAGGGGGCATCAGTTTACCGCACACTAGACTGTACAATATAGCATGTTTACTTAGAACCAGCATTGATTGGATAACTCAATCCTCCCGCTACTCAAACTTCTCCCTGGAATCGGACATGGCCCACCCCTACTCGCTAGCAGGTCTCCTCCACTGCAGATGGAAGTCAGTCCCCCCCCCCCACCAACATAATCTTCTGTTGAGAGATACAGCGGTGGCTTGGAGAGAATCTAGAAAAATACTAAAGATATCCCCCTTCATGTCATCTCACCTCCCGATCCAAGGAAACCCGGCCTTCCCACAGGGACTAGACCACAAACCTTTCAAAATATGGGAACGGAAAGGCCTAACAAAATTCTCATCCCTCTGCAACATTCAGACGGGTCGACCACTGCCTTTTACCAACATTGCCGAATCCTTCGCTCTTCCCACCTCACATTCTCTTCACTATGGGCAATGCACCAGCTTCCTAAAGGAGACATGTATACAAGCAGAGAAAAGGTTTCCGCCAAACATCATAGACCAAATGATTTCAAACAACTCCTACAAAACCTCCGACATTTACAAACCCCTCCTACTCAAATCATCTCCACCCCTCTCAACATCAGCAATCAAAAACTGGTCTAAAGATTTCCCAGACTCCAACCTAGTGGAAAAAATCGTGCAAGGTCTCAACTCCGTACAACGGCTTACACCCAATGAAGTTTGGAGAGAAACGCAATTAAAAATATCCCACAGAGCTTATATGCCCTTTTCATCGTCAAAGACGGACACTAGCAAAGCCTTTTGCCCACTATGCAACCTCCGGAAACCTACCCTAGCTCACCGCTTCTGGAGCTGCTCATACATTTCAACTTTTTGGGACCAAGTTCTTGCCTACATATTCGAAGTGACCCTACTAAAACTACCCAAAGACCCGCTACTCCTCATATTCGGCTACTGGGACCCTCTACTCCTACCCTGGTCCAACCTCGCCTACAGCGACACAAACCCCTCAGGAAATTTGAAAGTCAACACCCCACACAAAGGGTGGCTCCTAACCTGTCTGCTTATCGCAAGAAGGACTATCTTAAAACATTGGATATCTCCACCCCACCCCAACATTGCACATGTCAAAAGAGAGCTTCTACACCTACTCATCAAAGACCGCATTAACACGGACTTCAAGCAGAAAAATTCCTCAGACCGCTTTCATTTGAAATGGCACGCCTTTATGCTCTCATCTCTTTCTCAAGAAGAAATAGCCAACATGAACAAATCCACCTTCTCCTACCACGACTCTTACCAACAGCTACGAAACAAAACAAAAATCCTTTCACAAGAGGTGTCACCCTGAACCATCCTCAACTATCCGGACCACCACGTGAACTACTCAACACACAAATCCAAAATCTTCAACTATCCAGCATGAAACCTAAAGTTTACCAGCTATCCTACCCACAAACCGTTCGCAATATGGCACATTGTCTAAGATCAACCAGACAATATACCCTCACGAACTACCACTTCCATCTCTTGCCCCCCCTACCCCCCCCCCCCCCCCCCCACTCCCTCCCTGGTTTTGAGTTCCTACCAAACCTACAGGTATTTGATTGATATTAAACAAGTTAATACCCGCAGTAATAGTAATAATTGGTTCCATCCAGGCATCCACCACATTACTCTACGATCACTAGGCTTGGGATCTGTTTAATTTTGTATAATTGTGTACCGAACTCTATCCCATATCTGTGCAAGTACAAGTATTTCAAATTACCTGTATGTATCACAATATCTATATTTATCAAATATCTGTATACATCACTGTATTTTATACCTCTGTTATATATTTGAAAAGCGAAATAAAAACTTTTTGAAAAAAAAAAAAAATCTATGTTTAGGCCAAGCGGCGTGAGTGTACGCATATTAAAAATCCATCTTGATTCCTGTTTACTTAACTCTTTCACCTTATTACTCCCTCTCCAATGTGCATTATATTTTTCTATAGCCCAAAATTTTAACAGTGTTGGATTTTTTTGATGGTGTGTGGAAAAATGCCTTGAAACACTATGTTTAGGGAATCCTTTTAAAATGTTTTGAATGTGTTCCCTAATTCTCTTCCATTGTGGTCTTTTCGTTCTTCCAATATATTGTAACGAGCACGGGCACTCCAGCACATACACAACCCCCTCACTTCTACACGTCAGAAAGTCTTTAATCTCATACTGCATATTGGTACTTGTGGCTCTGAAGTTCATACATTTTTGTCCATTCAGCTTGGTGTTTGTGCATCCGTAACACCGTTTGCATGGATAGAACCCTTTTCTTTGGAAGAAAGACAATTTTTGTGATTTTTTTGGGGGGTCAAGAACGTTTTTTGCAATTATGTCTCTCAGCGTTGGCGCCTTTCTATATACAAATTTAGGTTTATCCGGTAATATTTTCCTTAATTGATGGTGGCCAATGTTTTTTAAAAATCTTTTCTATTTTACGGTGTTGAATGTTAAAATCCATAATCATAGGGACATCTTGTGATAATATAGGGGGTTCCTTCGTTTTATTCTGGATCAGTTCATCTCTGTTAATATTTGCAACTTCCCTTATTTTATCTTCAATAAATAGTCTATTATATCCTTTCTGGACAAACTTTTCACCAACATTTCCTGCTTGTTCAAGAAAAGTGCTTTTTTCAGTGCAGTTCCTCCTTAGGCGGATAAATTGTCCTTTTGGTATATTTATAAGCCAGGGGTCAAAATGACAGCTGTCCACTGGGAAAAAAATAATTTCTTTCTACAGGTTTAAAAAATGTTTTAGTTGTGATTCCATTGTGAGTTAATTTTATTTCCAGATCTAAAAATTGTACAGATTGGGTATTAATTTCATAATTCAATTTCACTGTTTCTTTCACTGTTATTTAATTCTTCCAAGAAGCTGCGGAGTGGTTCTTCTTCCCCCATCCATAACATAATGCAATCATCTATAAATCGTCTGTACATTATTAATTGTGTGGGGGTGTTGCTATATATCGCTTGCTCCTCCCATTCAGACATGAATATGTTTGCAACGCTTGGAGCATACTTAGCTCCCATCCCTGTTCCATTTAATTGCCTGTAATATTCCGAGTTGAACCAAAAATAATTATGTTGCAATCCAAATGCTAGACATCTTAATATAAATTTCTTTTGTTTAGATACTAGATTAGTGTATTTATTCATAGCCCGTTTTGTTGCTGATATGGCATTCTCGTGTCCTATATTGGTGTATAATGAAGATGCGTCCGCTGTAACCAGTATATATTTCTGTCCAGGTTGAATCTGGGCGTCACAGGCTCCTCCACAGGCGTCACAGGAGGAGCATGTGACGCCCAGCATCTGCAGTGTGTGAGTTGGCGGCGCTGAAGGTAGAGCTGTGCCGCTGAGCTCTTGCAGCCTGATCAATATACAAGCGATCCCATCCTGAATGAGTTTGTGAGTGAGAACACCTTATTTGTACTATAGTATCCAATGTATCAGTAATATCTGTGCAATGGATTGTTAATTTCTCTCCCTAAATGTTTGGAATCTGAGAGGAGAAGTGATCTATATTGAAGAAAAAGCGCAAGAAGCTATAAGTAACATTTTATTCTTTTTTCATCATCACTTTGGTTTTTCTGTTGCAACATTGTCACAAGTTAATTGACACTGTTTTGACTAAATGATTTAACACTTGATGATTATCCACACTTCTTTTGAAGGTTTTGTTGGCAAAGGACTATATGTGTATATACTATTTTTTCACATTAGTATTTATAACTTTGTAGGAATCTCATGGAAGTATGATATATAATTTAACTTCATCTGTGTCACGCAATTAGATTTCACCTAATATATTTGTTATAAAGAGCGTATAGCTGTGTCTAAGCATTTACACAGCAAGGTTTATCACTGTGCGTTTTTACTAGCACACTTATGGTGGATTAGCCCAGTTGTACTTAATTTATATTTACTGTTATTTATATATATAAGTGGTAATCCTATTCCTTATTATTACCACTTCACGTTTTTTGTAATAGCACATATATGTGGGATTAGTTTATTCATTAATGATTATTCACTATTTATATTGGCAGTGGAATTTCACTTTTTATTTTACCACTATTATTTTCACCACCCTTATGGGAATTTAATGATACTATTAGAAATATATTTCATCATTCATTTTTTATGGGAATATGAGGTTAATATAAGCGCAACTGATCATTTTTAGCATTTATTGATTTTAATACACATTTAGTTGCAGCTGTATTATTTGATCATCTCATATTAACCATTTGATCCTCACAGTATTTTAATTGCTAACCACGTCAACGCTTGAGCCCTTTTATATGCATTTTTGGGAATACTATACTATTAGGGACACTAATATAGTTCTGATCTGATCAAAGATATTGATACGTTCAGACTATACTAGTAACGGAGGTATATAGTGTGTGTATGTTAGTGTTACTGGCAATCAAAGGGTTGAAATTTATTAGTGAATATGTGGCGAATATCTGACGCTGTCTGGGATTGACGCTAACTGACGCTGACGCTAACTGGCATCACCCGTGATACAGTGATCAGAAAAAAGATCTGTACACTGTACTAATGACACTGTGACAGGGAGTGAAAGGGTTACCTGGGGGGGGATCATGGGGTAAAAATGTATTAGGAAATATGTGGCGGGACCCTGACGCTATTTAAGACTGACGCTGATGCTAACTGGCGTCACCCATGACACTAATACAGTGATCAGAAAAAATATCTGTACACTGTACTAATGACACTGTGACAGGGCAATGAAAGGGTTAACTGGGGGTGATCAGGGGGTTAAATCTTTATTAGGGAATATATGGCGGGTACCCTGGGCCTATCTGGGACTGGAGCTAACTGCTGATAACTGCCACTAACGCTATTTAGTGATCAGTAAAAAATCTGTACACTGTACCTAGTAGTGACACTGTGACAGGGAGTGAAAGGGTTAACTGGGGGGGGTGATCAGGGGTTTAAATGTGCCCTACTGTATGTTGTGGTGTCAGTGTAATGCTTTTACACATGGTAGATGCTGTCTCCTCTTATCCTAGAACAGAAAAGGGCTCCAGGAGAGGATTGTATCATTTCCTGTACCTGTGTTTACATTACACAGGCACAAGACGTTCTGCTATTTGCCAGAACCTATCAGCAGGTCCAGGCCATAATTTATTGGCCTGGACCTGATGACTGATCAGTTTTGAATCGAATCTGACCACCGCGGGGACGGTAGGTGTGCGCGCCCCCTAGCCGCGGGCGCGAATTACGTACAGGTACATGATTTTGCACAGCTGGGCTGCCCTGCTGCATTAAATGTATGTGGGGCGGTCCAGGAGTGGTTACGTAAATCAACCCCATTTTCTTTCTGTTAATAAATTTAGAAAGAGTACACCAGAGAATGTTTGTGGAGCCTGTCTACACATGGGAGTTAACTGATTTATTTCCCTAGTCTTAAAACAAAATAATGTCCACATGGACAATATTGGAAAGGAAAAATACATACCTGTATAAAAAACTACAAAGTGTTCAAATACTTTTTTTAAATTATGTATGTACAGAACATAATACTATCTAAAAGGACTCAATGATGATGATAAATATAGTATCCAGTATATGTATTATTATGATACTTAAAAAGTATGATGATTCAGAAGCAAAATGGAAAATTATGAAATTAGATTTATCCAGATATCCTTTGAGGAGTAAGAATTAATAACTCAACACTGATCTCTGGATAAAATCACACATTTCTAACAAATGCCACATAATTAAAATGAAGATACAGCGGTATTAAACCCAAAACTAAAATGTATTTTATTGTAGCTTACCAATCATTCAATGTGGTGGCAGCATCAGTTTTCTTTACTTTGGCTTTTTCCCTCTGTCTTCATCTGGTGATCTGGCCAGTAATACACCTCCTTTATTATAAAATATCTGTGGGATAATAAGAATACAAAAGTAAACGCACCAAGCCACCCCTAGCGCTTATGGGCAAAAACATCCAATATTATAATATAATCTGGCAGCTACTATAATCACAATAAACATTAAACAAATATGCTAAAATACAATCCAGCATTAGCAGCGCTCAAAATCCATTTAACAAGAGTCCATGATAGGAGCCGTCCAAATGTTCAAAGGACTTAATCATATATGAAAAGTAAATAAATCAATGAAAGTTCATCCATGTGCTTCCATACGATCTGTATCTTATATTTTGAACTTCACCACACCTCGTGAATTAACACCCCTATGGTCATGAACTCACCAGATGAATGGTGAATGGTGATAGTAAGCCTGTATGATGATCCCTTCACGGAGTAGCAATCAACGGTCCTTCCATCTATGTGTCACTCGTGACAAGAAAGCACGCATACATAGCGTAATTCCGTAAAACTCAAAATTTATTCAATCAATTACCCCCCTTACTAGCCATGAGCTTCGTGTTCGAGTCGAACCCATGTTCGACTCGAACGTCGCCTGTTCGCCCGTTCGCCGAATTGCGAACGATATGGGCCGTTCGCGCCAAATTCGTGTTGCGTCACGGCCCATAATTCACTGCGGCATCGCAGTGGATTGCTGGCTGATGATTGGCCAAGCATGCACTATGACCCGCATGCTTGGCCAATCACAGACCCGTCCTCATCCTCCTCATCCTCTCTCACTAATGCTCAGGGTACTTTGTCTGGCAAAGCAGCTGCCAACGCGGCCTCTTCCCTCGGCTCAATGGCATCAGTGACTCCTTCCCTAGCCCCACCATGTCCCTCGAACTGTTTGACCACAGTGTTGGGTACATGCTCCAGGAGGATGCCCAGTGTTTAGAAAGCTCTGATGATGATACTGAGCTAGATGAAGGCAGTAACGCGGAGGGGGTGCCCAAGAAGGACAGCAATCTGGCAGTCATGCTCCCTCTGCTGCAGCATACTGCCAGGTTTGCTCCAGTGATGAGGAGGGAGGGGATGATGAGGTCACTGACTCAACGTGGGTGCCTGGTAGGAGAGAGGAGGAGGAGGAAGCACATCACCAACGAGGCAGGATGCCCTCCTGGGGCCAGCCTAGGGGCAGCACACTGACTGCATCACACCACAAAGCTCCGCATGTGCAGGGCGCTGCTGTCTCTGCGCGTTATTCTAAAAGTTCTTTGGTATGGGCCTTTTTTGAGACGAGGTCATCAGATCGCACCACTGCTATTTGCAACATATGTCTCAAGCGTATCTCGCGTGGCCAAAACATCTCCCGCTTGGGCACCACATGCTTGACCAGACATATGTTGACCTGCCATGCAGTTTGTTGGCAAGCATATCTAAAAGACCCACACCAAAGAACAAAGAGGACCTCTCCTTGCTCCTCATCAGCTGAGATCTCCAACCCCACTATACCTTCAGTCCTCTCTGAGACCTGCACTGAGAGGAATGAAGGTGTAGAATTAGGTGTGTCACAGCCAAGTACTTGTGGGCAATCTGCTTTTGGTACACCGACGTCAGATTGTACCAGGCAAATTTCCCTGCCCCAGCTGCTGCACCGCCGAAAGAAGTTCGCTTCCAGCCATCCACATGCCCAGCGGTTGAATGCTAGCTTGGCAAAATTGCTAGCACTTCAACTGCTACCTTTTCATTTGGTAGACTCTGCCCCCTTCTGTGAGTTTGTGGAATGTGCGATTCCTCAGTGGCACATCAAACGCCACTTTTTCTCACGGAAGGCGATTCCGGCTCTCTACCCACATGTGGAAGGCAATGTCTTGGCCTCGCTGGACAGGGCTGTCAGCGGTAAGGTGCATATTACAGTTGACTCATGGTCCAGCAGGCATGGACAGGGACGTTACCTAAGTTTCACGGCGCATTGGGTCACTCTGCTGGCAGCTGGGAAGGATGCAGGACAAGGTGCAGTAGTGTTGGAGATTGTTCCACCACCACGCCTCCAAAATGCCACTACTAATGATTGTGACTCACCTCTCTCCTCCACCCCCTCCTCTTCTTCTTCCTCCATGGCCTCCTCCTGTGCTTTGTCCTCGGAACCAGCGGTGCTCTGTAGGCATTCAAGGGGCTACGCAAGTACGCAGGCCAAAAGATGCCATGCAGTGCTTGAGCTGGTGTGCTTGGGGGACAGGAGCCACACTGGTGCAGAGGTTCTGTCAGCTCTGCAGGGGCAGGTTCAGAGGTGGTTGACGCCACGCCAACTTAAGCCAGGAATGGTGGTTTGCGACAATGGCACCAACCTCGTCTCTGCCCTCCGACAGGGACAACTAAGCTATGTGCCCTGTTTGGCTCACATCCTTAACTTGGTGGTGTAGCGGTTCTTGGGCAGGTACCTGGGCTTACAGGGTGTCCTGAGGCAGGCCAGGAAAGTCTGTGTGCATTTCCGCTGGTCATATAATGCCAGTGCTCGGCTGGCAGACCTCCAAAAGGAGTTTAACCTGCCTCATGAACCGCCTAATCTGTGACATGCCCACCAGGTGGAACTCAACTTTGGCCATGCTGCAGCGCCTGCACACGCAGCAGAGGGCCATCAATGAGTACCTGTGCGACTATGGCACCAGGACAGGGTCAGGGGAGCTTGTATTTTTTTCCCCACGCCAGTGGGCCATGATCAGGGATGCATGCACTGTCCTTTCACCATTTGAGGAGGCCACAAGGATGGTGAGCAGTGACAGTGCATGCATCAGTGACACTGTCCCCCCTGTCCACCTGTTAGAGCACACGCTGCGTGGAATAATAGACAGGGCACTTGAGGGAGAACAGAGCCAGGAAGAGGAGGACTTCCTTAGCTCTCAAGGCCCCCTTTATCCAGACAGTGTTCCTGCGTGCCCGCCGATTACACAGGAAGAGGAGGAGGAGGAGGAAGAGGAGGAGGATTGTGTCAGTATGGAGGTGGAGCCTGGCACTCAGCATCAGCAGCAGTCTTT
This sequence comes from Lithobates clamitans, assembly GCA_037952925.1. Classification (NCBI taxonomy): domain Eukaryota; kingdom Metazoa; phylum Chordata; class Amphibia; order Anura; family Ranidae; genus Lithobates; species Lithobates clamitans. The sequence goes on along the minus strand of JBBGZY010000489.1, from coordinate 4,754,410 downwards.
AAGGGATCAGTCCCAAGAAACACATGGACTTGTACGTGGCTGGGAGGAGGTGGCTGCGGACCATGTCATCCTTAGTGACCCAGAGGACTCTGGACCGAATGCCTCAGAAAACCTACGCTGCATGGCCTCCCTGATCCTGCAAAGCCTGCGTAAGGATCCTCGTATTCGTGGTATCAAGGAGAAGGACCAATACTGGCTGGCAACCCTCCTTGATCCACGTTACAAGGGTAAGGTTGCGGACCTTATCTTGCCGTGGCAGAGGTAGCGGAGGATGAAACATCTTCGGGAGACCTCGCAGAAAGGTCTGTGCAACGCGTTCCCAGAGACTGGGAGGTTACAAACTCCTGTTTCTGGACAACGTGTTGCTGAGGCTTCGGTCAGTCAAAGAAGGAGCGATGGAGAAGGTGGCCGTCTGACCGATGCGTTCAGACCATTTTTTAGTCCGCAGCCCCAAAGTATGATCGGTTCCAGCAACCATCGCCAGCGTCTGTTTTACATGGTGCAGGAATACCTAGGGGCAAGATCTGACTTGGACACCTTTCCCACTGAAAATCCTCTGGGTTACTGGGTCTTGAGGATGGATCACTGGCCAGAGCTTGCACAGTATGCAATTGAGCTACTGGCCTGTCCTGCATCCAGCGTTCTTTCTGAACGCACATTCAGTGCTGCTGGAGGCTTTGTAACCGATCACAGGGTGCGTCTGTCCACCGACTCGGTCGATCGACTGACCTTCATAAAAATGAATCAGTCTTGGATCACCACCAGCTACCAAGCACCTGATGCTGATGTAACCGAATAATTTTTTTTGAAATGTCAGATCCCTTCAAAGACTGCCTATGCTGATGCTGAGTGACTATCCTGTTATGCTGAGTAATTATCCTCTTCCTCCTCAATGATCATGCTGATAGCTTGTAAGAACATTTTTGGTTCTGGGCGCCGCCACCTGTGCCTAAGGCCCAATTTTTAAGCTCCAACTAGAGTATCTGTGAGGTGTTTCAGTGTTGTGGCACCAGCACCAGTGACTAAGGCCCAATTCTTCAGCCCCTGTTTAACAGGGGCGTGTATTTACAATTTTTGATGCAATACTTTGCAGCAGGGCTCGTTCCTGCGTTCCAACTAGAGTATCTGTGAGGGGTTGCAGTGTTGTGGCACCAGCACCAGTGCCTAAGGCCCTATTTTTCAGCCCCTGTTTAACAGGGGTGTGTAATTACAATTTTTGATGCAATTCTTTGCAGCAGGGCTAGTTCCTGAGCTCCAACTAGAGTATCTGTGAGGGGTTGCAGTGTTGTGGCACCAGCACCAGTGACTAAGGCGCAATTTTTCAGCCCCTGTTTAACAGGGACGTGTAATTACAATTTTTGATGCAATACTTTGCAGCAGGGCTCGTTCCTGCGTTCCAACTAGAGTATCTGTGAGGGGTTGCAGTGTTGTGGCACCAGCACCAGTGCCTAAGGCCCAATTTTTCAGCCCCTGTTTAACAGGGGCGTGTAATTACAATTTTTGAGGCAATACTTTGCAGCAGGGCTCATTCCTGCGTTCCAACTAGAGTATCTGTGAAGGGTTGCAGTGTTGTGGCACCAGCATCAGTGCCTAAGGCCCAATTTTTCAGCCCCTGTTTAACAGGGGCGTGTAATTACAATTTTTGATGCAATTCTTTTGCAGTAGGGCTCGTTCCTGCGTACCAACTAGAGTATCTGTGAGGGGTTGCAGTGTTGTGGCACCAGCACCAGTGCCTAAGGCCCAATTTTTCAGCCCCTGTTCAACAGGGACATGTAATTAGAATTCCTGATCTAATATTTCACAGCAGGGCCCGTTTCTGTGCCCACCAAGATTTTTTTTTTTTTTTTTAATTAAATCCTTTTTATTTGAAATATATACTTGTCCAACAAGCAAATAATGTTTACATTGAATATAAAAACTTCACATAAGAAAAGCAAACATACAAAAATGTCCCCAAATATTTTACCCTTTATCTCCCCTCCATACCCCCCCTCCCACCACCACACCATTCATTCCATCCCCTCCTCCCCAACCCCCATCCCAAATTCGCTCCTCCCATTCTACCTAATACTCTTGTACCTAATCAGACCATTCATACTCCAACCATAACTTCCATATATTCCTAAATTTCTTCAAACTGCCTCTTTTCTTATACCAAAGTTCCTCCTTCATAATCATGTCTTTAACCTCTTTCATCCATTCTGCCACTGTTGGGGGATCTTTTGCTTGCCACTTTCGTGCTATTACCTTCCTTCCCTGAAACAAGCATCTTATTATTGCAGTCTGGGTGTCTTTCAGCATACCATTTTTCTCCATCAAACTCAAAAGACAGGTTCTAGCCTCCATGTCTAGCGATGTCCCAAATACTGCGTTGATTTTCACCACTATTCCTTCCCAATACCTGTGTAACTTGGGGCATCGCCAGAGCATGTGTATCAAATCGCCTCTCCTATCCTCACAACGTTGACCTTTCATGTCCTGCCACCTTCTGAACCTAAATAATTTTTCTGGTGTATAGTATAGCCTATATATCAAGTACAAATGAGATACCCCTTGTGACGGTGACAGAGAGATCCTGGGCCCTAGTGCCAGAACGTACTTCCACCGTTCCTCCGTTATTGTACCAACCTCTTCCTCCCATTTAGTTCTATTTTTAGACTCCACTACCCCCTCCTGCCCCGCCATATTTATACTCCTATACATCTCAGAAATCAACCCTCTAGAAGATCTGGTGTTTAACAATTTCCTGAGCAAAGGCATTTCATTCCACTCTATCCCCTTTCCTCTGAATTGTACCTCTAGGGCGTGCCTCACTTACAAATAGCTAAAAAATAATCTATTGGGGACTGCAAACTCCTCTCTTATTTCTTGAAATGATTTCAGCCTCCCTGCCCTATACAGCTGCGCCAAGCAGTGGATACCTCTCCTGTCCGATTCCTCTATTTTCCCAATTACCTTAAGCGCTTTTAAATTTTTGTTATTCCATATTGGAGAAAACTCAGAAAACCCCGTATACCCCAGTACAGCCTTAACAGTCTTCCAACTTCTAATCATTAACTGGGTTGTGGGACAACTATACCCAAAAGATTCTGCCTCCACTGCTTCCACTACTGTATCATGACTGATGTTATTCATCCATATACTACATCCTCCTACCCTTTCTTCAGGCAAGTTACTACCTCTCATAACCTGCATTTGGGCTGCCAGAAAATAGCCCCAGGGGTCCGGTAGAGCCAGGCCTCCCGCCTCCCTCGGCCGCCATAACACCTGCAAACCAATCCTTGCCACCCCATTTTTCCAGATTAGTTCTGTGAACAAACTGTCCAGTTTTTTGAACCAGTGTTTTGGGATCCAGATGGGGGAGTTGTGTATTACAAATAGGATTTGCGGCATCCATATCATCTTAATAAGATTACATCTACCGGCGACCGAGAGAGGTAGGCTACCCCACACCCGACTCTTCTGCTTTAGCTTCACCATTAGTGGTACTACATTACCTGTTATGTACTGCCCCGGGTCTTTTGTTATATTTACCCCTAAATATCTCATTTGGTTTACAACTCTTATTAAATTTACCTGTCTCGGAAGAGGTTCTACAAGGGGGTCTATTGGCAAGAGTGCCGATTTTTCCCAGTTGATTGTCAGGCCAGAGAAACGACCAAATTCTTTAATCATTTCCATAGCTGCTAACAATGAGGACTGTGTGTCTTTCAAAAATAACAGGATATTGTCCGCATACATTGCGACTTTCTCCTCCTCTCCCCCTCTTTTAAATCCCTGAAATTCTTGCGACGCTCTTAAAGCAACTGCCAATGGCTCCAGTGCGAGGGCAAAGAGCAGGGGCAATAATGGGCACCCCTGTCTCGTCCCCCTCCCCAACTGGAACCATTCAGAGCACTCCCCATTGGCCCTGACTTTGGCTCTTGGTTTATCATATAAGAGTCTCAGCCATTTCACAAAATTAGGGCCAAATTTAAACTCCGCCAGTACTTTCCACAAATAATGTCATTCAAGGCTATCAAAAGCCTTCACCGCATCTAGTGATAAAATAGCTCTATTCCCCCCCTTCTCTGTAGGTAATTGTACATTTGCATATACTCCCCTTTTTTACATACTATACCATTGGAGTTTTTTCTTTCTCCCCTTCTTTACCTAAGAGGCCAAACGAGGGAGTGTTTACATCAATGCGGAAGTGTCGGAACCATCTCCAGCTGTGTGGTGAGCTGACATCTACTGTCCCTGCAGAGGGCTAAATCTGCATGCTTCTAAAACCTTGCTATAAAGGAGGTCCAACGTGTCTGGTAAGGATACATCTATTATCAACCTTCGGATCCACTGGTGGTTTAAGGTCCCTTCACGTCCCCTTATTCCTTTATACACACTAAGGAATGCAATGCATGAACTTTGGATATGCGTTTTTCCTGCGACTCAGGATGCAATTTTGAACTTTTTCACTTATGACTTTGCACTTGGGTGGAATAATCTTTGTTTTTTTGTTTTTTCTTTTTTGCACACCAGTTTATAACTTTATTGTTGGTTTATATGTATGCAATGGTCAATATTAGTATTTGACTTACATGTCGCTGTTTGCTCTGTAGCATAGCGACTTTCGAATTCACTCACAATTAACTTTGATGGTGTTTTTTATTTTTATATGTAGGAAGGCCAGTATGGTGGCCTGAATTTATGGGAGGAGCCCGGGGGGTACTTAAACAGCCCGCTCACCTGTGGTGCTTGTCGGTTTCCTGTGCGCGATATACGTCACTAGGCCGACTATTCGAATACCAGCGTCCGCAAGTTCTTGCCTCGCAAGTTCCCGTATTCGTTATTCCGTACTCAAAACTTTCGAAGTCCGCGTTTTCCGTTCGTAGTTCGTACCACGCGTCTGGCTTGGCTGTCGCAGGTAGGGTCCCGTCGGACTTTGTTTTTACGTTTTCATATCATGTCACTAAACCGTGATTTCAAATTTACGTATCACTCGCATTTCACAACATAACTGCAATGTATATCGTTCGTACTATCGTTATGTTACCATTTCGTCTTACTCGAGAAAGCACCGCGACGCAGACGTCGCTTCATTTCTAGCATGTCGGTATTTTAAAATATGCGTCTGTAGACAGCCATAGCGAGTCGCAATTTGCAATTTATCGGATCAAGTCAGTTCGATACCAATCATTTCTCATTTCTGAAACATTTCTAAACTCATTTCTGACATTTCAAATCATTTCAAACATTTCTCATTTCAGTCACCTACCGCGCTCCGATTCGAATCCAGTCGCACCAAAAAGATGCACCGATTCGTTCCGGTGTGCCCCAGTTATTACGGCCTCATTTCTATACATGCTCCAGAGTTACGTTATTATCAGTCATTCGTACCTCTGTCATGGTTATCATTTCATTTCCACGTATCACGTTCTGACATGAATTCAGTCGCATGGAAATGCACCGATTCGTCTCGGCGTGCCCCAGGATTGGCCTCATTTCTATACATGCTCCAGAGTTACGTTATTATCAGTCATTCGTACCTCTGTCATGGTTATCATTTCATTTCCACGTATCACGTTCCGACATGAATGCAGTCGCATGGAAATGCATCGATTCGTCTCGGCGTGCCCCAGGATTGGCCACATTTCAGTACATGCTCCGGAGTCCGATTCGTAGTCAGTCGCTACAACAGCACGACCGATTCGAGCCTCCGTCATGGCAAACGTTATGTTACACCGCACTTACCGCGCTCCGCTTCGAATCCAGTCGCATCTTCCATGCATCGATTCGTTACGGCGTGCCCCAGGGCTCGGCCTCATTTCTGAAACATGCTCCAGAGTCCGGATCATAGCTAGTCGCAGATATCGGGCGACTGATCCGTATCTCGGTCATGCAATTACTACCAATTCACTCCCACAACGACATCACCTTTTCGAAACCAGTCGCATCTGAGATGCACCGATTCGTCACGGAATGCCTCGCTTGTTTCGACCGTATCCATACCTATACCAGAGCTCGGTTAGTTGCCAGTCGCAGAACACGGCACAACCAATTCGAGCCTCGGTCAAGGTAATCATTTCTCTCATTCATTTCATACTGCGCTCCGATTCGAATCCAGATGCATCAAACAGGCACCGATTCGTCCCGGTGTGCACCAATGTTTTCAGTTGCCTCATTTCAATACATGCTCCAGAGCCCGGTTCATGGTCGAATCAGTCACGACACGACCAGGCCGGACCTCTGTCATGGAGTTCACTCATTTCATAATCAAGGCAAACATTTCGAATCATTTCATTGTCACAAAGATTGCAAGCACCATACAAATCGTCGCTTCAAGTTAGTTAGCAATCCCTTCACGAATTATCACCTTTCCATTTTCCTCAGGTCAGTCAAAGTTCAGTAGGTCCACCCTGCACCAGGTTGTACGATATCCCCCCAGGTAAATAAAAAAAAAAAAAAAAAAAGGAATGGGAGAATAAGTCGGGTAAGTATGACTCAGCAGATCAAAGGAAAAACTTGAAATTCATGTCACCCCAATAGGTTACAGTCAACCAGGAAACAAAGCTCAAGAGATTCTCACCAGGGCAACTATGTCCCAGGCCGGCAGCGAAGACTTCACGGCCCCTCTGTCACCTTCTCCGGTCTCAGAGAGCGGCAGCGTGCAGTCCCTCAGGGGATGGACTATCCCCAAACTGACGGCAGAGCTCAGACGCAGAGGTGTCCCCTTCCCTGCCACAGCGAGGAAAGGCGAGCTCTTCAAACTCCTCTTTCCCCCACCAGCAGCAGGACCCAGTTCCCAACAAGCATCCCTCCAGTCAATATCATCAGCCATCTCGCAATTACACACGATGGTGTCATCTCTATCTACCTCAGTTACAGACGTCCAAACCAGAGTTGCACTTCTGGAGGCTCGACCGGCCACGGCTGTCCCCGACCCAACTGCAACTCAAACCTTGACACCTCTTCCTGCAGGTACCTCAGGCTCGAGCCCCATTGTCTACCCCTCCCATCTGGTCCCAACCAGTATCAGGAAGGACATTTTGGACGGCAAGGACGTCAACCTGGCCTCTCTCCTTATTTCCGTGCACGATTTGGCAGAAAATAAGGCCTACTCCTGGGGCGACATATCGGTGGTCCTTAAAGCCAAAGACCCCAGATTGAACCGCAAGCTATCAGTCCCAGAATTTACCCTGGCCTTTGGCATGCTCAGAGATGTCCTGTGCTCAGCCACCCCTAGCAGGCGGCAAGAGCTGGACTTGTATCTCCATACTGTAGTAGACTTGGGCTACAAGTATGGAGGTTTTGCTTTTTACGACTATCATCGTTCCTTTTCAGCTAAGGCCGCCGCCAGACTCATACAATTTCAGACTACGACAGATTGGAGTCTCATGGACACAGAGCTCTTCTGCCGCCACTTTGCCGGCTTACGCTCACCTCTGTGTGTGATTTGTCAGTCTTCCACCCACACTGCCACCTGGTGCGCCAATGCGGCGATCAGACGGCCCTTCGAGTTCCCCTCTACCTCAGGTACAATTCAGGGTCAGTCGACCCCTGAACCAACGCCTCAGGTGGACAAACTCGGACGCCCAGTCCGAACCGTGGGAGGGGCAGCCATCTGTAACAATTTTAACTATGGGTCCTGCAACTTCAGCCAGTGCCGTCTACTTCACATCTGCACCTTATGTCAAAGAGCACACCCAAGGAATTTGTGTGAAGTCAAACAACACAAGAGGGCATGACTAAGCCGGATCAACCTCTTATGGTTAGGACTGTACCTCACTTCACATCCCACCCCTTCCCTGGCCACCTACCTTATCCAAGGCTTCACAGCAGGCTTTCACACCGGCCTCATTTCACTACCCCACAGTACTCACGAATGTGCCAATCTTCGTTCAGCAGCCATTGACGAACAAGCCATAGATCAGCTCTTACAAGTAGAGGTAGATCGAGACTACGTGATAGGCCCTTTCACTTGCCCCCCTTTCAGCACATGGAGAGTCAGCCCTATTGGGCTTGTCAAGGGCAAGTTCTCAAATAAATTGCGTTTGGTGTACGACCTGTCTGCGCCTCATTCTTCCCACATACCCAGTCTCAATTCCCTGATCCCCTCCGAAGAGTTTTCTCTAAAATATTCCTCCGTCGACATGGCAATACAAGCGATCATCAAAGCAGGTACAGGTGCCTGGCTCTCCAAAGCCGACATCTCGGATGCCTTCAAGCTCCTGCCCATCCACCCATCCCTTTGGTGCTGGCATGGCATCAAATGGAAGGAGGCATATTATTTTGCCACAAAACTCACCTTCGGTTCGAAGAGTAGCCCGTGGCTCTTCGACACGTTTGCTCAGTCCCTCGTTTGGATACTATTACACAAGGGTCAATGCCATGAAGTCATCCATTACCTGGATGACTTCCTACTGATAGAACCACCCAGCAAGCCCCCAGGAGACCTCGGCAAACTTAGAGTGATTTTTGGAAACCTCAATGTTCCCATCGCCGAGCACAAAGTTGACGGCCCAGCACACATCATCACCTTTCTCGGGGTCAGCTTGGATACCTGCGCGATGCAAGCCAGTCTCCCCCCCGACAAACTAACACGCATTAGGGCAGTCCTTCACGAGTTTACACACACCAAGGGCTGTACCAAAAAACAGTTGCAGTCTCTCCTGGGTATGCTCAACTTCGCTATGCGAATTATCCCACAAGGCCGCACATTTGTATCACGCCTGCTTAGATTTCTGTCAGAAACTCAAGACCCCGATCAGATTTTGAATCTAGACTCCGCAGCTATAGCGGACCTATCTATGTGGGAGGAATTCTTGTCCGCCTGAAATGGCATATCTCTATTTATACCTATGGTTTCGGTCCATTCACCCCAGGTGGTGACAGACGCTGCAGCCTCCACAGGTTTCGCGGCAATTTTTGGCCATCATTGGTTTTCAGGACCCTGGCCTCAACAGATACTGTTGATACCCGGCTTTTCTCAAACATCTGCCCTCTTTGAGCTTTATCCCATAGTGGCTGCTGCACAACTCTGGGGCCACCACTGGACAGGACAAACCGTAGTCTTCACCACCGACAACCAGGCCACGGCAGACATCATCAACAGAGGCAGGTCCAAGTCCCTAGCAGTCATGTCCTTCCTGCGCAGGTTGGTACAACTGTCTTTACAGCATCAGTTCAATATACACTGTGCATTTATTCCCGGCAGATTCAACTCAGCAGCTGACGCACTGTCACGTTTTAATTATACCTCCTTTTTCAAACAGGTTCCCGATGCTGAACCAATGTCGGCCCCTATCCCTGTCTGGTCACAACTGACCCTGGACTAGTTCAACATCTACACAACTCATAAATCATTCACTCTCTCACAACACACTCAAAGCCTACCAGACAGCTTGGAAGGCGTTCAATAAATTCCTCACGTCCTGCCGTAAAGGACCAACAGATATCAAACAGGTACTGGCCTTCACTGCACACTGTCACACGCAGCTGGCCTTATCCTACAATACCATTCGGCTATACCTAGCCGGCATTCAACATTTCGAGGCGCTTGAAGACCCCACGAAATCTTCTCTGTTCTCATCACACGCTATACGAGCCATTCTAAGGGGCATTCAGAAACGACAACCAGTCATCAACACCAAGCGCTTACCCATTACGGGGCCCATCTTTAGGGACATGTCAACTATTCTGGCTACTTCGCCATTTGGTCTGCTCCCCAGCACGGTCTTACAAGCAGCCATATATTTAGCTTACTATGGGTTCCTGCGACCTGGTGAATTCACCTCTTACAAACCCACGGATCAAGTACTATGCAGACGGCACTTGCTTCAATACCAAGACCATTTCATCCTACATCTCGAGGTCTCTAAAACTCAGCAAACGGGCTCAGGAGTGAACATTCACCTCTACAAAACTAACAACAACTGGTGTCCAGTCGCTGTACTCAACCGACTCCTGTCACTCCTGCCTGAGCAACCAGACACTAGTCCCCTTCTACCATTCCCAGTTAAACCCTTAAGCGCCTCTCAGTTTGTGAAACACATAAGAATACTTCTCCGCAATCTTCACCTTAACCCTAGTCAGTATTCCGGACATTCCTTTCGCATCGGAGCAGCCTCCGCAGCGTCCCGCCACGGGGTTCCAGAACACATCATCAAAATATTAGGCAGGTGGAAATCAGCCTGCTTCGCCCGGTATATCCCCAATCCGCGAACAGAAATGGCACAAGCATTTTCCAAATTGGCTCAATGAAACTGAAAACCAATAAAAAACTATAACCCTACCTGAATGTTTTGCCCCCTTATTTTGGCATACCGGCCATTAGACCAAGGCACACTTTCAGGTCCATTTCATATGGTAAGTCCACACTTTCAGGTCTGTTGCTCATGGTAAGTCTTATCTTTACTACAAGTGTTATCTATGTCCATATCGGAAATAGGGCTCCAACCATAAGTAGGAAGGCCAGTATGGTGGCCTGAATTTATGGGAGGAGCCCGGGGGGTACTTAAACAGCCCGCTCACCTGTGGTGCTTGTCGGTTTCCTGTGCGCGATACCCACCCTCCCATCCCCATTTCACAGCATTTCTCAACCATTCATTTCATTCATTTCTCTTACAGAATAATCATTTCTTAAACCAGGGTATGCCCCCTTATTTTGGCATACCGGCCATTAGACCAAGGCACACTTTCAGGTCCATTTCATATGGTAAATCCACACTTTCAGGTCTGTTGCTCATGGTAAGTCTTATCTTTACTACAAGTGTTATCTATGTCCATATCGGAAATAGGGCTCCAACCATAAATATATATATATATATATATATATATATATATATATATATATATATATATATATATATATATATATATATATATATTTATACACACTAAGGAATGCAATTCATGAACTTTGGATATGCGTTTTTCCTGCGACTCAGGATGCAATTTTGAACTTTTCACTTATGACTTTGCACTTGGGTGGAATAACCTTTGTTTTTTTGTTTTTTCTTTCTTGCACACCAGTTTATAACTTTATTGTTGGTTTATATGTATGCAATGGTCAATATTAGCATTTGACTTACATGTCGCTGTTTGCTTTGTAGCATAGCGACTTTCTAATTCACTCACAATTAACTTTGATGGTGTTTTTTATTTATTTTTTTATTTATTTGTTTATCTACTTATAATAATCATGTAGTAATATAGATTTAAATATCTAATGCAAGCGCACCATTTTTTCTTTGTATGTAATTTGCATATACTCGCCTGATATTCACGCTCACCGATCTATCCGGTATTGGTCTAAGTGTATTACTTTAGAAATTATTCTTTTTAACCTATTTGCTAGGGCTTTTGCCAGAATCTTAACATCTGTGCACAAGAGTGAGATCGGTCTGTATGTCATGGACATGGGCAATCTTCCTTCCACCATAGCCCCATTCAATACTTCCAGTAATTTTGGGAGCAAAACATCCCCATATCTCTTGTAAATTTCTATAGGCAGACCATCGGGCCCTGGTGCTTTCTGATTCGCCATATCCATTACCACTCTTTGCAACTCTGCCAATGTTAACGGGGTTTCCAAGGCTCCCCTGTCTTCCCTAGATAAAGGAGCTATTTTCAGTTTTTCAAAAAACTCCCAAATTTCTCCCTCTACATCTATTTGTGGGGCACTGTACAAGCCTTCATAGTAATCCTTAAAAACCTCTACTAAACCTCTACTATATAGTTCTTATAATTCTCCCTTCCCTATCCCAAATTGCTGATATAGTGGATGAGGGACCATTTGCTCTAGCTATCAATGCGACGGTTCTCCCCACTAATTCCCCTTCGCCAAAAAGACTCTGCTTCTGAAACATTCTCCTTTTTTCCTCTTTCTCCAGTACTAGTTTCCTATATTCCTCCTGACTCTCTACTAGGGATGAGCTTCGTGTTCGAGTCGAACCCATGTTCGACTCGAACATCGGCTGTTCGGTCGTTCGCCGAATTGCGAACGATATGGGCCGTTCGCGCCAAATTCGTGTGGCGCGTCACGGCCCATAATTCACTGCGGCATCGCAGTGCATTGCTGGCTGATGATTGGCCAAGCATGCACTATGACCCGCATGCTTGGCCAATCACAGCGCCGTCAGTAGAGAGAGCTGTAATTGGCCAAAGCCAGGGTGGCTTTGGCCAATTATGGCTCAGGGGATTTAGTACACACCCCACACTATATAAGGCCGCCTGCACGGCGGCCCTGTGTAGTGTGTGTTCCGGTGTGCTGAGAGATAGAGAGAGAGAGAGACAGTGTCATTTGATTTGAGTTAGATAGATTAGGCAGAACAGTCAGTCAGTTAGCTGCACTTACAGTGTATTGTGTATATATATGCATCCCAGGTGTTGCATATATATATATACACTGTATTCAGTTTAGCTAGATCCGTTCCTGTTATCTTCTATCTAGACTATTTACATTTAGTGCAGTGTGTCCTGCTCACAGTGTTCAGCTAGATCCGTTCCTGCTATTTACATTCAGTGCAGTGCGTCCTGCTCACAGTGTTCAGCTAGATCCGTTCCTGCTATTTACATTCAGTGCAGTGCGTCCTGCTCACAGTGTTCAGCTAGATCCGTTCCTGCTATTTACATTCAGTGCAGTGCGTCCTGCTCACAGTGTTCAGCTAGATCCGTTCCTGCTATTTACATTCAGTGCAGTGCGTCCTGCTCACAGTGTTCAGCTAGATCCGTTCCTGGTATTTACATTTAGTGCAGTGCGTCCTGCTCACAGTGTTCAGCTAGATCCGTTCCTGCTATTTACATTCAGTGCAGTGCGTCCTGCTCACAGTGTTCAGCTAGATCCGTTCCTGCTATTTACATTCAGTGCAGTGCGTCCTGCTCACAGTGTTCAGCTAGATCCGTTCCTGCTATTTACATTCAGTGCAGTGCGTCCTGCTCACAGTGTTCAGCTAGATCCGTTCCTGGTATTTACATTTAGTGCAGTGCGTCCTGCTCACAGTGTTCAGCTAGATCCGTTCCTGCTATTTACATTCAGTGCAGTGCGTCCTGCTCACAGTGTTCAGCTAGATCCGTTCCTGGTATTTACATTTAGTGCAGTGCGTCCTGCTCACAGTGTTCAGCTACATCCGTTCCTGCTATTTACATTCAGTGCAGTGCGTCCTGCTCACAGTGTTCAGCTAGATCCGTTCCTGCTATTTACATTCAGTGCAGTGCGTCCTGCTCACAGTGTTCAGCTACATCCGTTCCTGCTGTTTACATTCAGTGCAGTGCGTCCTGCTCACAGTGTTCAGCTAGATCCGTTCCTGCTATTTACATTCAGTGCAGTGCGTCCTGCTCACAGTGTTCAGCTAGATCCGTTCCTGCTATTTACATTCAGTGCAGTGCGTCCTGCTCACAGTGTTCAGCTAGATCCGTTCCTGGTATTTACATTTAGTGCAGTGCGTCCTGCTCACAGTGTTCAGCTAGATCCGTTCCTGCTATTTACATTCAGTGCAGTGCGTCCTGCTCACAGTGTTCAGCTAGATCCGTTCCTGCTATATACATTTAGTGCAGTACGTCCTGCTCACAGTGTTCAGCTAGATCCGTTCCTGTTATCTTCCTACTGACAGGCAGGCTTGTCTGGTTACAGTATATAAAGCTACCTGAAGAAAATTACAGGTGTTCTTTTTGATCCTATTAGTACCACGGTCAGGCAGCTAGACTATTTACATTTAGTACAGTGTGTCCTGCTCACAGTGTTCAGCTAGATCCGTTCCTGTTATCTTCCTACTGACAGGCAGGCTTGTCTGGTTACAGTATATAAAGCTACCTTAAGAAAATTACAGGTGTTCTTTTTGATCCTATTAGTACCACGGTCAGGCAGCTAGACTATTTACATTTAGTACAGTGTGTCCTGCTCACAGTGTTCAGCTAGATCCGTTCCTGTTATCTTCCTACTGACAGGCAGGCTTGTCTGGTTACAGTATATAAAGCTACCTTAAGAAAATTACAGGTGTTCTTTTTGATCCTATTAGTACCACGGTCAGGCAGCTAGACTATTTACATTTAGTACAGTGTGTCCTGCTCACAGTGTTCAGCTAGATCCGTTCCTGTTATCTTCCTACTGACAGGCAGGCTTGTCTGGTTACAGTATATAAAGCTACCTTAAGAAAATTAAAGGTGTTCTTTTTGATCCTATTAGTACCACGGTCGGGCAGCTAGACTATTTACATTTAGTACAGTGTGTCCTGCTCACAGTGTTCAGCTAGATCCGTTCCTGTTATCTTCCTACTGACAGGCAGGCTTGTCTGGTTACAGTATATAAAGCTACCTTAAGAAAATTACAGGTGTTCTTTTTGATCCTATTAGTACCACGGTCAGGCAGCTAGACTATTTACATTCAGTGCAGTGCGTCCTGCTCACAGTGTTCAGCTAGATCCGTTCTTGCTATTTACATTCAGTGCAGTGCGTCCTGCTCACAGTGTTCAGCTAGATCCGTTCCTGGTATTTACATTTAGTGCAGTGCGTCCTGCTCACAGTGTTCAGCTAGATCCGTTCCTGCTATTTACATTCAGTGCAGTGCGTCCTGCTCACAGTGTTCAGCTAGATCCGTTCCTGGTATTTACATTTAGTGCAGTGCGTCCTGCTCACAGTGTTCAGCTAGATCTGTTCCTGCTATTTACATTCAGTGCAGTGCGTCCTGCTCACAGTGTTCAGCTAGATCCGTTCCTGGTATTTACATTTAGTGCAGTGCGTCCTGCTCACAGTGTTCAGCTACATCCGTTCCTGCTATTTACATTCAGTGCAGTGCGTCCTGCTCACAGTGTTCAGCTAGATCCGTTCCTGCTATTTACATTCAGTGCAGTGCGTCCTGCTCACAGTGTTCAGCTACATCCGTTCCTGCTGTTTACATTCAGTGCAGTGCGTCCTGCTCACAGTGTTCAGCTAGATCCGTTCCTGCTATTTACATTCAGTGCAGTGCGTCCTGCTCACAGTGTTCAGCTAGATCCGTTCCTGCTATTTACATTCAGTGCAGTGCGTCCTGCTCACAGTGTTCAGCTAGATCCGTTCCTGCTATTTACATTCAGTGCAGTGCGTCCTGCTCACAGTGTTCAGCTAGATCCGTTCCTGCTATTTACATTCAGTGCAGTGCGTCCTGCTCACAGTGTTCAGCTACATCCGTTCCTGCTGTTTACATTCAGTGCAGTGCGTCCTGCTCACAGTGTTCAGCTAGATCCGTTCCTGCTATTTACATTCAGTGCAGTGCGTCCTGCTCACAGTGTTCAGCTAGATCCGTTCCTGCTATTTACATTCAGTGCAGTGCGTCCTGCTCACAGTGTTCAGCTAGATCCGTTCCTGGTATTTACATTTAGTGCAGTGCGTCCTGCTCACAGTGTTCAGCTAGATCCGTTCCTGCTATTTACATTCAGTGCAGTGCGTCCTGCTCACAGTGTTCAGCTAGATCCGTTCCTGCTATATACATTTAGTGCAGTACGTCCTGCTCACAGTGTTCAGCTAGATCCGTTCCTGTTATCTTCCTACTGACAGGCAGGCTTGTCTGGTTACAGTATATAAAGCTACCTGAAGAAAATTACAGGTGTTCTTTTTGATCCTATTAGTACCACGGTCAGGCAGCTAGACTATTTACATTTAGTACAGTGTGTCCTGCTCACAGTGTTCAGCTAGATCCGTTCCTGTTATCTTCCTACTGACAGGCAGGCTTGTCTGGTTACAGTATATAAAGCTACCTTAAGAAAATTACAGGTGTTCTTTTTGATCCTATTAGTACCACGGTCAGGCAGCTAGACTATTTACATTCAGTGCAGTGCGTCCTGCTCACAGTGTTCAGCTAGATCCGTTCTTGCTATTTACATTCAGTGCAGTGCGTCCTGCTCACAGTGTTCAGCTAGATCCGTTCCTGGTATTTACATTTAGTGCAGTGCGTCCTGCTCACAGTGTTCAGCTAGATCCGTTCCTGCTATTTACATTCAGTGCAGTGCGTCCTGCTCACAGTGTTCAGCTAGATCCGTTCCTGCTATATACATTTAGTGCAGTACGTCCTGCTCACAGTGTTCAGCTAGATCCGTTCCTGTTATCTTCCTACTGACAGGCAGGCTTGTCTGGTTACAGTATATAAAGCTACCTTAAGAAAATTACAGGTGTTCTTTTTGATCCTATTAGTACCACGGTCAGGCAGCTAGACTATTTACATTTAGTACAGTGCGTCCTGCTCACAGTGTTCAGCTAGATCCGTTCGTGTTATCTTCCTACTGACAGGCAGGCTTGTCTGGTTACAGTATATAAAGCTACCTGAAGAAAATTACAGGTGTTCTATCCCAGCTTAGTGCAGCTACAGGCCATTAGTATGTCTGGAAGGCCAAGAAGGAGAGGCAGACAGTCACAAGCCAATAAGAGAGGGCAAGCAGGCTCTGTGTCTAGTGCTGGTCGTGGAGACGGTGCATCCTCATCAGCACGTGGCCATGGGACACGCTTGGCCTTTTTTTCGGCAGCTGGCCGTGTTGAGCCGCAACATGCGGAAGACTTGGTCGAGTGGATGACCAAGCCGTCCTCATCCTCCTCATCCTCTCTCACCCATGCCCAGGGTGCTTTGTCTGGCAAAGCAGCGGCCTCTTCCCTCAGCTCAATGTCATCAGTGACTCCTTCCCTAGCTCCACCATGTCCTCATGAGGATTCCCTCGAACTGTTTGACCACAGTGTTGGGTACATGCTCCAGGAGGATGCCCAGCGTTTGGAAGGCTCTGATGATGATACTGAGCTCAATGAAGGCAGTAACATGAGCACGGACAGAGGGGGTGCCCAAGAAGGACAGCAATCTGGCAGTCATGCTCCCCCTGCTGCAGCATACTGCCAGGTTTGCTCCAGTGATGAGGAGGGAGGGGATGATGAGGTCACTGACTCAACGTGGGTGCCTGATAGGAGAGAGGAGGAGGAGGAGGAGGAGGAGGAGGAGGTGGCACATCACCAACTAGGCAGGATGCCCTCCAGGGGCCAGCCTAAGGGCAGCACATTGACTGCATCACACCCCAAAGCTCCACATGTGCAGGGCGCTGCAGTCTCTGCGCGTTATTCAAAAAGTTCTTTGGTGTGGGCCTTTTTTGAGACGAGTGCATCAGATCGCACCGCTGCTATTTGCAACATATGTCTCAAGCGTATCTCGCGTGGCCAAAACATCTCCCGCTTGGGTACCACATGCTTGACCAGACATATGTTGACCTGCCATGCAGTTCGTTGGCAAGCGTATCTAAAAGACCCACACCAAAGAACAAAGACGATCTCTCCTTGCTCCTCATCAGCTGAGATTTCCAACCCCACTAGACCTTCAGTCCTCTCTGAGACCTGCAGTGAGAGGAATGAAGGTGTAGAATTAGGTGTGTCACAGCCAAGTACTTGTGGGCAATCTGCTTTTGGTACACCGACGTCAGATTGTACCAGGCAAATTTCCCTGCCCCAGCTGCTGCACCGCCGAAAGAAGTTTGCTCCCAGCCATCCACATGCCCAGCGGTTGAATGCTAGCTTGGCAAAATTGCTAGCACTTCAACTGCTGCCTTTTCAGTTGGTAGACTCTGCCCCCTTCCGTGAGTTTGTGGAATGTGCGGTTCCTCAGTGGCAGGTACCCAAACGCCACTTTTTCTCACGGAAGGCGATTCCGGCTCTCTACCGGCATGTGGAAGGCAATGTCCATGCCTCGCTGGACAGGGCGGTCAGCGGTAAGGTGCATATTACCGCTGACTCATGGTCCAGCAGGCATGGACAGGGACGTTACTTAAGTTTCACGGCGCATTGGGTGACTCTGCTGGCAGCTGGGAAGGATGCAGGACAAGGTGCAGTAGTGTTGGAGGTTGTTCCGCCACCACGCCTCCAAAATGCTGATTGTGACACACCTCTCTCCTCCACCCCCTCCTCTTCTTCTTCCTCCATGGCCTCTTCCTCGGAACCAGCGGTGCTCCGTAGGCGTTCAAGGGGCTACGCAAGTACGCAGGCCAAAAGATGCCATGCGGTGCTTGAGCTGGTGTGCTTGGGGGACAGGAGCCACACTGGGGCAGAGGTTCTGTCAGCTCTGCAGGGGCAGGTTCAGAGGTGGTTGACGCCACGCCAACTTAAGGCAGGAATGGTGGTTTGCGACAATGGCACCAACCTCCTCTCTGCCCTCCGACAGGGACAACTGACCCATGTGCCCTGTTTGGCTCACGTCCTTAACTTGGTGGTGCAGCGGTTCTTGGGCAGGTACCCGGGCTTACAGGATGTCCTGAGGCAGGCCAGGAAAGTCTCTGTGCATTTCCGCCGGTCATATAATGCCAGTGCTCGGCTGACGGACCTCCAAAAGGAGTTTAACCTGCCCAAGAACCGCCTAATCTGTGACATGCCCACCAGGTGGAACTCGACGTTGGCCATGCTGCAGCGGCTGCACACGCAGCAGAGGGCCATCAATGAGTACCTGTGCGACTATGGCACCAGGACAGGGTCAGGGGACCTTGGTTTTTTTTTCCCCACGCCAGTGGGCCATGATCAGGGATGCATGCACTGTCCTGTCACCATTCGAGGAGGCCACGAGGATGGTGAGCACTGACAGTGCATGCATCAGTGACACTGTCCCCCTTGTCCACCTGTTGGAGCACACGCTGCGTGGAATAATGGACAGGGCACTTGAGGCAGAACAGAGGCAGGAAGAGGAGAACTTCCTTAGCTCTCAAGGCCCCCTTTATCCAGACAGTGTTCCTGCGTGCCCGCCGATCAACAGGAAGAGGACGAGGAGGAGGAGGAGGAGGAGGAGGAAGATTGTGTCAGTATGGAGGTGGAGCCTGGCACTCAGCATCAGCAGTCTTTAAGGGATCAGTCCCAAGGAACACATGGACTTGTACGTGGCTGGGAGGAGGTGGCTGCGGACGTTGTTGTCCTTAGTGACCCAGAGGACTCCGGACCGAATGCCTCAGCAAACCTACGCTGCATGGCCTCCCTGATCCTGCAAAGCCTGCGTAAGGATCCTCGTATTCGTGGTATCAAGGAGAAGGACCAATACTGGCTGGCAACCCTCCTTGATCCACGTTACAAGGGTAAGGTTGCGGACCTTATCTTGCCATCGCAGAGGGAGCAGAGGATGAAACATCTTCGGGAGGCCTTGCAGAAAGGTCTGTGCAACGCGTTCCCAGAGACTGGGAGGTTACAAACTCCTGTTTCTGGACAACGTGTTGCTGAGGCTTCGGTCAGTCAAAGAAGGAGCGGTGGAGAAGGTGGCCGTCTGACCGATGCGTTCAGACAATTTTTTGGTCCGCAGCCCCAAGGTATGATCGGTTCCAGCAACCATCGCCAGCGTCTGTTTTACATGGTGCAGGAATACCTAGGGGCAAGATCAGACTTGGACACCTTTCCCACCGAAAATCCTCTGGGTTACTGGGTCTTGAGGATGGATCACTGGCCAGAGCTTGCACAGTATGCAATTGAGCTACTGGCCTGTCCTGCATCCAGCGTTCTTTCGGAACGCACATTCAGTGCTGCTGGAGGCGTGGTAACCGATCACAGGGTGCGTCTGTCCACCGACTCGGTCGATCGGCTGACCTTCATAAAAATGAATCAGTCTTGGATCACCACCAGCTACCAAGCACCTGATGCAGATGTAACCGAATAATTTTTTTTGAAATCTCAGATCCCTTCAAAGACTGCCTATGCTGATGCTGAGTGACTATCCCTGAGTAATTATCCTCTTCCTCCTCAATCATCACGCTGATAGCTTGTAAGAACATTTTTGGTTCTGGGCGCCACCACCAGTGCCTAAGGCACAATTTTTCAGCCCCTGTTTAACAGGGGCGTGTAATTACAATTTTTGATGCAATACTTTGCAGCAGGGCTCGTTCCTGCATTCCAACTAGAGTGTCTGTGAGGGGTTGCAGTGTTGTGGCACCAGCACCAGTGCCTAAGACCCAATTTTTCTGCCCCTGTCTAACAGGGGCGTGTAATTACAATTTTTGATGCAATACTTTGCAGCAGGGCTCGTTCCTGCGTTCCAACTAGAGTGTCTGTGAGGGGTTGCAGTGTTGTGGCACCAGCACCAGTGCCTAAGGCCTAATTTTTCAGCTCCTGTTCAACAGGGGCATGTAATTACAATTCTTGATCTAATATTTCACAGCAGGGCCCTGTGAGGGCTTACAGTGTTTTGGCCACAGCAACACCTAAGGCCCAAATTTCTGCTGAGTATATAGGGCAGGACCCTACTTTCAAACATCTAACTTACAAACGACTCCTACTTGCAAACGGAAGGAGACAACAGGAAGTGAGATGAAATCTACCCCTAAGGAAGGGAAATTCTCTCCTGTAAGAGTTAATATGGGAAAACAATTTCTCCTTTCCACTGATGCTTTCCAATCCTTGTTCCACAAAAAAACCCAAATTTTCAAAAAACATTTTTCATTGGGACAAAAAAGTGAGGTGAAATCTTCTGAAGAGGAGGAAAGACGCAAAACAAATGTCACAGGGGTGATAACCCTTCCCTATGTTTTCCAAAAAGCTTAGAAAAGATTTTTTGGCTGGAGCTAAACACATTAAAAATGTTCAAAATTACAAACAGATTCTACTTAACAACAAACCTACAGTCCCTGTCTTGTTTGCACCGCCTGAATACTGCTGTTCAGAGTATATAGGGACCTTTCCTTATTTTAATTTGGGTGCGGGGTTCCCCTTAATATCCATACAAGACCCAAAGGGCCTGGTAATGGACTGGGGGGTACCCATGCCGTTTGTCTCACTGATTTTCATCCATATTGCCATGACCCGACATGACATTAAACCCGCAAGCAGTTTTAAATGAGATTTTTTCCTTTAAAAATGACATTTGGTGCAGGGACTGTTCTAAACATGGGAAACACGCGTCACTTTACAGGCATACTATAGACACCCCCCAGGTACGATATTTAAAGGAATATTTCACTTTTTTTTTTTTACTTTAAGCATCATTAAAATCACTGCTCCCGAAAAAACGGCCGTTTTTAAACGTTTTTTTTGCATTGATACATGTCCCCTGGGGTAGGACCCGGGTCCCCAAACCCTTTTTAGGACAATACCATGCAAATTAGCCTTTAAAATGAGCACTTTTGATTTCGAACGTTCGAGTCCCATAGACGTCAATGGGGTTCTAACGTTCGTGCGAACTTGCGGTCCGTTCGCGGGTTCTGGTGCGAACCGAACCGGGGGGTGTTCGGCTCATCCCTACTCTCTACCCAGACATCATATCTAGCTAAAGTTGGTTCCTCCACATATCTCCCTTCAGCCCCCCTCCCCCCTTCTTTTACTTTATATTCTTTGGCCTGTGATATCTTCTTGGCATAGGAGATTTTTTGTATAAAGACCCCCCGAAGAAATGCCTTCAGGGCGTCCCAAGTTATGCCTAATGGGGCGGTTCCTAAATTCAAATTTATAAATTCTTTCAAGTTACCTACAATGACCCCATCATCCTCAATTGCTTTGAGCCAAAAGGGGTTCAATTTCCAATCCCCCCACCATGGCTCAGCCCAGTTCTAACTGAAAAAACTACTGGTGAATGGTCTGAAAGCCCCCTGGGCTCCTAGTCTACCCCTGCCACTATCTTAGGGCTTCCTCATTACAAAGCACCAGATCGATTCTGGATAAAGTGGCATGCGTCCTAGAGTGGCACGAGTACTGCTTCACACCCGGATGCCACTTCCTCCAGATATCCACCAACCCTACCTCTTCACAGAATTGAAGAAGCGGGCCCCTGGGTACCCCTCCAGCAACCACCCTTACTGGGAACCTATCTATGCTATTGTCCATATACACTTGCAAGTATGCAATCCGGACCCTCAATACTACAGAAAAGAAAAACATACCGTCCATTCTTATCCAGTATACTCTGTCTGCAGGAGAAAACCAGCCCAGAGCTTATCAATACACTCACACCCCTCGAGTACGAAAGTCCAGATATTTGAAATGAAACAGAATAGTTACCACCGCTCCAGGCAATCGGGTTCAAATCTCCCGTCCTCCAATATGTGTAATAATTGTGAAAGCCCCAGGTGCCGGCAATTGCTATTCCAATGGTATACATGCAATGGAAAAAATCTGGACAACCGCACTCCGGAATGGATAGGTGAAATAAGTAAAATCTTCTTTATTGGAAAATAACATAATTTAAAATCGGTACATGGCTCTGTTGGAATGATGCAGCATAACCGCTAACGCGTTTCACGCTCCCATAGAGCGCTTACTCATAGCTATGTCACATTCATCCATTTTCCGTAAACACATATCCAATTGCTCCTTCATCATTTTAACTTCATGTCTCATTGAAAAGAAGAAAGACACATACTGAGAAGATATAAAGTGCTGCACACCCCGATTAATGTCAAAAAGAAAAAGAAAATGAAAATATCCCCCGTGGGGTTTTAAAGCAGCAAAAAATTATGAAATAGTAGGTTGTTACTTGAAAAAGTTTTTATTAATGGAACTTAACCATAATGGTTAAAATAGGAGCTGTGCTACAGGAGATAACACAATTGAGGCTGGCACAAGTATTATACAATGGTCAAGCGCTAAAGTAGGGTGATAATCCTGACGCGTTTCGACCCCGTTGGGTCATCTTCAGAGGATTAAGGCGCTATGACAAAATATGCGTATTAGAATTCATGGGTGTGACCATAAAAATATAATATAATATATATATGTTTGACAGTATAATTACCAATCACATTTTGTTTGAGCAGTTTCTCCTGAGCTTGTAGTTCACCGACGTCTCCCCCACCGGGTCCCGACAAGAGTCCCCGGCCGTCCACCACGTCAACAGGGGAAAAGGGGGGTTAATCGTCCATGCGTGTCTTGCAAGGAGTCACACGAAGCGGATACCTCCCAAAACTGGGGAGGAGCGCGGGGGCATGCGAGCGAGACCTGCAGCCAAAGCATCAAACGACAGACAACTGTACCATCAGTGCGTTCGGTTTAGCACGGGTAGAGATATATGTATCAAGTGTCATTTTTGGAAAAAAAAAAAAAAAAAAGAGATAACTCTGTAATTTATTTAATTAAATATTTGTTGGATGTTGTCTGTGCTTATTGGGGTCAGCAATGTATGAATATTCCCATGGTGACGATGGTAACAAAAGGGGGGAAGGGGTTACCAAGGGTAAGTAGGACTGCATATAGATATCAGTATATCAGAATATGTAATGTAATAGGTAAATGGTGGTATCTATGTGTTGGCCGTGAAACAAGTGACGAAGTGGGGTAAGAATACGACTGTGAGGAGAACATGGGAGGAAAAAAGGGGACGGGCAGAAGGGTAGGGGAAGAAAAAAAAAAAAAAAAAAAAAAAAAACCAAGGGAAAGGTAGGGGATGGGAAAGAAAGGACGGGAAGGAGGGGGGGAGGAAAAAGGGGCGTAGGTAGGGTGTGTGGAAGGGAGAACATGGGGGTGGGGGGGTGGGAAGGTGCAGTGAAGGGGCCAAATGATCAAAAAGCAGTGAAAGCAAAAACATAGGCAAAAAACATAATACAACCGTGTATGTGTGAGAGATGGGTGTGTGTGATAGTGTGCTGAAAAGTGCCTGGGTGCTAGGAAAAGAGTCATGAGGTGTCAAGATGGGAAGAAAATGGGACAGAGGTGAAACAGAGAATCACACAAGGTGAGGTGCCATAAAGGTGAACATATATTTAGGGTGGGTAAAATCGGATGTGAATTGTACAAGATAGTATAACTAATCACAGTGGGAAGAAATGACGTGACAGAGACCCACAATACAGGGTATGTCAGGTCCAACTCATCAATATGTTCAGATACTGATGATTACCTGTCTCCAGAGTATAAGTCAGTTGATCAGTCTGATGAAACAATAGGAACTAAAGGCAGATCCCCCAATCTGCCTGGTCATTATAAATAAAGTGCTGGCCGCTGATTGGATGCCTAATTAGGCTGCAGGTGCACGCAGGCCGCCCCCACCCCTCCTCCTCCAGCAGGGATTAACCCTCCACATGTGGCTCCCCCGGCGTTCAGGAAGATGAATATCCCGGCCCAGCCGTCACATCCGCCGTAATAGCGCGATGTCGCGACGTCGCACGCACGCAGCATCGCGTGCCCACAACGCCACGGCATCCGGATGTGATCCGGAACGCCGCTGGCAGGAAGTAATACACCCGAGGGTGCAGAAAGGAGGCACGGACCCTTAAATTGTGCCCCCCCTCTTTTCCTGCCAGGAAGAGACGCAACGACGAAGCCCCCATCCCCAGGACGGGTCCACGGCCCATGGGACCCACATCGGGCTCCGGAAGGGAGAGAAGCAGGGGAACAACACAATGCAGACAATATGTAGCAGAATAATAGAAACCTATAAATTGCATTCTAGTGTACAAGGATCTAGAAGGCTGTGGGTGGTTGGAATGCATTTAGGGCAGCCATGGGCTACCTCCATTGGATTTAACAAAAAACGTACATGTGATGCTACAGATGGTAGGGGTTGTCATTACAGCAGAATGAAGATGCTAGCCAATGTATTGTAAACATATTGGGTGCGCCTGAGGGGGCACACTGAGTGTCCAGTATTAGGATAGATTAGTAAAAACAGGGGAGAGTAACAGATAATTTTATCCGATCTCGCCTGTTATAAAATTAACGTGTAAATTACATAGGGGTAGTCCAATCATCACCTATACATATACATTGGCTCATCCTGTAAACAATGTAACACAATACTTATTCAGTAGAAACAGTCACAATAAAAGTATTACAAGAATGCACAATTCAACCAGAATCATCCCACAGCTCATATCTTAACTCGAGTGTCAAAAAGTGGGGGGAGGGGGGGTGTTTAACCACCCAATATTCAAGAAAAGAAGAAAGACACATACTGAGAAGATATAAAGTGCTGCACACCCCGATTAATGTCAAAAAGAAAAAGAAAATATCCCCCGTGGGGTTTTAAAGCAGCAAAAAATTATGAAATAGTAGGTTGTTACTTGAAAAAGTTTTTATTAATGGAACTTAACCATAATGGTTAAAATATATATATATATATATATTTTATAACAGGCGAGATCGGATAAAATTATCTGTTACTCTCCCCTGTTTTTACTAATCTATCCTAATACTGGACACTCAGTGTGCCCCCTCAGGCGCACCCAATATGTTTACAATACATTGGCTAGCATCTTCATTCTGCTGTAATGACAACCCCTACCATCTGTAGCATCACATGTACGTTTTTTGTTAAATCCAATGGAGGTAGCCCATGGCTGCCCTAAATGCATTCCAACCACCCACAGCCTTCTAGATCCTTGTACACTAGAATGCAATTTATAGGTTTCTATTATTCTGCTACATATTGTCTGCATTGTGTTGTTCCCCTGCTTCTCTCCCTTCCGGAGCCCGATGTGGGTCCCATGGGCCGTGGACCCGTCCTGGGGATGGGGGCTTCGTCGTTGCGTCTCTTCCTGGCAGGAAAAGAGGGGGGGCACAATTAAAGGGTCCGTGCCTCCTTTCTGCACCCTCGGGTGTATTACTTCCTGCCAGCGGCGTTCCGGATCACATCCGGATGCCGTGGCGTTGTGGGCACGCGATGCTGCGTGCGTGCGACGTCGCGACATCGCGCTATTACGGCGGATGTGACGGCTGGGCCGGGATATTCATCTTCCTGAACGCCGGGGGAGCCACATGTGGAGGGTTAATCCCTGCTGGAGGAGGAGGGGTGGGGGCGGCCTGCGTGCACCTGCAGCCTAATTAGGCATCCAATCAGCGGCCAGCACTTTATTTATAATGACCAGGCAGATTGGGGGATCTGCCTTTAGTTCCTATTGTTTCATCAGACTGATCAACTGACTTATACTCTGGAGACAGGTAATCATCAGTATCTGAACATATTGATGAGTTGGACCTGACATACCCTGTATTGTGGGTCTCTGTCACGTCATTTCTTCCCACTGTGATTAGTTATACTATCTTGTACAATTCACATCCGATTTTACCCACCCTAAATATATGTTCACCTTTATGGCACCTCACCTTGTGTGATTCTCTGTTTCACCTCTGTCCCATTTTCTTCCCATCTTGACACCTCATGACTCTTTTCCTAGCACCCAGGCACTTTTCAGCACACTATCACACACACCCATCTCTCACACATACACGGTTGTATTATGTTTTTTGCCTATGTTTTTGCTTTCACTGCTTTTTGATCATTTGGCCCCTTCACTGCACCTTCCCACCCCCCCACCCCCATGTTCTCCCTTCCACACACCCTACCTACGCCCCTTTTTCCTCCCCCCCTCCTTCCCGTCCTTTCTTTCCCATCCCCT
Source organism: Lithobates clamitans (assembly GCA_037952925.1). NCBI lineage: Eukaryota > Metazoa > Chordata > Amphibia > Anura > Ranidae > Lithobates > Lithobates clamitans. The sequence goes on along the minus strand of JBBGZY010000489.1, from coordinate 4,728,146 downwards.
ACCTTTCCCTTGGTTTTTTTTTTTTTTTTTTTTTTTTTTTTTTTTTTTTTTTTTTCTTCCCCTACCCTTCTGCCCGTCCCCTTTTTTCCTCCCATGTTCTCCTCACAGTCGTATTCTTACCCCACTTCGTCACTTGTTTCACGGCCAACACATAGATACCACCATTTACCTATTACATTACATATTCTGATATACTGATATCTATATGCAGTCCTACTTACCCTTGGTAACCCCTTCCCCCCTTTTGTTACCATCGTCACCATGGGAATATTCATACATTGCTGACCCCAATAAGCACAGACAACATCCAACAAATATTTAATTAAATAAATTACAGAGTTATCTCTTTTTTTTTTTTTTTTTCCAAAAATGACACTTGATACATATATCTCTACCCGTGCTAAACCGAACGCACTGATGGTACAGTTGTCTGTCGTTTGATGCTTTGGCTGCAGGTCTCGCTCGCATGCCCCCGCGCTCCTCCCCAGTTTTGGGAGGTATCCGCTTCGTGTGACTCCTTGCAAGACACGCATGGACGATTAACCCCCCTTTTCCCCTGTTGACGTGGTGGACGGCCGGGGACTCTTGTCGGGACCCGGTGGGGGAGACGTCGGTGAACTACAAGCTCAGGAGAAACTGCTCAAACAAAATGTGATTGGTAATTATACTGTCAAACATATATATATTATATTATATTTTTATGGTCACACCCATGAATTCTAATACGCATATTTTGTCATAGCGCCTTAATCCTCTGAAGATGACCCAACGGGGTCGAAACGCGTCAGGATTATCACCCTACTTTAGCGCTTGACCATTGTATAATACTTGTGCCAGCCTCAATTGTGTTATCTCCTGTAGCACAGCTCCTATTTTAACCATTATGGTTAAGTTCCATTAATAAAAACTTTTTCAAGTAACAACCTACTATTTCATAATTTTTTGCTGCTTTAAAACCCCACGGGGGATATTTTCTTTTTCATGTCTCATTGGGTTCACATCATCCTCCACCTGACTGAGCCTCCCCTCGAGAGTGGTAGTCCGAGCACATACCTCCTGCATTTCTTGTTTTAGGGTAAATAAATCATCTCTAATACCTCTAAGCTGATCCGATAGGTCCGATAAAGAGGTTTTACAGGTATTAATTGCTAGGAGAATGTCCTTTAAAGATGGTTCCTGCTCTAGTGTCCCTTTACCCTCTGTTGTTTCATTACTCAGTTCACTCTCCCTTTCCAGGTATGTTTGCAATGCAGATTCCGTGACTAAGGGTACACATACTTCTGCTGAGCCTTGACTTTTTCTTCCCCCAGGATGGTTAGTCTGCGCCCCCTGATGTTGCGCACCCCCCACCTGACTGCCTTTCTTGGTGTGTTATTTGGTGTATGGGCAAAACGCTCCAGCTTTGCAGCCGCACCCTGACATCCTTTATCCTTAGGACCGCGCGGGTTATGCGCCCCGGATCCTTCCTGTACTGCCGCCTCCTCTGACCCTTTCTTCCTGGTCATCTTGACTCCAGTCACCCTTTGGCTCTTCAGAAATAAGGTAATTACACAGTCTCTGGCATACACTTCCTCCCCTCTCACCAAGGAGTATGCTATTTAATCCTACCCCAGGAGAGAGCCGCCACCGACTGTGCAGATGGAGCACTAAACCAGTACAATCACCCTCCTTCTCTTAACAGCTGTTTCGGCAGCAGGATCGCACCAGGGGGCACACCAGAGGGGCAGGTTCTAGGATCTTTTTCAAGGAGACCACAGGCGGGCTCGCCTACAGCATACCTGAGGGATATCTCTGCCCGGCCATCCGATCAGCTGTTCTGCTTGCCAGCGACCTCTTCCCCGCACTTGGTTAGCGCAATCGCACTGGTGAGCGCTCTGCGGGATGCAGGCTCCTATCCCCAGGAAAGCGTAGACCGACGCACCGGCAGGGTCTGTACAATCGACCAGCTGATTGGCAACCCCTTCTCCACAATGTCAGGCCGGCACAGGCATGGGGAAAGCCGTTACAGTGTCAGAGCCACAAGCACGGGCATAGGAGGAGCAGCAAGGTCCGGTCTCACAACGTCCTCCCCCTCAACTCAACCTCTGGTCACGCCCATCCCCAACACCTTCCGGGATGATCGAATATTTCACAGCAGGGCCTGTTTCTGCGCCCACCAAGATTAACTGTGAGAACTTACAGTGTTGTGGCACCATCACCACCACCACCTCCGCCACCAAAGGCCCAATTTTTCAGCCCCTGTTCAACAGGGGCATGTAATTACAATTCTTGATTGAATATTTCACAGCAGGGCCTGTTTCTGCGCCCACCAATATTAACTGTGAGGACTTACAGTGTTGTTCCACCAGCACCACCACCACCAAAGGCCCAATTTTTATGGCCTTGTTTAACAGGGGCATGTAATTACAATTCTTGATTGAATATTTCACAGCAGGGCACGTTTCTGCTCCCACCAAGATTAACTGTAAGGACTTACAGTGTTGTGGCACCAGCACCAACACCACCACCAAAGGCCCAATTTTTCAGCCCCTGTTCAACAGGGGCATGTAATTACAATTCTTGATCTAATATTTCACAGCAGGGCCCTGTGAAGGCTTACAGTGTTGAGGCCACAACAACACCTAAGGCCCAAATTTCTGCTGAGTATATAGGGCAGGCCCCTACTTTCAAACATCCAACTTACAACTGACTCCTACTTGCAAACGGAAGGAGACAACAGGAAGTGAGATGAAATCTACCCCATAGGAAGGGAAATTCTCTCCTGTAAGAGTTAATATGGGAAATACTTTTCTCCTTTCCACTGATGCTTTATCACCAATCCTTGTTTCACTAAAAACCCCAAATTTTCAAAAAAACATTTGTCATTGGGACAAAAAATGAGTTGAAATCTTCTGAAGAGGAGCACAGACAGCAAAACAAATGTCACAGGGGTGATAACCCTTCCCTATGTTTTCCAAAAAGCTTAAAAACATATTTTTTGGCTGGAGCTACACTTTAAAAATGTACCAGTTCAAAATTACAAAGAGATCCTACTTAACAACAAACCTACAGTCCCTGTCTTGTTTGCACCGCCTGTATACTGCTGTTCAGAGTATATAGGGCCTGGGGGCCCGAAGCCTTTCCTTTTTTAATTTGGGTGCGGGGTTCCCCTTAATATCCCTACAGGACCCAAAGGGCCTGGTAATGGACTGGAGGGTACCCATGCCGTTTGTCTCACTGATTTCATCCATATTGCCAGGACCCGACATTACATTAAAGCCGCAAGCAGTTTTAAATGGCTTTTTTTCCTTTAAAAATGTCATTTTGTGCAGGGACTGTTCTAAGCATGGGAAACACGCGCCACTTTAAAGGTATACTATAGACACCCCCCAGGTAAGATATTTAAAGGAATATTTCACTTTTTTTTTTTTTTTACTTTAAGTATCATTAAAATCACTGCTCCCGAAAAAACATCCGTTTTTAAAAGTTTTTTTTGCATTGATACATGTCCCCTGGGGCAGGAGCCGGGTCCTCAAACCCTTTTTAGGACAATACCATGAAAATTAGCCTTTAAAATTAGCACTTTTGATTTCGAACGTTTGAGTCCCATAGATGTCAATGGGGTTCCAAAGTTCGTGCAAATTTTCGGTCCGTTCGCAGGTTCTGGTGCGAACCGAACTGGGGGGTGTTCGGCTCATCCCTACCCTTTACAAGTTGCACTCACAAGAAAAGTATTTAAAACAAGCGTTACAATGTAAGCAGTCCTGTCACATTCCGTTTATTTCTCTCACCACCTAATAGAGTCCTCTCACGGCGGTGTACCCGGGTTGAGCTTGACCATTGATAGACTGACTGGATAGCTGTGTTGTCATGCCCTGACGTACGTTTCGTTATTCCTTTGTTATAGGGCATGGCTACACAGCACAGCTGATCCAATATATACTAATACAGGACGGGAATTTGACCCTATCCTCCGTCACACAACCAAGTCTGTTCAGCATTTAGGAAGATTGTCTATAAGATATGCGTGCGGGCGGGGAATTAACTCCTAACATCCATTGCATCACTGGGTACATTATAGCATTATAACTACGGAGGCACCTAGGCCTAAACATATCCCATAACATAAATAATTAACAAATACTCGGTTTCCTAATGATATGTTACAATCAATATCACATAACAGACTAATTAGTCACCGGGTATTTAAAAGTACTAAAAAAACGGGATCGTACCCGCAAATAACACCATTCCAAATATCGGTCAATTGTAACATGTATGTCAAGTCAATACCGATAAATTAGTAAAATAAAGATTTAAGTCTAAAAAAATCGTTATAAGATAAATAGCATAGGTGCCTCCATATAAAGCACATTTAATATGCAAATCATATCCAATAAATAAAAATAAAAATAAAGATAAAAATAAAAATAAACTAAAAATTAAAATTATAATTAAAACGAAAATTAACAAAAAAGATAATTAAAATGAAAATAAACTTGGACATGAAAATTACTTCCAAATATATACCAAAGTATAAAATACATATAAAAAATCTCCAATAAGAACTCATAATGGTATTTAAACCATCCGATGTATAAACAAACAGCAGCATTAGAAGGGCCAGCAATAAATTAAGTTATAATTTGATTCCTAAAAAGCTAATCATCACTGCTAAAACAATTGAGATCAAGCTCAACATTCATCCCCTTGGGATATAAAGTATCTGTCAAACATATGCCCTTAGTTTCACACTTAGATAAATCGCAAACTCTATTCGCTCCTCTCCGCATAGATTTAGTTATCTCTATGCCCCAAAACTTTACGCCGGAAGGGTCTTTATTATGTTTACAACGAAAGTGCATTGACACACTATGGTCCTTAAAACCTTCAAAATCTATTATTATTAATGTGTTCAGACACTCTTTTTCCTAATGTGCGTTTTGTGCAACCTATATACATTAGGCCGCATGGGCACTATAATGCATATACCACATGTGTCAAATTACATGTGATGAGATCCTTGATTTTAAACATTTTATCATTAGCAGTTGAGCAAAATTCAGTTAAGCCTATTATATGTGTATTCACCTGCCTACAAGATAAACATCTACTGCAGGAATAGAAGCCTGCCCTATTACAAAACATTAGTGGTTTAAATGGGGTATCTATGATTTTCTTTACTATTGTATCTCCAGATGAGGGTCCCTTCTGATAAATGAATCTTGGGTCCTTGGGTACTGTTTTCCTTAAAATCTTATCCATACCTAAGATTGGCCAATACTTTCTAAAAATCGTTTCTACTTCTTTATATGGTGAGTGAAAGTTACTTATAAACCCCAATTCATGACTTTATCTATCAAACACATAGTTTGAGTAGTATGCTCTACTTCTTGTAAGACCCTATCTAACTGTCCTGGATTATATCCCTTTTCCTCAAAACGTTCCTTAATCTGCAACTGTGCTATAAAATCATCATATCTAGTACAATTTCTTCTGATCCTTGTGAACTGGCCTTTTGGTATGTTTCTAAGCCAAGTCGGATGATGACCACTATGGATAGGCAAGTAACTGTTTCTATTGGTGGATTTGAAATAAACTTTGTAGTCAACTCTCGGTTATAGATTTTTGACATTATATCCTATTCACTGGCAGCATCTCCACTTATCAGTCTTAGTAATTAACTAAAGCTCTATTAGCGTAGTAGCATCGACTTGACTCCTTTCATTCTGCTGTAAAAGAATCTTAGGGGGAAGGTCTGATTGAGTGGACTTTGTTGTCTGCTAGTATAGTCCAATTGTTCGTATTCCGAAACAGGGGAGAGGTTACAATCTGAATGATAATTAAATTCTCTAAGTCATCCTATTCCTAAATATTTCATTTTCCTCAATATTGTTGTAGGGATAATTAATTAATTTATATGTGTCTATGTTATGCGATAAATCTGACTGATATAGGTGATTGTTAGTGGCTTGACTGGTAAATAATTTTTTTTTTTTTACCATTCTGTATTCCATACATTCATACAATTTTATTGTGATAAAAAATCTCTTCACAGAGAAAACAGATTCAGGAAATTATATGTTAGTCTGCTTATATTTGTTCATTTGTTTTATGATGGAAGGCTTAATTATATCAATTAATTAATTATTCAATATCACTAACTTGATTATTTATGTACACTTCCTGACAACATGGTAAATCTTTATTTTCATTAGGAAAACGTGCATTCTAGTGCAGTCTAGTGCATATACATGCATTTTGATGTGTGGCGGACAAACAATAGCAATAGGTTGAAAGCATTGGAACTGACCGCAGTGGTGAACTAGGGCCACTGGAATACATAACAAACACACCAGCATGTAGCCTGGATACAGTTTAAAAACACACTGGAAATCATCTGGTGTAAAACAGCCCTTTCAAAAACCAAATAACAGTTTATCAACAACTGCCCACCCACACAGTTGGCAACATTACTCCATAAAGACCGACTGCAACAAGGTAAATATAGAAGATCCAAAAGGTAGGCCGAAAATAATCCAGAGGTGAGTCCGAAATAGAACAAATGGGCAGGGGCGCAGATCAGCAGATCCAAAAGGAATCCTGAAGATAATCCAAGTGAGTCCAGATGACAGACCTGAGATAACTGCTGACACTCTTTAGTGACAGGGGTCAATATACAGGTGAAAGGATATACTTATTGACCAGCTGTTTTCCCACCAAAAAAATTTTCACCAATCCAGTGCTCAGCTAATCGAAGATTTGTCCATCAACTGAGGTTTATCTTCCTAGCAACAGCAGGAAGCTTGTAATCTAAAACACAAAACAGAAAAAAACTGCAAAAGAGCCCTAGAGAGACTTTTGGTAATTACCAAATATCATAGCCCACTATTAAAAATATACCATATATACTCGAGTATAAGTCGAATTTTTCAGCACATTTTTTTGTGCTGAAAGTGCCCCCCTCGACTTATACTTGAGTCAAGCACTTTTCTGCAGCAAAAAATTTCATTTTCCGAACCGATTTTGGGGCCCCGTATCTCAGGGCCACTTGATGCTAGGAACCCCAAATTTGGTGTGCAAACCCAGTGGAACTGGTAACACAACATATCCAAAAATGAAGTTCCTAGCATTAAGTGGCCCCGAGATATGGGGCCCCACAATCGGTTCGGAAAATGTCATTCTCTGCTGAAGAAAAGTGCTTGACATTTTCTGAACCGATTTTGGGGCCCCATATCTCAGGGCCACTTAGTGCTAGGAACCCCAAATTTGGTGTACAAACCCAGTGGAACTGGTACCCTAACATATCCAAAGCTGGGGTTCCTAGCACCAAGTGGCCCTGAGATACGGGGCCCCAAAACCGGTTCGGAAAATGTCATTCTCTGCTGCAGAAAAGTGCTTGACATTTTCTGAACTGATTTTTGGGGCCCTGTATCTCGGGGCCACTTGGTGCTAGAAACCCCAGCTTTGGGAAATTTTATGGTGCTAGTTCTGAAATTTGGGGTTCCTAGCACTAAGTGGCCCCGAGATACGGGGCCCCAAATTCGGTCAACTGTGTCCATCTGCAGCAATGTCATTTCAGGACCCTTTGGGTTCAGAGACCCCAAATTTTGGCTGCAGCTAGGGGGCATCTAGGAACCCCTAACTACCGAGTTTGAAGTTCAGGGGACCTATGGCTGCAAATGGGCACAGTGAGGCATGCAAATGGGCACAGTGATGCTGCAAATGGGCATTTTTGACCCTCTTTTCCACTTACAGTAGCTGTGCATTTCTCACCCTCGTCTTATACTCGGGTCAATACATTTTTCCCATTTTTTTTGTAGTAAATTAGGGCCTCGACTTATACTCGGAACGACTTATACTCGAGTATATACGGTAGTTAATTTTAAAGCAAATTGGTAGTTACAACCCCATGGGGCCACTTCTCTATTTTTCTTTTTTCTTTTGTGGCCCTAACATTAATGCTGAACCCTGGGCTCAAACCTTCATGTAAAAATATATTTCTCAATAGCCATGGCGAATAGAAATACACATTGTGTCCACTTTGCAAACCCAGCTATTAGCATACAAAATAGCAAAGACATCATCCCAATCCTGCACAAAGCCTGTGCAAAGAGAAACACTGTGGGAGGGACTCAGCATGCCCCATCCCTAAAGGCTGCCTAAAGATAATGACAGGAGGGACAGATAGAAGACCTTCCAGATCAGACAGATCTGGAAGAAATACACAGAACACACCAAGATTCTAGTAGGAATGCACATAACTCTTATATTTTTGAAAATGTTTGGTTATCCTGGAGTCCAGTTTTAATGTTTATCTCACTTCACACTTTAGTAAAGCAGGTCCTGTGTATGGGCAGCAGTAAAGCTAGCTAGCCACAAAATACTCAGGCTGCCATTGCTGACCTCCTTCTGAGAATACCTTCTGGTTGCTTGCTTATAATACCAACACTACCAACAGTGTTCTGGTGCTATGACCATTCAAAATGGTCTGCGCGAGATTCAAAAAACTCTATCGCTCGTTTCAGTAACTTTACCAAAACTTGCAGCAGATTCAGGTATTTCTTAATAGCCCCACTTTTACAAATCCACCAAATTCAATAAGAATTTATTTCAGTTCATAAGTAATGAAACTCAAACGCAGTGCAGGGGGTGGATTTTATAGCCAATAGCAGGCTGTGTATTGGCTAAGGATCTCCCCACTGCCTGCTGACAATCATAAGAGGAACGACCTGATGAGGAAGTAGTGTCTCTGAATTTCCATCAGGCTTTCCCCACAAAGAAATTCCAGTTGTACCGAGGGCAGAGTGTCTGTATGAACACTCCATCCTCAGTGTGCCTCCACACCTGGTGTAGGAATCCGATTCATGTACCTGTCTACAACAGGTATATGAATCTATCGCCTGCACTGACATTTGCTGTGCGGAGCCTTAAGCCGTGTACACATGAGCGGAATGTCCGACAGAAAAAGTCAGACAGAAGCTTTTCATCGTATATTCCAATCGTGTGTATGCCTCATCAGACTTTCTTTTTTTGAAAATTCTGATGGACCTATAAATAGAACATGTTCTAAATATTTCCGACGGATCCAATCCCTGTCGGGAAAACCGTTCGTCTGTATGCTGTTCCGACGGAGCAAAAACAACGTATGCTCTGAAGCAAATACGAGATGGAAGCTATTGGCTACAGGCCCGGATTTACTCCCTTTGCCGCCCCAAGGCCGGGTCCTTCAATGCCGCCCCCCCCCCCCACACACACACCATCATTCTCGTCCTTTATCGATGACGTCTACAATAGATCAATTAAAAACATATCTCCACACACGAGAACACTGAAAATAACTGGCTTTAATTGTACAGACTAAAAATACTTCAGGGTAAGCGCGCGAGGGGTAAGGATTTTTCGCGGGCAATTTTTCAGGGCAATGGCTGGTGTTAGTGCCTCAATCATCCCCGGCACCATGGTTGTTATGGTGTCAGGATGATTGAAACACATTATTTCTATCATTACATTGTAATGTAAAATGAAATAGTTCAACTCACCATAATGCAGAATCATTGGGAGCCCTGAGCATGTCACTTGCCACCATCGCTTGTTACTTGACACTATGCCTGCCACCAGATGGGGATTTCACTTGCCATGATGCCACCACATGGGGATGTCACTTGCCACACTGCCTGGCTGCCACCAGATGGGGATGTCACTTGCCACGCTGCCACCAGATGGAGATGTCACTTGCCACGCTGCCACCAGATGGGGATGTCACTTGCCACGCTGCCACCAGATGGAGATGTTACTTGCCACGCTGCCACCAGATGGAGATGTCACTTGCCACGCTGCCACCAGATGGGGATGTCACTTGCCACGCTGCCACCAGATGGGGATGTCACTTGCCACGCTGCCATCAGATGGGGATGTCACTTGCCACGCTGCCACCAGATGGGGATGTCACTTGCCACGCTGCCACCAGATGGAGATGTCACTTGCCACACTGCCTGGCTGCCACCAGATGGAGATGTCACTTGCCACGCTGCCACCAGATGGGGATGTCACTTGCCACGCTGCCACCAGATGAGGATGTCACTTGCCACGCTGCCACCAGATGAGGATGTCACTTGCCACGCTGCCACCAGATGGGGATGTCACTTACCACGCTGCCACCAGATAGGGATGTCACTTGCCACGCTGCCACCAGATGGGGATGTCACTTGCCACGCTGCCACCAGATGGGGATGTCACTTGCCACGCTGCCACCAGATGGGGATGTCAGTTGCCACGCTGCCACCAGATGGGGATGTCACTTGCCACGCTGCCACCAGATGAGGATGTCACTTGCCACCAGATGAGGATGTCACTTGCCACCAGATGAGGATGTCACTTGCCACGCTGCCACCAGATGAGGATGTCACTTGCCACGCTGCCACCAGATGAGGATGTCACTTGCCACGCTGCCACCAGATGGGGATGTCACTTGCCACGCTGCCACCAGATGGGGATGTCACTTGCCACGCTGCCACCAGATGGGGATGTCACTTGCCACGCTGCCACCAGATGGGGATGTCACTTGCCACGCTGCCACCAGATGGGGATGTCACTTGCCACGCTGCCACCAGATGGAGATGTCACTTGCCACACTACCTGGCTGCCACCAGATGGAGATGTCACTTGCCACGCTGCCACCAGATGGGGATGTCACTTGCCACGCTGCCACCAGATGAGGATGTCACTTGCCACGCTGCCACCAGATGAGGATGTCACTTGCCACGCTGCCACCAGATGGGGATGTCACTTACCACGCTGCCACCAGATAGGGATGTCACTTGCCACGCTGCCACCAGATGGGGATGTCACTTGCCACGCTGCCACCAGATGGGGATGTCACTTGCCACGCTGCCACCAGATGGGGATGTCACTTGCCACGCTGCCACCAGATGGGGATGTCAGTTGCCACGCTGCCACCAGATGGGGATGTCACTTGCCACGCTGCCACCAGATGAGGATGTCACTTGCCACCAGATGAGGATGTCACTTGCCACCAGATGAGGATGTCACTTGCCACGCTGCCACCAGATGAGGATGTCACTTGCCACGCTGCCACCAGATGGGGATGTCACTTGCCACGCTGCCACCAGATGGGGATGTCACTTGCCATGCTGCCACCAGATGGGGATGTCACTTGCCACGCTGCCACCAGATGGGGATGTCACTTGCCACGCTGCCACCAGATGGGGATGTCACTTGCCACGCTGCCACCAGATGGGGATGTCACTTGCCACGCTGCCACCAGATGGGGATGTCACTTGCCATGCTGCCACCAGATGGAGACGTCACTTGCTATGCTGCCACCAGATGTTGATGTCACTTGCCACGCTGCCTGTATGCCACCAGATGAAGGAGGGCGGAACAGCGGTGCTGGCAATGAGAGATGTCATCTCTCTCCCCTCGCCGCCACACCGCTGTCATTACTTCTTAATGTTTTCAAAAATGGCGCCGGGCGGCGCAATCACGCTACTGCGCATGCGCCACCCGCCCGAGCGCGTACGACCTTTCCCGAGCCCGGCCGCTTCAGAACTGCGCATGCGCAGTAGTGGGCGGCTCGCGGCCATCTTATCTAAGGGCACCGGTGCCCTTAATCAACTTTAACGAGCAGCCTGAAAGGGGGGGGCGGCGCCGCCCCTGCACCGCTGCCGCCCCGAGGCCTGGCCTCGGTGGCCTTATGGCAAATCCGGCCCTGATTGGCTACTGGCTATTGAACTTCCTTTTTCTAGTCCCGTCGTACGTGCTGTACGTCACTGCGTTCTGGACAGTCGGACTTTGGTTTGACCGTGTGTAGGCAAGACCGCTTTAATGTAATTTCCTCGGAGTTCTGTCAGAGAAACCTTCGGAGTTTATTCCGACAGCAAAACCGGTCGTGTGTACGAGGCAATAGACACTCTTTATGAATTCCCCTGTGTGTCTGCAATTCTTTTGCAACCCTGACCCTGAGCAACTATTTGCATAAGGAATGTTAGCAATAAATATCCGCATACTTGTTACATGTTAGTGAATCAAAGTATTGCAGTATAAGGGTAGGCATGACAGTCAGGCAACAAGTAATAGGTTAAGTTTTTCTTGTTTAGGAGCTGTCAGTGAACCTGACTGAGAGTGCACTTAGTATACACAGGTACCTGTAGTGAGCACTCAGTGCTAGGCTTATTTATACAGTATCTCACAAAAGTGAATACACCCCTCACATTTTTGTAAATAGTTTATTATATCTTTTCATGTGACAACACTGAAGAAATTACACTTTGCTACAATGTAAAGTAGTGAGTGTACAGCTTGTATAACAGTGTAAATTTGCTGTCCCCTCAAAATAACTCAACACACAGCCAATAATGTCTAAACCACTGGCAACAAAAGTGAGTACACCCCTAAGTGAAAATGTTCAAACTGAGCCCAAAGTGTCAATATTGTGTGTGGCCACTATTATTTTCCAGCACTGACTTAACCCTCTTGGGCATGGTGTTCACCAGAGCATCACAGGTTGTCACCGGAGTCCTCTTCTACTCCTTCATGACGACATCACAGAGCTTAGATCCCCCAGAGGAAGGCACGTGATCCCTGTGCCGAATACGCGTCGGGGAGGGGTAGGACGGAGCTGTCAGCAACAGAGGTAGATGAGGAACGACACACCGCACGCCATACAAATGCTTGTTTTATACAAACACTCTCTGGAAAGATTAGTGCACTCACGCACCTACATATTGTGAGTACCCTTCTGGAGGGAAGTTTTAATATATTTTAAATAAATCCCTACTGTATCACACTATGGAGATTTTTCTTTCTTGTATATGAGACTATCTGATGACATCTGAGAGTGGTGGAGTTTATACCAGCATACCCTGTATGAGCCCAAGGGGAGGCTCCAATGCGTGTTTAGACACAGTTTAATTACCGTGTCACATGCTCAGAGGTGAGCGCAAGCACAAGTGGGGGGTCACAGGAGAGCACTGAAGCATGCTGGATTGTGAACACCATTAAGGAGGAGCATGAGGAACACTGTTTTTTGTGGACACCACTTACTTGCACTTTATGTGTTGATATCAATGAATTTAACTTTTTAAATGTGGACACTTGATTTTGCACTTTGATCTTATATTTATAACCACATATATATATTGATTTTTTTTGCATGTTGCACTTTATGGGATACTTTTATATAAGGATTGTATTCATTCTATAATTTATATATTACTAGCATTTTTTTTTCTTTTTTTTTTTTTTTTTTTATATTGAAATTTTGTAGTATAGTTTTACACTATATATGCACCTCCCAACTATTGGGATATATCTGTTTTTTCAGCGCAGGCACGTTTATTTATATTTTTTGGTTTATGCACGCAATGAAACGTGGTTAGTGTTTGCAGCTTATCTATATTTGTTTCACCTCAGAGGCATCAGTCCATCTTTGGCTCACAAGACCCCCACATAATTAGACATCACAGAGCTGGTGGATATTAAAGACCTTACGCTCCTCCACCTTCCGTTTGAGGATGCCCCACAGATGCTCAATAGGGTTTAGGTCTGAAGACATGCTTGGCCAGTCCATCACCTTTACCCTCAGCTTCTTTAGCAAGGCAATGGTCGTCTTGGAGGTGTGTTTGGGGTCATGTTGGAATACTGCCCTGCGACCCAGTCTCCAAAGGGAGGGGATCATGCTCTGCTTCAGTATGTCACAGTACATGTTGGTATTTATGGTTCCCTCAATGAACTGTAGCTCCCCAGTGCCAGCAGCACTCATGCAGCCCCAGACTATAACACTTCCACCACCATGCTTGACTGTAGGCAAGACACACTTGTCTTTGTACTCCTCACCTGGTTACCACGACAGATGTTTGACACCATCTAAACCAAATAAGTTTATCTTGGTCTCATTAGACCACATGATATGATTCCAGTAATCCATGTCCTTAGTCTGCTTGTCTTCAGCAAACTGTTTGTGGGCTTTTTTGTCCATCATGTTTAGAAGAGGCTTCCTTCTGGGATGACAGCCATGCAGACCATTTTGATGCAGTGTGCAGCGTATGGTCTGAGTACTGACAGGCTGACCCCCCCACCGCTTTAACCTCTGCAGTAATGCTGGCAGCACTTCTGTGTCTATTTCCCAAAGACATGTGCATGTGCACTCAACTTCTTTGGTCGACCATGGGGAGGCCTGTTCTGAGTGGAACCTGTCCTGTTAAACTGCTGTATGGTCTTGGCCACTGTGCTGCTGCTCAGTTTCAGTGTCTTGGCAATCTTCTTACAGCCTAGGCCATCTTTATGTAGAGCAACATTTTTTTTTTTCAGATCCTCAGAGAGTTCCTTACCATGAGGTGCCATGTAGGACTTCCAGTGACCAGTATGAGAGAGTGAGAGTGAAACCAAAATTAACATACCTGCTCCCTATTCACATCTGGGACCTTGTTATTCTGCCTACACACGATCGGATATGCCGCCAGCAAAACTCCGATGAGAGGTTTTTGTCGGAAAATTCGACTGTGTGTATGCTCCATCAGTCTTTTGCTGGCAGAATTCCAGCCAGCAAAAGATTGAGAGCATGTTTTTTATTTTTCGGCTGGGAAAAGTTCCTATCCGAAAATGCATTCGTCTGTATGCAATCCGGACGCGCAAAAAATCACGCATGTTCGGAAACAATTTGATGCATGCTCGGAAGCATTGAACATCATTTTCTCGGCTCATCGTAGTGTTGTACGTCACCGCGTTCTTGACGGTCGAAAGTTAAGAGAACTTTTGTGTGACCGTGTGTGTGCAAGGCAAGCTTGAGTGGAATTCTGTTGGAAAAACCATCCAAGTTTTTTCTGATGGAAATTCCGATCGTGTGTACGCGGCATAACACTAACGTGTCACATGACACTGGGGAGGGAAAATGGCTAATTGGGCCCAATTTGGACATTTTCAATTAGGGATGTACTCACTTTTGTTGCCCGCACTTTAAACATTAATTGCTGTGTGTTGAATTATTATGGTGGGACAGCAAATTGACACTGTTATACAAGCTGTACACTCACTACTTTACATTGTAGCAAAGTGTCATTTCTTCAGTGTTGTTACATGAAAAGATATAATAAAATATTTACAAAAATGTGAGGGTGTACTCACTTTTGTGAGATACTGTATTTATATATTAAAGTATTCATTCTTTAGGCCAGGAGGTGTAGCGCTTACCCCCAAAGGAGTTACTTGTGTTTTTAACACTTGTGTTAAAGTGTTTTTACCCTCAATAAACATGCTATGAGTTTTTTATACAGTATTACGCTATGTGCTCTCATATTTCTTTCACATATATCTTTGATGTCTGATTGGACCTATCTTTAAAAAACGCATCATTGCAAGCACCCGGGCCACCTGGAATTGTGTCCTCTGCGGTAGCTGCCATCAAGGATCCCCACTTTACAAGCTTGATTGACCCACTGGGTATAAGCCCATCTGTGTCCAATCTTTCTGGTAAGCCTTTACTAAGAGCAGTGGTGGATCTTCTATCAACATGTTTACTATTTTTTGCGTCACTATTTTTTGTGTCACTTTTTTTGTGTCACCTTTATATGGACTAAGTTTATGTAACCAAGACCAGTATTTAATTACAGTCATTCTTCATAAGGTATTTTTTATATGGTATCACATAATTATGGATTTAATTCACCGATAGAAATATCACTAGTTGTAATATATCAAATAGCCTTACAGACTATTTAAATACTTTCTAGCACTGCACTTTTCTCACACTGTATATTCCAAAGGAGTTACCGTACTTGCAGTGTTGGATCCCCATGTCTTTGCTGCAGAAACAATAATTGTTATAAAACACAACGCCTCCTCAACCATGTACTTGGTATCCCTGACTGGTGGATGTTATGTGGTTACAGGGAATGCCTGAACGATTAATTAATTTGAGTTAATTTTAGCCAATGCAGAATCCTTTAAGAACACAAATGAGATGAATGTGAATATGGACTGGGCTATAGCAAATAGATATATATTTTTTCAATAAGTCACATACACACCATAAAAATTCCAAAATTGTCTGTAAATATATATATATATATATATATATATATATATATATATACATAATAGGATTAGATTCCCATATATATATAGAATTGATTGGACTTTTCGACCGGACATGAGTCCGTCGGAAAGATTTGAAACATGTTCCAAATCTAAAGTCCGTCAGATTTTCGACCGAAAAACTCTGCTGCAGGTCCGATGAAGCCCACACACGGTTGAATTGTCTGCCGGACTCGGTCCGTCGGACCAGTCCGGTCGAAAAGTCCGCTCGTGTGTACGCTGCATTATTCCCCTGCAGAAGAAATGACCATCAAACTACGTAAAATGGTATGCCACTATGGCTTAAGAACAGAAAATAATAAAAATTAAAAAAAAGAATGGCTATGTCATGATGTGTGTCCGATCTATCTACCAAATATATGACTATTTATATGTCATATATTCAGTTGCTAACATTACATTCAAAAATCCCTCCCAGAGGATGTAATCTTCCTTTTCATTGGTGGACGGGAAAATCATCAACTATATGTATATTTAAGCATTACCACCCTTGACCACCAAGTGGTACCCTATGACAAGAATTGTTTATCCTGAGTTTATTTGGGAAATCGCCTGTAATATCTTATTTGTGTCGTAACTAAGTTTTGCAGTACTGTATATGGTAAATAAATAGTTTTTATAAGGATTTAGCTATGTTAATTGGCCTGAAAACTTAAAATGCCTATGAGAGTTTGGCATCTTTCTAATTTGTGGCAGCAGCTTTTAGATGGAAAACTTTTTCTACACAGAGGTGTAATTTCAAATATAGCAACTGAAATACATAAAATAATTAGAACGCTTTAAACTATTATTTGAGTATAGTGACGTCACAACACACAATTGACTAACAATATTGATTACCATTAGATAAACACATGATGGTTATAAAAACCTTTTTTTTCCCATTACTGGGTTATTTTGTAAGTATAAAGGTTTTTTGTATCCAAATAACATAGATACATTGCAACATTGTGTTGCACCCTCTGAAGTCCTATATTTATATAAAGTATATGTCCATGATAATTATAGTATTTTGTCTGCTAAAAGAGATCATAATCTATTGGCTTGTAAGCAGGCACAGATAGACACGCAGTGTCATGAAAGTTTTGACTTTTATGACTTGCATTATAAAGCTTATGAACTGACATACTGTATATAACTATTTGAGTTACTGCAGCATGAAGGGGGTTTGGTGGGACTTTAAATGAGGCAAATATTCCCATGTCCCTCCATCCCTAAATCAGTTGGTCGAACAAGAAGTTTGGGACTTTGAGTGAGGCAAAAGCGTTTAACAAAAAATATAAAACCATTTCATATATATACATACATAATAGGATTAGATTCCCATATATACATAGAATTGATATAGCAATGCATTCCAGTTTCCAATTATAAATTAAAATGCCATATGAATTATATAACTTGGCCAGAAAGTTTATATAGCTCCATATAAGGATATTGTCTTTATTTGTATAAAAGTATTGTAGTTTATTAATTTAGCATCTAATTTAGATGCTAAATTAATAAACTACAATACTTTTATACAAAAACTATAAACTTCTACTACTTTCTACTTTATTAGAGGTAACCCCGTGAAAAAAGTCCCGCTAGAGGAATCGCACTCCTTCAGGGGGTGCTTAGGTTTGGCAAAAATTGGGATGGGGGCTTACCTCTAGAAAAATATACAGTGCCTACTGGGATGACACCTCCCTCCTTGTATTTATTTGAGTGCATGCAATAATAAAGTTACTGCAATAGTTATAACTAGCTAACTAGTTATAACTAGCTCAATTCTGTGAGAGGGGTCTCATCCTGTGTTTGTCTTTCTCAGAGCTGAGACAATGGTTGCTCACTGGATAACTAGGCTTGTTAATTGGTTGTGTCCACAAGTCTACCTGAACACACGTGTCTTCACATTCCACATTTAGGGGACCTGGAAATCCTTGCAAATATTGGTCATTTTGTTTTTGGTCCCCAAGTGTTGTGATCTCTGAAGTTCTCGTAAAAACACAGAAGTATATAGCCTTATTTAACTTTCATCCTGTTTATATGAAAAGAAACTGCCTACTTTGATTGAAACTATTTAAGCTTATTTGAAGTTTCCCTATCATTCAGGTGTATTTACTGGGAATCAGGATTCAATAGTGTCTCTTTATTTTAACAAACAGTCCTTATAAGTAATTGTATTATTACCTAAGAGATGAACCCAAGTAAAGCTGGTCTTTTAATTTTTCATAGTATAAAATGAGAGAACTATGATAAAATATAATTTTTCCCTTCATAGAAATTCTAACAGGGACGATATACAGTATATAGATAGGAGGATCTCCTTTTGCTCACTGGCAAAGTGTACCCTGGTCAGCGTCAGGTTTTTCAGTAGGCAGCAGGCATGCAGAGCATCCTCTGATGTTCTGGAATGGCATCCACTGTATCTCTCTCAATCAGGTGCAGCGATTCCCCACACAGCCTCAGTTGTTTTGCAAGTCGTCCTTTCCTTTCTCTCCTCAGCTCAGAAAAGTTACAACACTCCTCCTCTCCACCACAGTGCCACTCAGAGTTGAAATCTCTTTCTCTAGAGTCTGAAACGAATTCAGCCCGTGGAAACAACATCTTCCACAATCCTCCACACATCTCTCCAGAGTGTCTAGCAGTCCACATCCTCAGTGCTCTCTCTAGTGGATGGAGGGCGGCTTAACATTGGCTACTGTATGTTCTGCAATAGGAGTCTCTCAGCCATGCCTGTGTAAAAGTCTTCATGGCAGCACAGACACAGAGTCATTTTCCTGCCAGAGCTGCAAACTAGGCTACATGGGCAATTAAAGTGTATGTATACTAGACAGGTCTCGCTTTGGATAGATTTGTTATGTTACTAATTTTGTTTCGTTATGGAATTCGTTTAGTTTGGTTTTGGAATTAGTTTAGGTTCGTTTTCATAAAATTTTGTTTTGTTTTTGTAAAATTTGTTTAGTTCATACGAATTCCAACTTTTCAGAACGATTATGCCCCGTACACACGGTCGGAATTTCCGACAGAGAATGTTCGATGGGAGCTGGGTGTCAGAAATTCCGACCGTGTGTATGTGTAGGTTCCACCGGACATTTTCCATCTGAATTTCCGTCACATAAAATTTGAGATCTGGATCTCAAATTTTCCGACAACAAAATCAGTTGTCGGAAATTCCGAGCGCGTGTACGCAAGTCCGACGCACAAAATTCCATGCATGCTCGGAATCAAGCAGAAGAGCCGCACTGACTATTGAACTTCATTTTTCTCGGCTCATCTTATGTGTTGTACGTCACCGCGTTCTTGACGTTCGGAATTTCCAACAACATTTGTGTGACCGTGTGTATGCAAGACAAGTTTGAGCCAACATCTTTCGGAAACAAAATCTACAATTTTGTTGTCGGAAAATCCGATCGCGTGTTGTGTACGGGGCCTTTCACACTGAGGTGCTTTTCAGGTGTTTTCGCACTAAAAAGAGCGCCTGAAGAGCTCATGAAAACCTATTTCCATTAGAATCAATTAATGCTTTCACATTGGGGCGATGCGCTGGTGGGGCAGTGAAAAAACTCCTGCAAGCAGCATCTTTGGAGCATGTTTGGAGCACCAAAAAAAGTGCCTCAATAGCGCCCTCTCCATTGAAATGAATAGGAAGTGCCTCAAAAGCACCTAAAAAGCGCAACAAAAGCGCCTGCCATTTTATGGGCAGTTTTCAAGCGCCTCAGTGTGAAAGGGGTCTAAGACATTGCCTCACAATTAGCAGCAGTGTTGCCTGCCATGTGTGCTCTTTCAGTTGACTGCTGTGCTGCCTGTCAGATATACCAGTAATACAGTCTTAATAATTTGCTATAGAAAACAGTAAATGGTAAGACATGATGCCAAACATACTGAAAAATAGATTTTATATTTACATATTCCTTTGATTATTTTGCTTCTCGGAGATTTAATTATTGATTGGCAGTCACCTCATATTCAGCACACTGAAAAAAATGTGCTGCTAATAAGATGATTGTCACCCAGTGATTAAATCTCACTAGAGAGATTATTATTGTTATTATAGTCATTCATTTAGTGCTGAAAGTTTATGTAGCACTTTACTGCACGTTCACATTGATCCCTGCTCTCAAGGAGCTTACAATCTAAGATTCTTATCTCTATACTGTATATACTAAGGCCGGGTTCACATATGTGCAGCCGCGACTTCATGCCTGGGGTCCAATGCGTGTCTGAACCAGACCCAAACACGCACAGAACCCCTCTGCAATCCTGACCGGTCAGACTTGCCTGTCATGCGAATTGGATGCAGTGAAATCCGCATCCAATACGTAGCGTATATACTCGAGTATAAGTCGAATTTTTCAGCCCTTTTTTTTGGGCTGAAAGTTTCCCTTCGACTTATACTCGAGTCCCCGCCGTCTGTCTGCATGATCAGCGTGTCATGCAGGCAGACGGCGGCCGGCGTGTGATGATAATGCTCGGAGGCTATTCCAGCTTTCAAAAGCCGCGCCTCCTGCTCTTCTGTGATAGGCTGAACAGCTGTCAGTGTACAGCCTATCACGGACATTCTCTCATCCTCGTCCGTGGTATGAGAATGAGAGAATGTCCGTGATAGGCAGTCAGCGGTCAGCCTATCACAGACGAGGAGGAGGCGCAGCTTTTGAACTGTGGAATGGCCGCCAAACAGTATCATCACACGGCCGCCGTCTGAGGATGGAGATTGCCACAGGGAGGAAGGAGATCGCCACAGGAAGGCTACACAAGACACAGGTGGGCTGCACATGCACACAGGACACATGCACACAGGACACACATGCACACAGGACACACATGCATACAGGACACACATGTACAGGACACACATGTACAGGACACATGTACAGGGTACAGGTAGGCTGCACAGGACACAGGGAGGCATGCAGCTGAAGATGGGCATTATTGACCCTCTGCATTTCTCACCCTCTTCTTATACTCGGGTCAATAAGTTTTTCCCAGTATTTTGTGGTAAATTAGGGGCCTCGACTTATACTCGGGACGACTTATACTCGAGTATATACGGTATATATATGAACCCAGCCTAAAGGTCAAATTAGACAGAAATCAATAATCCTTCCAACATGTCGTTGGGGTGTAGAAGGAAGCCAGAGTACTAGCAGGAAATCCACCCAAGCACAGGGAGTCTATGCAGATAGTGTCCTGACCAGGATTTGATGCGAGAACCCCAGTGTTGCCAGGCAGAAGTGCTAACCTCTAAGCCACTGTGGCTAAGGGATTAAATCTCTTTGCTACCAAGAGATTTAAAGCCTAACTCCAGCCAAAACCTTCTATTTTGTCTTGGATGGAGAGGGAAAAGTTAGAATTTTTAGAATGGATTTTTATTTCTGTCTGTGCCCCTATTAATGAGAATTGGGAAATTTCTCATAAGGGGCACAGGCAAAAAATCAATACCTGTAGAGTGAGAAAGGGTTAACATTTTTGTCAAATTTTCCCAATAGGGTCACAGAAGAAGTAAATGCCTGCACAAATTCAAACTCTTCCCATCTTTCCTTAAAACTGGAAAAAAATAGCTCAGTATGGCTTTACTTGTTGGCAATCGTCTCATTTACAGCACATTAAAAAGTAAATTGCTTAAATGCTAATAAGATAACAGTTAACAAGCAGTTACATCCCTCACTAGCAAAGAGATTTAATAACAAGTATAGCCCTAGGTTTAATTACCAGTGTAGCCCTAGACTTATATTATACTTAATAAGGCAATGTACAGTGTATGAAGTGTCATATATTTCAGCAACCAGAAACAACTAATGGTGAAACTGAGAAAATGTAAATCTGCTTGTTTGCTTAGGGATACTCCACCTTCTAGATCATCATTTGTAGTGCCATATACGATATACATGTATTGCTCTCAGTCCTTTTACTAGTCTGTCTCAGGTCTGCGGCAGGTTCCTTCATTATTGGTCAGGTTAGAGGGAAATTATGCTTTCTTTTAGTGCTGTTGTCTTCTACAAATTACGGTAAGTTATTTTCAATGTATTCCAAAGGTAAAAAGAACTGGACAAATGCTGTTGATGTTACTGTTCATGCAACAAACTATTTTTTTTTGTTATGTTATCTGTTATCTGGTACAAAACATAGTAGGATAAATGAAATAAAGACTTTTTTTAAATTTTGGGTACACTTTTAAAGCCCAACTCCAGCCTTACTAATGAGCCGGCCTCTACAACTCATCTATATGATATTCACTAAGATCCTATGTTCGGGGCTATACTTACCTCAGTCTTCATGCTGATCAACCCGAAAGATCACATTCTTCTCAATGTCTCTGCCTTCTTTTTGTGTTGGCTGACTCCCAGTATTTAATCACTTCCCACTTAATCTGTGTGTCAAAGACCCCAGGACTATGTCAGGTCCATGTTCCTGGCTGAATCTGTGCTATGCATGGCAAGTGCTGTGCAAACATATAACAGAATATAATATAACAATATAATAAATCTTGTGGAAACGGGACAGTGTATAAGGAGCCCTGGGGCACCTCTGCAAGATTTTATTTGAAAAACTGGAGTTGGACTTTAAAGCGATACTCCAAAATGAGCAAAAATACATTAATAAGAGCGTTCTTTTTTGCAAACAGGAAAAAATAAATAAAGTAGTTAAAGCGGAGTTTTTTCACAAATACTGCAGCTACTGACTTTTAAAATAAGGACCTGTCCAGGGGGCACATGATGTCGGCACCAGAAGTCGATCTCTCCCTCGGCTCTCGGGTGCTGCCGCCGCCATCTTCAGTAATCCAATTGAAGCCTTGCGGCTTCACTTCCTGGTTCCCTACTGCTCATGCGCGACTCACACTGCACTATCCCACTGGTCCCTCTTGTCTTCTGGGGCCTGTGTGTCTCCCAGAAGACAGCGGGGGGGGGGGGGGGGTGGAAGTGGCTTGGGTATCTATGCCCGGAAGTGGGAGCAAAATGCCTGTATTAGACAGGTATCTGCTCCCCCTGAAAGGTGCCAAATGTGACACCGGAGGGGAGGATTCCGAAAAGCGGAAGTTCCATTTTTGGGTGGAAAGAAGGGGGGGAATGAGTTAATTAAAGCCAATTAGTGTTAAATCAAATTACAGCCAAGGAAGCTGCCATCGTAGCATCTGTTTAATCTTCAGTTGCCATGATATTGCACATGCAATCAGTTACGACACCACCTTTTTGATGTATTAACAGTTGGAGTGAGAGCACAAGCAAATCTGACAGTTATCATTTATGGCAAGCCTTTAATTGAACTGATTTGGGAAACAGTTACATTGAGTTTACTTCAGCTGTAATAATAAAAATAAACTACTCATAACAGCTGCACCAAAATATATTGTTACAATATTTTAAGATTGCATTTATGAACTAAGACATTTTTTATTTTTTTTACTTTCAAAGAAATTTTATTTTGTATATATAAAGTTACAGAGTAGGACACAAAGGAAACAAATTATGCTCTCATTACCAACGTTAAGATTGATGTACATACAATTGGTGTATTCAAGTCATAATAACAACAAACAATCGATAGAAGCCAGTAAATATAACCATAATTCTCGATTGAGGTGGCATGTGATTTATACTACCCTATTTACTCATATGGGGTCTAACTGTAAATAGGGTATTTAGAAGTGGAGAGCATATAGAATAACATTACGACAAAGTAAGTGAGTGTGCATGAAGAATTTTGTTTATTGTGCCATTTTTATAAAATAGGAGAGATTTTTCCAGTAACTAAGAATGTTGGTAAATTTCTTTCAATAATTTAGAGGCTTTGGGGTGGATAATCCAATGATGCCAGTATTTCTTAAACCCTTTTATTCTGTAGTTTTTCTGGGCTAACATTAATGCCCCGTACACACAGTCGGATTTTCCGATGGACATTGTCCGATCGGAGCGTGTTGTCGGAAATTCCGACCGTGTGTGGGCGCCATCGGACATTTTCCATCGGATTTTCTGACACACAAAGTTGGACAGCAGGAGATAAAATTTTCCGACAACAAAATCCGATCGCGTCAATTCCGACCGCGTGTGGCCTGTTCCGACGCACAAAGTGCCACGCATGCTCACAAGAAATTCCGACACGGGACAGCTCGTTCTGGTAAACTTAGCGTTCGCAATGGATACAGCACTTTCGTCACGCTGCAATGTAAAAAATGGTTTAATACAGCGCACTCTCTTCTTCTTTATAATGTGACAAGAATTAAGTAGTTTTGCTGCTCATATTCACACACACTTCTCACAAAGTTTTATTTGTGTTTTTTTAGTGGGATTCCCTCAATATATTGTTATTAGTTGTCACATCTGACAGTTTTATATTTTTTATGTTTTTTTTTTTTTGTTTTTAAGCCTTTTTTTTTCTTTAATGTTTGTTTTTTTCCAAGGCTGATCTTTGTTCAATGTTATTTTTATTTTTACTCCAGAATATTTTTGTGTGTGTTTTGTGTGGCAAGTTACCCCAACACCATTGATATCTTTTATTATTTAATCTCCATGAGATTTTTTGTTGTTGGTGTCCCTTGTTCATTTCACATTGTATATTAGAAATGTACCTGAATCCTCACAAACAAACCATCATTTTTGAAGTAAAACACATAGGAGAGTATAATTCAAAACAAAAATCCTTTATTAAGGGCTCAGAACCAAACAAAGAGGAAGGCAACACTGGATCAACAGGAGAAATTAGTGAAGCCTGGGACCCCCACGGCAGACATCAATTCTTAAACCTCAAAATTGGTGGCCTGAGGAGTCCATATGTAAGGGAGGGCAGTCTGGTCCAGTATTCACAGAGATCCGGATAGCAGCAGATGACATCAGTGTCCCCAGGCTGTGGTACCACAAGAGGCTGCATCTTTTGGCCGACCAGACTGGATCCAGGGTCCTCACTGTCTGGTCTTCCTTTCACACTTCCTTCCGGGCTGTGGCTGTGTAGTTGGAGATGTGGCAGGAGGAGGAGTAGGACCTGGAGGAGGAGTAGGACCTGCAGGAGGAGGGGGAGGACCATCGCGAAGGTGTGTTTGAGGTGTAATTTGGCCCCTCATACCTTTCGCCAGAGCCTCTGATATGAGGGCCTCACACATGGCTTTTTGGCCCTCCTCCATCCTCTGCATTTTATAGGCTATGAATGCAGCAATGTTCTCCTGCCTGGTGTGTGGTGCTCCCAGGACCTCTGTAGCCCTACAGAAAAATCTGATAGCAGCCTCCTCTAGGGTACTCCTCCTACTGCCACTTTCTGTTTCCAGGGGGGGTGGAGGGACCTGCAGATCAGCCAGCCGGCTCGGCCCGGCCACCTCCTGGCTGAGACTTCCCTGTGTATGAAAAAGGGACATGGTTGTAATGTTTTGCATCATCAATCACAATCATAAATTAGTACTCCCAACTAACATCTAGTTAACATCATTGATTGGACAAGCAGAAATATTTAGAGGAATGCTATACCTGGCTCAATCTGGGCTCCTCCACATGTGGCCTGGAAGGCCCAGGTTTGGCGTCAGAAGCCTCAGCCGGGGGGGAAGGAAGCGTGGAAGGAAGACTGGAGAGTGATGACCTGGGTTCAGTCTGGCCTGCCAGAAAGTGCAGCCTGTCGTAGTACAACATCCTGGGGACATAGATGTCATCTGCTGCTCCGGATCTCTGTGAATACAGGACTTTCTTGCACTCCCTAAGATATGTGCTCCTCAGGCCACCAATGAAAATCTTTAAAAAAGTGATGTCTGCCGTGGGGATCACCTGCTTCACAATTTCACACAATTGCTCCAGTGCTGCCTTCCTCTTTGCTTGGTTCTTGTAATGGGGGTGTTTAATCTCCCACAGACAGGGCAGCTCCCTTAGCATCTCTATGAAGACTGAAATGAAGTCCTGATCTTTCAGTACCATATCCATGTTCACTGCAAGACACAACACAAGACAAAGCCTAATGTCACACCAAACTCTCCTAATCTTGTTACAATATAGGCCTCAATCTATAGAAGCAGTATAGGCCCAAGTTTGTCTCTTACCTTCGTTCTTACAATCGCCGCGTTCAATGCTCCTTCCTCCGCTCACAGATCAAACGTAATACACACGCGTGTTACGCTTTATATACACTGCGCATGCGTGTAACTCCGCCCGCCCCTGACGTTCTTTCTAGTGTATTCCCCGCCCCTTTTCGTTCGGCGCAGTGGGGGAAGAGCATGATGGCGGACATACAGCAGGTGCGGGCTAATTGTAGCAACAAGGAGGAGGAGGAGGAGGAAAGGGCGGATCCAGGCACGTCCCGATCCAGAAGGAGATGTTTTAAGGCCACAAATATGTCGTTTGGGGAGATGTTGGAGATGGTCGACATCATGAGGAAGTCCGACTATGACGGAAAATATGGGCCTTACCCCAACCCCAATATCCGAAAGGCCAAAATCATGGCGAAAGTGGTCAGGAGTCTAGAGCGGAATTTCGGGGTACGAAGGTCTAAAGATCAGCTCAGGAAGCGGTGGTCGAACCTGAAGTTGAGAGAGCCAGAGCAGTACCGAAAGATCCGGAGAGTGCTGCAAAAAAGTAAGTAGTTGTGCTGTGTTCCTATTCTTTCTGTCTTTATTACGTTCGTTCTGCTCCATATGCTTTGATTAGTTGTAACGTTTCCAAAGGTCAACTTTAATGTTCATGGGCACATTATTCGTTCGTATCAAACATTTTTCTTTCGGCCTCTAGAACACCGATGTTTAGGCCATATGCATTTTCACACATTTTTGGGGGCCTACTTGGATGCCAAATATTTGTTTGTGCAGATGGGTTTGTTACTAGAATGAAATGCAAACTAGATTGTGTGTAAGGAGAGGACACTGAGCAGCTGTTTTCACATCTGGACACTGGAGCACTAGTGTGGGACACAAGAACACCATTTTTATTAGGGGGCCACACAGGTGCTCCAGTGTATACTATAGGGGGGTCTCCATCTGTGAAGCTTGTACCAAACAGGTAAAGTATTGCAGCTTGACAAAGGGCAATAAAAAATATACATCTTGGAACTCGGCTAAAATAGACAATTGTACCCCACTTCCAAGCAATGTTTCCTATTTCTATAGTTCTGCCATCAAATATCTGTGTGCTAAGTATACCATTTTTGTTTTACATAGGGGAGAAAAGACTCGGACACCCCTCATCCCAGGAGACCAGAGACCCCCCCTCTCTGGAAGAAGGGGAAATACCAACCCAAGAAGCTGAGCAGGAGGAAGAAGAAGACGTGGTGGAGATTGGCACCACAACAGGTGAGTGTCTGCGACCACAGACTCAGGTAAAAGAGATGGCTGGTGGCAGATTTTTGAGACCTTTTTTTTTGTTCTTAATCTCTTTTTAGGTGATCGTGATGTGAGGGATCCAGAACGCTTTACATCTGAAAGTGCCCAGATACTGATCGGGGAGATCATGGGGTGTAATCTCCAATTGCAAAACATCCAGCAACAAATCAGTGATGTTATTAAAAAAAATAATAACATCATTGATGTTTTGGGGTGAATTTAAACCCCACAAAATCACCTGTTTTATCGTACCAAACTTTTTTCAATGTTTAGAAAAGCCAAATTTGGAGGATGCACACAGTGTGCCAACATGTGCTATCTGCCATCACGGGAGATCAATGGACGCGTTTTGGGGGAGCAACCCCTTCCTCAATTATAAAGTAGCGTTGAGGAAGGGCTTGCTCCCCCCAAACACGTCCCTTGATCCCCCATGATGGCAGATAGCACATGTGGACATTTGTAAATTGGTGTGCATCTTCCAAATTTGGCTTTTCCAGGGGTGATTTCCCCCCATCTGAACGCTATATCAAACCCAGTTCCTAAATACTGATGTCTGATATAGCCTTCAGGTTTTACCTAATGTGAACTTTGTAAGTTCAAGTTTTTTGGCTTTCTTGTTGGTTTTTCACAGGCCTGTTTTATCTGAAATGGATATTTTGATTTTTCATAATGCCACTGCAAACATTGTTATACAACAAACATGTTGGTTTGTTTTAAAAACCTTTGGTAAATGCGCATGTGATTGTGCAGGTATAAAAAAGTGCCTTACTCAAGAATGTGTGGATTATTGTCTCAACACTACAACACTTTTGGGGTGATGTAATTGTTGTTTTATGCACAAATGGGGGTTATTTCCTAAGGGCAAATCCTCTTTGCACTACAAGTGCAGGTTCAGTGCAGTTGCAAGTGCACTTGTAGTGAAATGTGTTTTTGCATTTAGGAAGTACCAGCCAACACTGTTTTTTATAAGGTTACCCAATCACGACATTTTCTGCACTCAACACATTTCTGTCAGGGTCAGCTAAAACAAACACAAGCAGTAAATGTCCACCAAGAATTTCTTTTGGTTGTTTTTTATTTGAAAAAGGTGTCACATATTGTCTGGCATATTGATAGCCCCCCTACCCGCAAAGAACTCCAGGTATCGTAACCGGACATCACGGGCATTCAGGGAGGGCAAGCCAGGACGGCCGCTTTCAAGTGCCGTCATTGTTGATGTATTTGGGATTCCGGCCTCAGGCCCAACTGAGCCAGCATAGTTGGCTGAATGTTTTCGTAGAAAATTATGGAGAACACAGCAGGCAAGTATTATATGGTTCAGTTTATACTCCGCCATATGGATGGGTGTCATAAATAATCGGAACCGGCTGGCCAGGATTCCAAATGTGTTCTCCACCACTCTTCGGGCTCTGGCCAGCCGGTAATTAAAAACCCTCTGTTCCGGAGTGATGGCTTGCCTCATGCAGGTATCCTGCCTGCTGATATAGAGGGTCAGCGAAGCCAACAAACGGTGAAATACGGGGTCCGTCATCCTGAGAAAGTTCCTGAAATCATCAGGATTATTCTCACGGATCTCACGGAGCAAAGACATATGACAGAACTGGTCACGCTGAAGCAACCAATTCTTGGTCCATGAACTCCTCCCCACCCTGTTCATGGACTGGACTTGTGTCAAGGTCAGGACCCCAACACCAAGCCCCCGCACAGCACGAACTCTACGAGGAGTACGCATACGCAACATGGCTAGAAAACGGTCGGCTGCTCAGAACGAAGTAACAGAACGCACTGAAGAACAGCAAGGCCTGTGAAGAGCGACCTGAAAACAGCAACGAGCGGACAAGATCGCACAGAAAACTCCAATACGAACTGACTGCACGCACTGAAGAGCAGATACAAACCCACAAAAAAAACTGAACGGCAGAAAACGATCTGAAAGCCACGAGTCTGAAAAAGCGCGAATCGTCTCTCACCAAACTTTTACTAACACGAGATTAGCAAAAGGAGCCCAAAGGGTGCCTCGCTTGGTTCTGAACTGGCCTTTTCTAGTCTCGTCGTACGTGCTTGACGTCACCGCGTTCTTGGCGATCGGAAATTCCGACAACTTTGTGCGACCGTGTGTAGGCAAAACAAGTTTGAGCCAACATCGGTCGGAAAAAATCCGAGGATTTTGTTGTCGGAATGTCCGAACAAAGTCCGACCGTGTGTACGGGGCATAATTCATAATGTGCTTGTATATTCAGTTTTGCAATAACTTCAGCCAGATTGGGGGCTTCTTTTGATTTGCACAGTTTGGTATTTGTAAGTCTTGTGGCTATGAGGGTATTAGCCACTATTGTTTTGTAATGTGGTGGAAATATGTCTAGATTATTATTTAGAAGGGCCATAGCTGGATCAAGTTTGAGTAGGTTACCAGTAAGAGAGGCAATAAATGTCGAAACAGAGTTCCAGAAGCTAGATAGATTCTTACAGCTCCTTAACATATGATATAGGGAACCAGTTTGATTGTTGCAGCGCCAGCATAACGGGGAAGAGGAAGGGAATGTTTTTGACAGTTGATAAGTTACTATCTGTTCAGTATCTTTTGGGAGTTATCCCAATGTACAATACAGGACAAGGCTTTGTTACTGATCGTCATGGCTTTATACCAGGTATCTTCTGAAAATGATTGGGACAAGTCTTTTTCCCACTTTAGCATGTTGGGGTTTTTCTCAATCTTAGGGTATTAAGAAAGTATCTGGTAAAAGAAAGTGATACCTTTAGTGTTTATAACTTTCTTATTAGTAAGGAATTTCCAGATTTGGGAAGAGATGTACCATCCATCATTTGGTTTAAATTCCTTCAGATGTTTGCATTTATGAAGTTTATTGAGTAATACTGTAACTTTTTGACTGTTGGAGTGAGGTTATCATAGAACTTATATCCTTGGTAAGTCCATTTTTTGTTGATAAACAAGCTTTCCAGTATTCTAGGGCTTTCAATGGAATAGGGAGATTATGTGTCTCTTAAGGGTGGAAATTCAACGCTATTGTTAAGGCAAACATATAATTTCCTTTGGTATATTCTTTTTCAATAGATAACCATAATTTGTCATCTGAGGGTAGAACTCAGTGTTTCAATTGGTCTAGTAGTGTAGCACAATAGTACTTTAGGATGTCAGGTAGGTTCATACCTCCTTTCTATTTAAGGGAAGGTCAAGATTGAGAATGCTACTCTGGATATTTTACCGTTCCATATTAGATTTCTTAATTTAGCATTTATTTGTGCGAAGAATCTCACGGGCATTGGGATAGGTAAGGAACAAAAAAACTATAGTATTTTAGGTATCGTTTGCATCTTGAAAGCTGCAATTTTTTCTTTCCATGATAGTCGTGTTTTAAGGAAGTTTTGGAAGTCTTTTGTGATTTACTCTAGTAGGCTAGGGTAATTAGCTTCAAATAACTTGTTTATAGGGAATGTGAGGTTGATATCCAGATAGGAAATGGTCAGGGATTCACAGTTGTATTCCGAGTTCTCTCTAAGAGTGGAAATGGTGTCATTTGTTATGTTCATGGGAAATGCGTAGCATTTATTGTTATTGACCTTATAGTATGAAAATTTCCCGGTGTCAAGTGTCGTTTGGACTATCTGTAAAGATTGATCTGGATTGGTCAGTGATACAGTAGGATTATATCATCGTCAAAAAGGCCAATTTTGTGTTCTTTGTTACTGATCGTAATTCCTTTTATACTGGTGTAAGATCTTATTGTTACCGCTAAAGAGAAGATTTTGGATGATAGGTGGTAAGTACCTTTGCTGAGGGGTAGGTATAGAGGGACATGATAGTTTTGTGGATGAATCCAGAGATCCAACCTAATCTGGGTCGATCTAAATCTGAGTTAAGTAAGGAGATCAGTCTTTAATTTATAGGGTAGGGGTCTTTACCGGGTTTTGGGATAGTTTTGATTACAGCCTCTAACATTTCTCTGGAAAAGTTCTTATTAATTACGGCATCGTTATACATTTTGGTTAAGTATGGTGCAAGTATAGTATTGAATGTCTTGTAGTGTTCACTAGATAAACCGTCATGTCCTGGAGCTTTATATAGTGAAAGGGAGTGAATTACTTTCTGGGTTTCTTCTTCTGTGATAGTTTGATTAAGTTTATTAAGTGTGTCAGGGTCAATTTTAGGAAGGTTTACTTTGTCTAGCAACTCTCTTATGTCTTTTAGGGTGGGTTGTATGGTATTCTGGTCCTCTTTTATGTTGTATAGTTTCTTCTAATACTCCGAAAAGGCATCTGCTATATCTTGTGGGTTATACAGTATCTTGTGTAACGTGGACAAACAAATAAAGTGCCAACAAATTGTTGCTAAATAACTTTGAAATCAATAATAACATGAATAAAGGTGCTGCAACCTAAAAAAAACCCTGAATATAAGGTATTGACAAAATGTATAAATGGAACTAGGTGCGCTACCTGAAAGAATACAAACTTATACAAAAGTCAGTGAAAAAAAAACACATTAAACCTTGCCTATAGGCTGAATTGGAAGTGAATAAAAATAAATATATAAAAATATATGTGAAATAGCATCCTTATAAGATGACACCCAACGGTGTGAGACTTCACTGGGAACAAGTCCTTCAATCAAAAGGGGGATATTGTCTTCATCACATATTTCCATATGCCAAGCAAAAGTAAAAGAGGCTGTTTATCAGATATGTAGGACCCCTATTACAGAGATCTTTAAGGGTTCAAGTGTGTCAGATCTTCAGACAAGAACAGCTGATTCAGACTTCCGACAGGATTCCCTCCTCATTAGGCAGTTCTGGACACTGTAGTTATATAAAGGCAAGAGAGAGCGCACGCCAGCCCTAGTGTGTTATCGTTTAATAGATGAAGTGTATAAAAAACAAGGGTTGCACTCACAAACATCCAGCGTTAAATGGCATAAACAGCTCCATAATAGCCTCCTCTCCTGGTCTGTAGGGATCAGTTAGCTCACAGCAACTAGCAGCATGGTAAAGTATTTCAGTAAGCACAGACTGCCTGCTTCCTTGTAACACACACCGCCCAAAGCACTCGCACGGACCAGGAGGCTATTATGGAGCTGTATATGCCATTTAACGCTGGATGTTTGTGAGTGCAACCCTCGTTTTTTATACACTTATCTTCATCTATTAAACGATAACACACTAGGGCTGGCGTGCGCTCTTTCTTGTCTTTATATATTTTCAGAATCATGTCTACCACCCAGTGGACTTTTGGGAGAGCTGCAACACCTTAAGCGAGGAATATACATACAGACTGTTCACTGTTGGAATAGGTATAGTGGGGACAGTGCTAAACTTGGTTTGTTGTGTGTGTCTGGACACTGTAGTGCTGGTGCAGCAAGCTGCAGTATTCTCCTTTTACCCTTTATGCAGAAAGAACCGCTCGTAGCATATGGTGAAGCATTAAAAAGAGGAAAGAAGGAGCTTCATAGTGCAGCAGGTTAATACAATCCCTTTATTTCAATACGATGGACGGCTGACATCATAAAAAGCATTGACAGAGCAAAAAATATTTCAAACGGAAAACACAGCCGTGGCGGAGGCCAGCCAGCTGGTGCATGGTGACGTCAGGTCCTAAAGCTCCACCCGACGCTGCGTTTCTCCGTATGAGGCATCGACTGGGAGAGGAGGCTGATTTGTGGTGGGTGATTTTGTGAATATTATGTTTGTTCTGATGATGGCAAAGTATATTGGCCAATAATTTACCTGCTCTATTGTTTTGAGAATAGTAATTAAGTTTTGTTTTTTGAGATGTTTGTCATGGTTAGAAATCAATATAATTCTTAGTTCATGTCTTTTGTTGTTTAGTTGCTGTAGCAGATTAGTATTATTGGGAGTTTTTTTGTGTTCTTTTTCTAGGTTAGATATGCTAGGTTATTGATAGTTTTTTCTTTTTTACTCTGGATGCCATCTGGATTAGTAATCCTCTGCCGTAGGCTTTATGAGTACACCATGAATTTGTAAAGGAAGCAGAGCTATCATCATTCAGTAAGAAAATTTCTTTAAGCCTAACCTTCATTGCAGACACGTATCTCTCTTGAAAGAAACAAAATGTATTATTTTTCCAGAGGTTGGAATTAGTGCATTATTGTCCTGTTGCTATCTCCATAGTGATAGATGCGTGATCGGACCATGTTATGTTGTGGATCTGAGCGTCTGTATTTTTTTGCAAGAGGAGTCTGTCTGCAAGGAAGTAGTCAATTCTTGAGTATGTTTTGTGAACATTGGAAAGAAAAGGTAAAATCCCTTTCAGTGGAATGAAGACATCTCCATGGGTCATGTAAGTCTTTCTGGGAAAAAAATATTTTTAAGGCCTAGTATGATTGTATGGTTCTTTTTTGTAGTGTCCATGACGGGTCCATTGGGGTGTTGAAATCCCCACAGAGGATTATATGTCCTTTCTGTATTTTCTTTAGTTTCTTCAAGATTCTTTTGATGAATTTGTGTGGTTGCTTATTTAGGGTAGAGATGTTTGCGATTGTGTAGGTAATATTGTCAATTGTAGCAACCAAAATGATATATCTTCCTTGAGTATCTATAAGTATGTCCAGGAGTTGGAAAGAGACAGAATCTTTTACTGCAATAACAACACCTTTCTTTTTCTTGGGACTGTTAGAGCAGAATAATTGGGGAAATTTATGATGTGTAAATTTTGGAGGTTTGTCTGCAGCAAAATGTGATTCCTGTACGCATATTATGTCACTCCTAAATTTAAGTGCATCAATCCAAAGGGCTTTCCTCTTGTGTGGGTTGTTCAGTCCTTTCACATTTACATAGTTACATAGTAGGTGAGGTTAAAAAAAGACAGAGGGGGCGGGATCTGGGGGTCCCCTTGTTAAAGGGGGCTTCCAGATTCCGATAAGCCCCCCGCCCGCAGACCCCCACAACCACCGGGCAAAGGTTGTGTGGATGAGGCCCTTCTCCACATCAACATGTGGACAAGGTGCTTTTGGGGCTACCCCAAAGCACCCTCAGAATGTTGAGGGCAAGTGGCCTTGTACGGTTCAGGAGGGGGGGGCGCTCTCTCATCCCCCCTCTTTTCCTGTGGCCTGCCAAGCTGCGTGCTCGGATAAGGGTCTGGTATGGATTTTTGGGGGGACCCCGCACCATTTTTTTTTATTTTGGCGCGGAGTTCCTCTTAAAATCCATACCAGACCTGAAGGGTCTGGTATGGATTTTGAGGGGGACCCCCACGCCATTTTGTTTTAACATTTTGGCGTGGAGTTCCCCTTAATATCCATACCAGACCTGAAGGGCCTGGTATGGAATTTGGGGGGACCCCCACGCATTTTTTTTTTTTTAATTTTGGTTTGGGGTTCCCCTGTGGGGGAATCCCATGCCGTTTTTATCAATGAACTTTTATGTGTATTGCCGGGACCGACAATTCATTAAAGCCACGAGTACTTTTAAATTACTTTTTTTCCTTTAGAAATGTCATTTTGCTCTCGGACTGTTGTAAACATGGTAAGAAAAATGAGGGGAATAACTGCGCTACGGTGAAATACATAAACAATAACAATTATAGCTGCAATTCATCTATGTAACACAAACACAGTGAAATTAGGAAAAAGCGTGCTTGCTCCACCACCGTGAAATCAGACTGGCCGCTTACCAGAAACTCATGATCCCCCGTTACAAGGATCAGAGAAAGCTGTTTGTTAATACTGCTTCGAGTCACATCATCCAGGGGGATGACTCTATCACGAAACGCCGCGTAGGGCAGAGCGACGTGTTCTCGTCACCTCCCATTGCTGCTGTTGTTTCCAGTAGGACGGGCTGTCTGTGAGCTTCCGGCCAGCGCTCCAGACTACACTACATGCCTACTATTGTCTACTAACATGTGAGTTTAACCTTTTACTTATCCAATAAAGTCAATGATTTTACACTATATAGAGCTTTTTTCCTTCTATGACCGTATCTGCAATGCTGTGGGCTGATGTCTGAGTACCTGTCAGTGTGAACATCTTTAGCCTGACCCTGCAGTCTTTGATGTCCCGTCTCGGTATAAGGTCTCTGATCCATCGGTCATGGTTCAAAGCAGTATTAACAAACAGCTTTCTCTGATCCTTGTAACGGGGGATCATGAGTTTCTGGTAAGCGGCCAGTCTGATTTCACGGTGGTGGAGCAAGCACGCTTTTTTCTTCTCACAGCAAGAATTTATGTTTTTTGGAACTTTTTTAAGATACTTTTATATCACTTGGGTGATTTATTTTTTATACATGGACTTTTTATTATCACTTTGAACATTTTATTTTTGGATTGATTAGTCATTTGACATGTGTTTTGTATATTATGTATACACTAAAGGGGAACTCTTCACTTAGTTCTAAATATTTGGTTTGGTGATGATGTGTATGATCACCAATCTGTTTTAGCGCGATTCAACCCCCCTTTTTTCTTATTGTAAACATGGGAAGCATGCGCCACTTTACAGGCATACTATGAACACCCCCCAGGTACGAAATTTAAAGGAATATTACACTTTTATTGTTTCACTTTAAGCATTATTAAAATCCCTGCTCCCGAAAAAAATGGCTGCTTTTAAAGCTTTTTTTGCATTGAAACATGTCCGCTGAGGCAGGACCCAAGTCCCCAAACACTTTTTATGACAATACCATGTATATAAGCCTTTAAAATTAGCACTTTTGATTTCTCCCATAGACTTTTAAAAGGTGTTCCGCGGGTTTCGAATTTGCCGCGAACACCCCAAATTGTTCGCTATTTGGTGAACAGGCGAACACCCGATGGTCGAGTCGAACTTACGTTCGACTCGAACATCGGGACCATCCCTAGTTGTGAGATCTTCTCTGGGTGTGTTTTCCCCTGTGGAATATCCTATTCTATGGGTAGCAGCCCCCATTTTTCCAATTACTAGGCCATCATCAATCGTGTTAATTGAGTATGATGTGTTATTCCATTAAATAAGTAACTTGGTGGGGAAACCACATCTGTAGGTAATATTGTGGTTCAGTAGAATCTTTGTAATAGAGTTCAGGTTTTTTTCTTGATAATTGTTGCAAGGTCTGAATATAGAAGGATGCCTGCATACGGGTCAGGGAGTGGGGAGTTCTGACGTGCATATTGCATCAGGAGATCCTTTACATGGTAAAAGTATATTTTTGCAGTTACATCCCTGGGCAGCCTTTCTGGGATGTGTGAGGGTTTGAGTGTCTATGGACCCTGTCAGTCACCATTTCCTGACAAGGTATTGTGGGTATTAAGTCGGATATAATTTTTTTCAGAAATTGCTTTCAGAATTTCAAAATTTTTTATATTTTCAGGAATTCCTCTAAATTTAAAGTTACTGCTTCTAGATCCCTCGAGATCCGCCACCTTTAATTTTAGCTTTTTTAATTCATCTTTTAGCTCAAAATGGGCATCCACCAGTTTATTGTCAGCTTCAGTGAAATCACCCATTTTATTTTCCACATAATCTACTCTCTCCCCTAAAGCTTCTATTTCTACATTAGTTTTGTTCACGTATGCTTACATATCCTGTTGTGTTGCCCTTCTTAGGGACAGCAGCATTTCAGTGTCTTTAATAGGTTGTCCTGATGTGGGGATTGCATTAAGCTTGTCAGCATAGGGCTTTTTGGGAGGCAGCATATTAGGGTCATTAACTGATGATCAGTCAGTGAGAGCCTTTTCCTTTGCTTCAGAGGACTATTGATTTTATCTGGAGTAGAATCACTCATGTGTATGAGTGAGCCAGTGTGGCTGCTCTCTCCCTCTCTGGGTCACGCTGCCTGTCTGCTGGCATCTGTGTGTAATGATGGTCCAGCATCATCTTGCTTTTCTGGAGTGCTGGCCGGGTTCCTTAATTCACTCATTTTGCGGGTTCCCCCACGTTCCTTTCTTTCCTCATTGTGCCCTGCTTGTTCCTCCATCTCTCTGCTGCATGTCTGTGTACTCAGGGCTGCTTATTATTGCTTATAGCCGCTTCAGGGAGACTCGGTAACACGAAGCTCCTTTACACTGCGGCCATACACCTCCGCTGCCAGTCACGCCCCCCATGAACTAAGACATTTTGACCCAATGGTATACCTGTTGGAGTGGATAGAGCATGTGGGAAGTGCAAGGTGTACTGTTTATTCCCTTTGCACTTAGATGACCTTAGATTTTGGCAATGGGTTTGAACGGCCAATTAAGATAGTCCTATCTCTAATAGCAGAGTATTGTATACAATTCGCATTTAAAAACTCTAGTTTA
The DNA here is from genome assembly GCA_037952925.1 of Lithobates clamitans. NCBI lineage: Eukaryota > Metazoa > Chordata > Amphibia > Anura > Ranidae > Lithobates > Lithobates clamitans. The sequence goes on along the minus strand of JBBGZY010000489.1, from coordinate 4,690,546 downwards.
AGTTAAAATATTTCAGTGGGCTAGCTGATTTGTTAATCCAGCATTGGCAAAGCTTGTTACATAGTAGGCTCCCTTTGCTAATTCTGACACATAAATGAGGATTTATAATCAATGATTTGTTGTTATTCTCAGGCTAATGCTCCACATTACTTCCTTTGACTGTGTCCCCTATGAAACATTCAGTTAATTGATCAAAACTCTGGATGGAAATACTTTGTATAATGTGTATAAGAAATGGGAAGATGTAACACATAGGCCTTTAATTGTGCATTAAATTGGACTTCACGCAGAGTAGAATAAACTGCTGTTGCTGTTGAATTCAAAATAAAATGTTAATGATGGCATTTGATTATACTGTATATTACTGATGATGGCACACTTGCTGCTTTCTGGCAATTTGTGTGTTTTAGAATATCCTCAGAAGACCACAGTCTTCTATCTTATAATACTAATTTGATATACAAGGCGTATGCTTAAAATATGAAAGTTTCTGTAGACCTAAGCTGAATTTTGAGGAGCAGTTACACTACACATCACATACCTTGGCATTAGAGTTATGTGAATTTGTGATGGTTAGGAAACTTCACTTGAAATTAATGCACATAGGTAATATGTGATTTGTATTCTGACTCCTGTTGTTATAATAGTGACTAGCCCTTCCTGAGACCCACTATGCCTGGCCTGTATATAGCTGAATGCTGAGGCCACACAATAAAATTACATAGTCTTGATATAGAAGTGTTTAAGGAGGTCAAAAAGATTGACCTTTCCTAGCCCCAGTGTATGTGTTGTAAGAGGAAGGAAGTATTTCAGAAGCAGAAACCATCAGGAACTCTGGACTTGTTGACCAGGAAGAATCCAAAAAGACATTTGTGGATAAAGGCCTAGTGGCAAGATCTGCAGGATTGATGTCCTATGGATCTTGATGCCATTGTTCAGACTTGGAGGATTGCCTTATTCTTCCTGCTCGTTTGCTGCTATTGACATTGAAATATGGTGTCTATGTAGCCCAAAACAACTTTACTGTCTGTGTAGAATCATGTGAGTGAAAAAATATTGTGGTGCCCAGATTTACCGAACCATTAGTGTACAGCTAAATAGATTAATATTAGTATAGTAATTATTTCAACCTTTCACCATGTGGTGTCAACAGCATGGCACAGTCCATGCGACCACAAAAACTGTATATAACACATCGGAAGCATCAAGAAAAAATATGACGATCGTTCACTATCGTTGCATTTTGCACAGTCCCATGGGGGCAACCCAAAGGGGTTAAAAGTAAAGGGTATATATGTACTTAAGCTGATTTTGACACACTGCTCTTACAAAAAGAGAAGATGTGGATATATTATTTAAATTCTTTATTTCCACATGACCTCAACAACTAATGCAATTTGCAACCGTTTTTGGAAAAATAATTTTGAATTTAAAGAATGAGGATGACGGGGTTATCACCCATCATCATTAGTATTACTTCTTTCTTTATTATTATTACATTTTTTGCTACTGTTTTTCATTATTATATTTTTTCCTTTTTCACATTTTCATCATATCTCACTTTTCTCCCCATCCTGCTTGAAACATGAGCCAAATGTACTCACCGATGTGTTAATTTGTCTCCCTGTGTTGAAAATTGAATGGAAGTGAGCATTCAGATGACATCTAGTGGCTGAAGCAAGATATTACAGCCAATTATTTGGCTATTTAACATCTTTAGCTCCTCCTTGCTCTGAGGAAGTCAGCATGTTCATGACGACGGAGGGGTCGTAGCGCTAACACAAACAACATACTGAGGCAGTGGCGATGGAGCAGCTGAGAGCTTGCTGCAGGCAGGGATGACACCTGATCCAACACCTGGACCAACTTCCCAAGGGCACAATCCGGTGACTTCAGGAGCGGAGTTCGGCACAGAAAGAATGGGTGGAGGTATGAGGGGACACAGACTTGGGTGAGAGTACCTCACATTGCTGTTATCCAGTTGATTTTGCTGACTAGTTGTGGACTGATAACACTAAACTCCCCCTGCTGTGTTCCTCCCTCCTCTAACCTACGTGTGATGGATCAGTGAACTTTCAAATAAGTATTACACTTAAAAAGTTTTACCCCCATGGCCTTGCTTACTGGACATTGTAGCCTGTACTATTAAGCCACCTGTGCCTCTAGTAGATAAATGAGAGCCCCTAGTCCTAGGAGCCACAGATGAACTCTGGACTGCCAACTTGTATTTATGACTTAGGACGGCCCATGATATATCTACTTGTTTGTTTATGCGCATCTACATCTCAATCAGCTTACAGTTATATATCCTGTTGGGATGATCACAACTCACTGCTTTACTAGGAAGGAGGATGGTAGTATATGCAATATATTGATTAACAATACTTCAATCAATTAACTTTTTTTGAGCTGTGTGTGTGTGTCTGATTGTGTGGTTGTATGTGCAGCTGCGATCCTTCTTTTTAAATGACAACTTTGTCTTTTTAATACCTTGGAAGGTTATACTCAGACCGTTATTTTTGGTATTTTGTCATATTTTGATATTATGGTGTGTTTTTTCTAAAAAAAAAATGTAATGAACTCAACCATAGTGTTCAATTACTGCGACCCATTTGGAAGGCCTTGTTCTTCCTTTTTTTCTTATGTGTAGAATCATCTACCCGAATGTCTAGCTCCTGCAGTATGAAGTCTGCTATTTCCAGAGCAAGCACAGTTCCCAGAAAGTTCTAACCTAGAAATTGTATGTTTAGGCTTAGGCGCCCATTTTGCCAATAGGAAGACCAATATGGGTTTGATTACAAGATTCTATTACCATGAGGTAAAAAAGCAGCTGCTATGGCCTCAGTGGATGTATCTGAGAAAATGTTAATCATCTTTCTATGACTTGTAGCAATGGAAACAGAAATGTTGCAGCGTGGTATGTGAATCTTATCTAAGGCGTATAGAGATTGTTTCCAGGACTCCCATTTTGATTGTTTGTCAGTTGGTAGCAAAGAGGCGCAGTGCTTAGTAGTCTCTGATAATTGTCTTAGTAAGGATTTGCCATGTATGGTGATAGGAGGTACAAACCCCAGTGGATCATATAGGCTGTTCACCACTAAGATAACAATATGTTTGGTAAATGGTTTGCCTGTAGAGCTAACTTGAAAGCCAAATTTGTCTTTTAATAAGTTCCACCGTAAGCCCAGACTTCCCTGTAGAGGTTAATTGTCCGCGCCAAGATTTAAGTCTTTAAATCCTGTAGCATGATCGCCAGGCTGGAATGCTTGCATGATGGCAGCACTGTTTATAGCAATCTTGTGTAGTTTGAGGCTTTCTTCAGAAAGCATGCTTTGTACCCTTTGGAGCAGGTCGATCTTCTTTGGGTAAAGATTTGAGTAACACAAAGTAACACAGTTAAATTCATGGAAACCGTCTTAAATGCAGGCATTTCAGGAAGTTTGTGTGCTCCCACTAGGTGAAGGAGCCCACTAAGCTTGATTGCAGATTAGGCAAATACACATACAGATGAAATTCTACTTCTTTTTGAAAAGTGGCTACAGTATCTGAGACCTCTATGCCTGGTCTGTATATAGCAGAGACACTCACTGCAGACATTTTTTGTCAGACAGCCAGACTCACCAAACACTTGAAATCCATGGATTTCTTTATTGTAAAAAGATCTTTGAGGTGATAAAATAAAACGCTGTAGTCTAGATATAGAAATGTATAAAGTGGTAAAAAAGGAGTATTGGCCTTTCCTGGCCCCAGTGTGTGCCTTGTAAGAGGAAAGAAATATTAGAGAAGCTTACACTGAGGAAAAGAAAAATACCTCACAGTCACAATAAGGGTAAAGGTAATACAGAAAATAACATGCAATATAAAGAATAGTCACAAGGTAGCAGCATAATAAAAACAACTAACCAGAAAACAATACAGGCTGTATAAATGTTAGGGCTGGGCTCAGCCCTTCCTTCTCAAAGCTGGCCGCTCAGCTGTCGGCTTATTGCCAGCTTCTATCTCTCCACAGTGACTCACCTGTTGATGATATCCTGCTTGTTAGTCCTGCCTACTTAAGCCGTCCAGGCCAGATGATCTCTGCCTTCGCCCTGGTCACATCTCTAGAGACGCTCTCTTGTGTTCCTGTTAAAGACTTGCTTGGCTGACATTCCTTCTGGCTCCAGATCCTGCTTGCTGTTCTACTATGCTCATCTCTGGCTCCCCCAACATTTTGGCTTGTCTGATTATCTGTTCCGGTTCCTAAACTCTGGTTATGTTTTGACTACGTTTACTCTGTTTACCTTTTTTATTATTATTCAACAAGTGTGATTTAACTGTACTTCTGTCTCAGTCTGATTCATGGTTTCTGACAATACATGAATATAATTACATTTTCTATGTACTGCGGAGTGAGTACAATATGCGTCAGCATGATTTGTCCCAATTATTCTGCTAAGGGTACGTCTCCTATTACACTAGTGGACAAGATCACTAGCCCAGAGAACTACTTTCTCAATATCTACAGCCCGTCTGTGAGGATGAAGTGCATGGACACTCCCCTATATAAAAATGTCTGAGCACAGGAGCCGCTGTCATTTTTTATTGTTGTGTGGAGAGGGTAATGTGCTGTTTGTGATGCCTCAGCTGGGCTAGCTGAGGGGCCTGAATGTTAAAGATACAGATGACTGAGGGGCTGTCATCTGAAGCTCTAGTCTGGTATCACAGGAGAAAGGTGTCACATGGATGTTGGAAAGAGGCAACTAACTTTCAAAGGACATTTGTGAGTACAGAGGGCTGTGAGAGATCTTAGAGACTTTTGGGCTGCTGATACCCCTCTGGTGCTAGAAATTCAATTGTGTGTGTGTCTAAAGGGGACATCGGTTGGTGTCCTGAAGAGCTTAGTCTATCTAGTTCTTTGGGAAGGGACTTTGCTCAGATTGCTCAAAGAAAGAAGCTTGTGAGCTTTTAACTGCTTCTGAGAATGGTATTTGCTGTAGTGAGGGGATAATACTGGCGTGAAGAGATTCAGTCAGGGTTCACATGCAAATTATTTACTGATCGTCCCTACCTCCATCATAGTCATTTGTAACCTCAACCAGTGTATCCTCATACTACATCTTTCTGTAAGTAACAGTGACCCATGCAGACACATCAAAGTGCTGTTGACAGGCTGGAAGGGACTGACAGCTGGAAGCACTGTTAGGCACTGTACAAAGTAAATGTACTCATAACATTTACATTAAATTGAGCTAGTAGTCAAAGTAAGGAAAAAGTCATGGAAAGTACATGAACAGAAAAAAAAAGTCCAAATCAAATCAATATTTAGTGTGACCACCTTTTACCTTCAAAACAGCATCAGTTCTAGGTACACTTGCACACAGTTTTTGAAGGAAATTGACAGGTAGGTTGTTCCAAACATCTAACCATGGATATTCCATGGAGAACTAGCCATGGATATTCTGTGGATGTAGGCTATCTTAAAATACTTCTATCTCTTCAAGTGATTCCAGACAGACTCTATTATGTTGAGATCAGGGCTCTGTGGGGTCAAACAATCACTTCCAGGACTCCTTGTTCTTCTTTACGCTAAAAATAATTTCTAATGACATTGGCTGTAAGTTTGTGATCATTGTCCTGCTGCAGAATACATTTTTGTGCCAATCACATGCCTCCCTGATGGTATGGCATGATGGATAACTATCTGCCTGTATTTCTCAGTATTGATGACACTATTGGTTATGACCAAATCTCCAACTCCATTTTCAGAAATACAGCCCCAGACTTGCAAGTAGCCTCCATCATGCTTTACTGTTGCCTGCAGACACTCATTATTGTACTGCTCTCCAGTCATTCGTAAATAAACTGCCCCGTGCTACAGCCAACTATTTAAAATTTTGACTTATCAGTCCAGAGCACCTGCTGCCATTTTTCTGCACCTCAGTTGCTATGTTTACATGCATAGGACATGGAAACAAGCCTAGCAACTCAACTATGCACAAAAACATAGGAACAGTAAGCGAGAAGGGGGTTAAAATAAATATTGGGCTTCATTAAGTAAATCATTTACTTGTGTTTTTAAGTCCTAGCTGTGTTTTTCAACGGCAGTGTATTTGCATTTTTAAGGCCTCATTCACATGAGGTGGATCTGTTTAGCGGAGTCTGCCAGCTCATCGGGAGATCGATCCGTTGATCTCCGCTGAGCAGGCAGATGACAGGTTTGTCTCTACTCACTGAGCAGAGAGGGGCCTGTCAGAGCGCCGCTGATTCCTATGGGGAGATCGGACGAAAATGGACAGCATGTCCGTTTTCATCAGATCTCATCCGATCCGATCCGCCAAGAGGGAGGGCGAACGTATCGCCACACGTCTGTTTTTAGAGGATCGGATGGCAGACGGGTGTCAGCAGACACATCTCCCTGACATCCGTCTCCCCATAGGAGACAATGGATGGCCTGCTCGGATCCACCTAAAAAAATGGACAGGCGGATCTAAGCGGGCTTGCCGTGTGAAAGGGGCCTAAGGTGTATTTGAAACAAAATTTGTTTTAGTCCCAGCAGCTGACAATATAGGAGGGTTGAATGAAATGTAATATCTCTATTTTCATATCAAGCCAACAGATGGCAGATGAGGAGAGAGGGGGCGGGGATGGGCCACGGTTCAATATTTGAATGGACATATGAAGCTGAGGCCTGGTTTGGGTGCCCACATAGCAAACTGCTTGGAAAAGTAATCCGAGAATAGGAGGATCTGTGCTGCTCTGTGCAAAACCACTGCACAGAGCAGGTAGGTATGACATGTTTGTTGTTTAAAAAAAAAATATATTAGACTTTAGTATCGCTTTAAACACTGTGGTGGATCCTCCCTCATCTGCACAGTTTAAAGTGATCCTGTCAACACAAGATCTGGTATAACCACTAGCCGACCTGTGATGTGCTAGAACGTCTCTGGATTTCAAATGGTTATACCAGAATGATGCCTGCAGCTGCAGCTATAACCCCGGAACCGATTTTTAGAGCCAGCAGTCAGCTCTCTTGTAAAAGCAATCCCCCCCTTCCCATCACCTTCCGGGGCTTTCTCAGGCTCTCCCGGTGGAAGACCCGAGCAACCAACCAGCATGTTCATTGGCTGATCGGAAAGCCGAACAAAGGCCGGATCGGTTTTAATCATCTTTTGGCCATGGTGACCTAACAGCATTTCTGGTTTACCCAGATGTCAATGGCGCCATTGTTAAAAAATCAAAAGCATTCAAAAACACAGATCTTGATGTTTTAAATGCTTTAAAGGGCAGAGGAGGGATTTGGCGTCTTATAGACCCCAGATCTCTCGATAAAGAGTACCTGTCACATGCGTATTGCTGTCACAAGGATGTTTACATTCCTTGTAACAGCAATAAAAGTGATCAAAAGAAAAAAAAATTAAAGCAACAGTGTCAAAATAAAAGTGGAGGTACTTCAGGTAAGAGGGAGGACTCCGGTGGGGGTGGAAAGGATGCTGCCTTTCCTCAATAGATACCCTGACCGGGCAGCGGCCGACACGTTGGAAGCAGGTTTTAGGAATGGTTTTCATATTCCTTGTTCTCTGGCGGCGGTGCCGTCAGAGGCCAAGAATCTGCGGTCGGCCTTGCTGCATTCAACAGTGGTTACGGAAAAATTAGGGAAGGAGGTTTCACTGGGACGCATGGCAGGTCCTTTTCAGGAAGTACCACTACAGGGGTTGGTGGTCTCCCCTTTGGGTGTGGTACCCAAAAGAGAGCCGAACAAATTTAGACTCATACACCACCTCTCTTTTCTAAAGGGAGGGTCGGTGAATGACGCAATTGCACCGGAAGATTGTGCGGTTACGTACACATCTTTTGACGCTGCGGTGGCATGGGTTAGAAAATACGGGCAGGGGTCCCTAATGGCTAAGTCCGATATCGAATCGGCTTTCCGGCTATTGCCAGTACATCCCGACAGTTTTAGATGGCTAGGCTGTAAATGGGACGGGGCCTATTATGTAGACCGGTGTCTTCCAATGGGATGTTCTATATCCTGTGCTCTTTTTGAGACGTTCAGCTCGTTCTTGGAATGGGCGATACGGGACGTGGCAGGGATCAATTCAGTCATCCATTATTTGGATGACTTTTTATGTGTTGGCCCGGCGGGTTCCAACATATGTGCAGTACTGTTGGGGACTTTGCAATATCTAGCGGAGAGATTTGGGATGCCGCTAGCCCCGGAAAAAACAGAGGGTCCGGCAGTGACACATCACATTTCTCGGGATTGAGATAGATTCGATGAGGCTGGAATGCAGGATTCCGCAGGACAAATTGATGAAGTTGAAAGAGGAAGTTCGCGGGACTATTGGAGTTAGGAAATTGCAATCTCTGCTGGGTAAGTTAAACTTCGCCTGCCGAATTATCCCGATGGGCCGGATCTTTTGCAGGCGGCTTTCGGCCGCTACCGCAGGTGTCCGTGCACCAACTCATTTCGTGAGTCTTATTAGAGAGCATAGGGAAGACTTACGGGTGTGGCAAGTATTCTTGGAGTCATTCAATGGAAGGGCTCTGTGGATGTCTGGGCCCATCAGCAACTGTGATTTGGAACTATTCACGGATGCGGCTGGTTCGACCGGTTTTGGCGCCTTCTTTAAGGGTCAATGGTGCGCGGCCAGGTGGCCGGTGGGATGGCAGGAGACAGGGTTCTTGAAGAACCTGGTACTATTGGAACTGTTCCCCATTGTCGTGGCGATGGAACTGTGGGGCGAGTCATTTAGGAACCTGAAGGTTCGGTTCAATTGTGACAACCTAGGGGTGGTGCAAGTTATTAATCAGCTGACCGCGGCATCCAGGTCGGTGGTTAGGCTTTTGCGTCATCTAGTACTTCGCTGTCTACAAGTGAATGCATTCATATATGCTGGGCACCTACCAGGGACTGAGAACACCTTGGCTGACGCTTTGTCTCGTTTTCAGTGGGACAGGTTCCGGAGGTTGGCACCGGATGCGGATCAACAAGGGGTCGCCTGTCCCAGCTGGATATGGAACATTGCCTTGGAACCGCAGCAAAATGGATTCAGCAATCCGTGAGTATGGCTACATGGAATGCCTACTCTAAGCTCTGGAAGGATTGGTTCGCCTTTTTAATGACTTGGACATGGGATCGAATGATCCGGAAGTGGACAAGGCGGTACTTTATTTTATCATTAGGGATTTTGAAAGGGGTATCTCGTCAGCTGCCATCAATCGTGAATTGGCAGGTTTGGCCTTCCTCTTTAAATGGCAGGGGTGTTGGGACCACACGAAGGATTTCTGGTTACGACAGGCAGTTAAGGGGTATAGGAAAGCGAACAAGCAGAGGGATGGGAGGCGCCCTGTCTCATTTGAAATGTTAAAACAATTGATGCTGAGTTTGGAATCGGTCTGTAGATCCGATTACGAATGTATACTATTTAAAGCAGCGTTCGCGCTGGCCTTCTTTGGGGCACTGAGGGTGAGCGAGCTGGTCAGCCCTTCAAAAGCAGTTCGGGGTGGTCTGATGCACGGTGAGGTGGAAGTATGGGTGGATAGGGTCAGGATATGGATCAGTAGGTCCAAGACGGATCAAGCAGGGAGAGGAAGGTTTTTGGATTTGGGTAAGATTGCTGAGTGTAATATATGCCCGGTTAGGATTGTGGGATCCTTCAAAGAGGTTAGACCGGCATTTACAGGCCCCTTTTTTAATACAAGAGGATGGTGCGTGTCTTTCCAAATACCAGTTTGCAACGGTTTTCAAAAAATGTGTGGTTATGGTGGGATGTGACCCGTTACAGTTTTCTTCACATTCCTTCAGGATTGGGGCGGCCACAGAGGCTACCAGGGCTGGTCTGTGTCAGGAAGTAATTAGACGTATTGGTAGATGGGACTCAGACAGATTTAAACTGTATGTCCGCCCGCATTTGATTCAATTGTAAGGTCAAGTTTGGGGTTTGTTTAAGACTGTGTGTTGGGTATTTAAGTGTTTTATGTGGGTTCTTTGTATTGTTTCTTTCATTGACAGGTCGTGAAGTGGGTCTTGTATGGATTCTCGGGCACTCCTATGTGTTCTGGGGGGCCAAGAGAGCTGACGTTCGGCAGAATGGCAGGCAGCTAATGATTCCCAGACAAGAGGCGCTCATCAGGTGGATTGGGGTCCCGGGCATGCAGTGGAATAGGGTGCTGGGGGAAGTCCATAGATTCTCACGCCTAGACAGGTCCCCTGATGTATTGTTATTACATGTGGGGGGGAAATGATATGGGAGCTAGATCCATGAGGGACCTTATCAGGGATATCAAATGTGACTTTTTGCGCCTTAGAGCGGCTTATCCTAAGATGGTTTTGGTGTGGTCTGATATGATAAGGAGGTTGTCATGGCGTTGGGCTTGGTTTGATAGAAAAGTGGACAGGGCCAGGATAAAGGTCAATAAAGAGGTGAGCAGGTTTTTTATAAAGAATGGTGGTTTAGCTATTCAGCATAGGGAGTTAGAGGTTGACACCTGGCGGTATCTCCGCAGCGATGGCGTGCATTTGAATGAGGTGGGGACGGACTTATGGTCATTAGGTTTACAAGAGGGTATACAGAGAGGGCTGAGGGTGTGGAGGTGCTCGCAAGGGTAAGGGGTTACCCCTTTCGTGCTGTGGCAGTTTTTGGTTTCCTTTAATAGGATAAGTATGTTACAAGTTGTAACATGTGTTACCCATCCAGGGGATGGGGGGTTGTTTGATGGTACCCATCCATATGATGAAGGGTTTTGCTGGTACCCATATATGGAAGGATGGGGATTGAAGTTGGTACCTTCAGGCCTTAAGGGGTAACCTGGAGGAGTTTAAAAGGTTAGGTCACTGGGTAGGTTGTGATAATGCCTCCGAGTCAGGGGTTGCCGACTGAGGTTGAAATGAAGAAGTTGATCCCAGTGACCAGGGTTATAGTGGTTGTTATTACAGTAAATTTACCCTCATAAGTTATTTAAGAAAGTTTACAGTTATTTATGATATTTATGTTATTTTATAAAGTTTTAATAAATAGGCCGTAAGGCCATTTTACTCCAAGAACTATTTGGAATCATCCATGATGTTTTTGGAGGGAGGGTATGTGTGGTAAGGTTGGTAATAGGTATCTGGGCTTAAGTCCTACAATGTCAAGAGAGTCACGGAGCTAAGTGGACACTAGGCGCAGGGACGGCATGACAGTGCTGGACAGCACAGTTGCCGTTTTAAGAAGAGGAGATTTCCCCTTTTAGGGTAGGGGAGGGGCTGCTAGAGAAGAGGGAGAAGTTGTGTGTGAAGGGGAAGTGACGTCAGTCAAAGAGCGGTGGAGAAAGAGATTACCACCCACCCTCCCGAGTATTGGCAGTTTTTGGTTTCCTTTAATAGGATAAGTATGTTACAAGTTGTAACATGTGTTACCCATCCAGGGGATGGGGGGTTGTTTGATGGTACCCATCCATATGATGGGGGGTTTTGCTGGTACCCATACATGGAAGGATGGGGATTGAAGTTGGTACCTTCAGGCCTTAAGGGTTAACCTGGAGGAGTTTAAAAGGTTAGGTCACTGGGTAGGTTGTGATAATGCCTCCGAGTCAGGGGTTGCTGACTGAGGTTGAAATTAAGAAGTTGATCCCAGTGACCAGGGTTATAGTGGTTGTTATTACAGTAAATTTACCCTCATAAGTTATTTAAGAAAGTTTACAGTTATTTATGATATTTATGTTATTTTATAAAGTTTTAATAAATAGGCCATAAGGCCATTTTACTCCAAGAACTAGTCTGAGTCATCCATGATGTTTTTGGAGGGAGGGTATGTGTGGTAAGGTTGGTAATAGGTATCTGGGCTTAAGTCCTACAATGTCATGCCTCTGAAGGGGCGCATCTCTTTGATATACAGAAAGTGCTGCAGCAGCACTGACCTTTACAAAGTAAAAAGGTATTTAATGACAAAAAAAGCCACCACACAGACCTTTCCAAGGGTATAGAGTGTATTTGGGGGAACTTTGGAGGGATCTGTGTCCTGTAGCAAATCATAATGCAAGAAGGAAAAAAAAATGGCAGACCATTTTTACTTCCTGCAAAAAAAAAAAAAAAAAATTGTGTGAGGTTCCCCAGGAAAATTCCCTTGGGCCCCCTTGGGTCTGGTATAGATTTTATGGGGGATAGTGTCATCTGTTATATAAGAGAAGGTGCAGGAATAGTGGTGACAGCATTGATCACAATGTGGTCATACCTAGGAAATGATTTAATCTTCCCAATCCTCACCCAATTTCTTACATGAAAATGCTTACATGAAAGAGCTTATCCCTAATTGTAGGGATAAGCTAGGCTATAAGAAGGTTGCCAAGACCCTGAAACTAAGCTGCAGCACGGTGGCCAAGACCATACAAAGGTTTAACAGGACAGGTTCCACTCAGAACAGGCCTCGCCATGCTCGACCAAAGAAGTTAAGTGCACGTGCTCAGCGTCATATTCAGAGGTTGTCTTTGGGAAATAGACATATTAGTGCTGCCAGAATTGCTGCAGAGGTTGAAGGGGTGGAGGGTCAGCCTGTCAGTGCTCAGACCATACGCCGCACACTGCATCAAATTGGTCTGCATGGCTGTCATCCCAGAAAGAAGCCTCTTCTAAAGATGATGCACAAGAAATCCTGCAAACAGTTTGCTGAAGATAAGCAGGCTAAGGACATGGATTACTGAAACCATGTCCTGTGGTCTGATGAGACCAAGATAAACTTATTTGGTTCAGATGGTGTCAAGTGTGTGTGGCAGCAACCAGGTGAGGAGTACAAAGACAAGTGTGTCTTGCCTACAGTAAAGCATGGTGGTGGGAGTGTCATGGTCTGCATGAGTGCTGCCGGCACTGAGGAGCTATAGTTCATTGAGGGAACCATAATTGCCAACATGTACTTTGACATACTGAAGCAGAGCATGATCCCCTCCCTTCGGAGACAGGGCTGCAGGGCAGTATTCCAATGTGATAACAACCCCTAACACACCTCCAAGATGACCTCTGCCTTGCTAAAGAAACTGAGGGTAAAGGTGATGGACTGGCCAAGCATGTCTCCAGACCTAAACCCTATTGAGCATCTGTGGGGCATCCTCAAATGGAAGGTGGAGGAGCACAAGGTCTCTAACATCCCCCAGCTCCGTGATGTCATCATGGAGGAGTGGAAGAGGACTCCAGTGGCAACCTGTGAAGCTTTGGTGAACTCCATGCCCAAGAGGGTTAAGGCAGTGCTGGAAAATAATGGTGGCCACACAAAATATTGACACTTTGGGCCCAATTTGGACATTTTCACTTAGAGGTGTACTCACTTTTGTTGCCAGCGGTTTAGACATTATTGGCTGTGTGTTGAGTTATTTTGAGGGGACAGCAAATTTACACTGTTATACAAGCTGTACACTCACTACTTTACATTGTAGCAAAGTGTAATTTCTTCAGTGTTGTTACACGAAAAGATATACTAAAATATTTACAAAAATGTGAGGGGTGTACACACTTTTGTGAGATACTGTAAATATGTCATTTCATTTTTTATACATTTATCAGTGTTTTCTTGCATTAAACATTCAGCAATAGTCACAAGTGAATAGTGTTGGTAATATTTTTTTCCTATGCTTTCCACTAACATCAGATATCCATAAAGTACACCCGCTGAGACAGAAATATAGATATGTACTGTAGACTGCTATTGTTGAGCCCCTTTTAAAAATGCTAGTTGCTATGTCTGACTTTAGTACTTCGGAGAGTAGTTTTGATCACTCTTTTGTTATGCTTTCTGTTAACATCAGTTATCCATAAACTATACCTGCTGAGACATAAATATAGGTATGTACTGTAGACTGCTGCTGTTAGTTACCTTGCTGTGTCTGACATCAGTACTTATGAAATGGAAAAGAAATGCAACAGTTGAAAGTCAATATTCCTTTTTCTCTGTAATTGTTATTGGCCAGTGACTCAAAGGAGTTGATTTACTAAAACTGGAGATTGCAAAATCTGGCGCAGTTGTGCATGGTGGCAAATAAGCTTCTAATTGCTCAATTAAGCTTTGACAAAAAAAAACCCTGAAAGCTGATTGGTTTTTATGCACCTGATTTTGCACTCTCCAGTTTAAAAATCATCTCCAAAGTATTAAAGCCTATGCATCAGCATGGTAACCAGACTATTGTACAATTAAAAAAGGGTGCGCTTGGCCAAAATATAGTGAAAGACTGCAGCACTGAAAAAATCCCTGGATTGGTGGGATGTGGTAAATGTGGTATTAAGTGTAAAGTACACTGTCAAAACTAAGTGTATGAGTTCATAGACCTATATACAAATATCAAATGTGTGTAAACAATTGATACAAAATGACAAAAAACTTGAAACAAACCAGTGAAACAAAGTCTGAAAAACAAGAGTCCTGAAATGAAATAAAAAACATATATTGGTGCGAAAAACCTCTACTAAGTGAGTTCAAAATTATAGTTATGTTAAAAACAACCTTAAAGTGGAGGGCCACCCTAAAATAAAAAATAGCATTAAAATTCTTAAAAAAAAAAAAAAAAAAAAACATAAAAAAAAAAAATATTTTAACTTACCTGAAACCCCTGTTGCTAGGTAGTCTTCCTAATCTGCCTCTTCCTATTACACGGCGCTTCCTCCTCTTCGGCGAGTGGCCCTGTTGCCTTCTGGGAAATGTGTGTGTCCCAGGAAACAACCGGGCCATTCACAAAGCGCCACGCGACTCACGCATGCGTAGTAGAAAACGGGCAGTGAAGCCGCAAGGCTCCACTGCCTGTTTCCCTTAGCTAGGATAGAGGCGCCGGTGGGCGATCCGATGGACGGATCAGCCTCGGGGGCCGACATCGCGGGCTCACTGGACAGGTAAGTGTCCTTATTAAAAGTCAGCAGCTACAGTGTTTGTAGCTGCTGACTTTTTAAAAAAAAAATCATGGCCGAAACCCCCCTTTAAAGTGGTGTTCCACCCAAAGAAAAAAAAAAAATTAATGAATGTGCCTAAAAAAGGAAAAAAAAAAAAATGGAGCCTCTAAATGGCTGTTGCTAGGGGGTCCCTCGTAGTCTGCTTCCTTCAGTGCCTGGGCTCTTGACATCACTTCCCCTTGGTGCAGGAAGGGCTCAGCTCTTTCCCCTCCCTCTTGTCAATCATCTGGTACACATGACAGGTCCCAGATGATTGTGCGGCCAATCACGGCGCGTGGCGCCGCTCGAGCATGCGCAGTGGGTACCTGGCTATGAAGCCACAGCCGAGCGCCCACAGTTACAATGCCGGCGCCGCCAAACGGAGGTGGAGACGAGCGGGGCTTCAATCCCCCACATCGCTGGACCCTGGGACAGGTAAGTGTCCGATTATTAAAAGTCAGCAGCTGCAGTATTTGTAGCTGCTGACTTTTAATTTATTTTTTTTGTAATGGGAACACCACTTTAATAACAAAAAAACTCACTTTTCACCATTAGTTAGTGCTCAAAAATTGAGGCTTCTATGAATAAGCCCTGAGACTGAAATGCATCAGAAGAAAAGCAGTGTTTAGTGGGAGATACCACATGCCAAGGACAATAAAATGAAAGAAATGGCAGTGTACAATAAGTGGTCCTGTTGCTAGTTATTGTGGTGTAAGTAATTAGCAAGAGCAGTCTGAATATTTCTTCAATATTAGCATAATAATAGTATCAATGGCTGTCTTTATTTCTAGAGAGGTCCAAGTTCACTTCCTATATATTCTGTTCTGCAATACACCTCATATGTGACATCAATGGAGATTTTTTCTTAGCAACCTATATTGAATAATACCTAATAACAATATACATAGTATTCATTATTCATTCAAAGTCATCACCTAGAATTTCTTCTAAATAGCTACGTGCCTTTCAGACACAGTAAGAAAGAAAAGATCTGGTTCATAAAGGGAGGCTTATGCCTCATACACACGATCGGATTGTTGGCCAACAAAACCATGGAATTTTGTCCGAAGGGCGTTGGCTCAAACTTGTCTTGCATACACACGGTCACACAAATGTTGGCCAACAATTACCAACGTAGTGGGCTCCTTCTGCTAATTTCATGTTAGTAGAAGTTTGGTGAGTGTTGATTCACGCTTTTCTTTTCACGTTTTTCATTTAGCGCTTTTCAGTTCATGCTTTTCATTTCATGCTTTTCAGTTTGTTTCTGAACAGCCGTTCGTCTACCAGACATGTTGCGGAATCGGAGGCAATAACGTGCTATTTATTATTGACATTGGAGTTATTGCTTTGACATTATCATTTATAGTTGAATAATGATTTGATTTGGTATATTTTCTATATTTTTGGATTCATAGAATGCACTTTTTGGGTGAGTTCTATTGGCAGATAGCATGTCTATTTTTTTTTTTATTTTAATGCACAATAAAAAAAATTGTGTAGAATAATACTTGGCTATGTGTTTTACTTCAAATGACAGTTTGGGAGTAGACAGTTACATTTTATAAAATACAATATACAATTAAAAAGGGACACCAACATAGTTGTATCTTTGATCTTAAAAACCACGGGATAATGGTGTTGTGGTAAGTTGCCCAAAAAAAAAGAAGCATAATAATATTATTCTTGATATCACTAGAAAAAAATAGCCTTTGAAACTTCGTTTGCAATAACTCCATCAGTATCACCAGCAAAGCAGCTTTTATTATCCGATTAAAGAAGAAGAGAATGTGCGCTGCATTTGAAGATTTCATAATTTGCCACGTCACGAATGTTAATTCTCCATTACGAACGCTAGTTTACAAAGACCAGCCGCTTCTGCTTCTGAGCATGCGTGTTTGTACTTTGGACTTTTGTCCGATGGACTTGTGTACACACGATCGGACAATCTAACAACAAACATTTGTTGGCGGACAATTTGAGAACCTGCTAGCCAACATTTGTTGGCAGAAAGTCCGACAATTGTTCAATGGAACATACACATGGTCGGACTTACCGCCAACAGCCTGACATCCAACATTTCCCATCGGAAAGTCAGATCGTGTGTACAGGCCTTTAGACTGTATAGTCTTGATAGTTTTTGGTTTACAGTAGATTTAGTGGTCAGGGGTAGAGTCTTGGAATAGTAATAAATCTTCTTAAGCGCAAGAGATGTGCTGCAGAGATCCAAAAGCAAGTAAGTGGGAATTCGTAAGCAATCCTTAAAAAGGCTATAAATTATATAAACTTTACAGGGTCCTCACACAGATTGTTCCTGTTCTCTAGAACTGAATCCAGCCACTCACACACATCTCCTACAAGGAGGTGTGACATGGGGTAGTTAGCTCTCATGGTAGATGCATTTACTGTATACAGTGAGTCCATGGCAAACAGGAACTATTTTATTAAAGGACAAAAAGAAAAACAGTCTAACATAAGGTTTACCACTTGGGATCTTCTCCAGCTTCAGCAGAATACCAACACAGAAAAATTCTACACCTGGCTCATAAGCTCACTAAGCTTCAACTCCAGTGCCACGCTGCCCCTCTTTCCAGTCTCTCTGACTGTGTTGTCCAGCTATCCTGGATACTTGGCTCTCTAGACTTTAGTCACAGCGTCCCGCTGCACAGCCCACCTCTGTCCTCTGGATTGAGGTTCTCCGGACACCCTGATAGGAGCCAACCTGACTCCTGAAACTGAGTCTCTTTGTCTCTTGGCTTCTAGCTGGACTCTCTGACTCCTTAATGAGACCTTCCATCTCCCCAACTGGGAGCGTTCTCCAAACTGGGAGCTCTGAGCTATCATCAGACCTGGTATATAACTACCCTGCACACCTGTGTACTCAGCCAGGTTGCAGGTGTCTAGCAAAACCTGGATGCATGATTGAATGTTCTGATCCAGAACTACAGAATCTGGAGAAAGCCAAACACACAGCTTTCTCTTCCCAGAAACACTAGTCTGGAAAGTCGTGTTTACCCTAAATGCAAATTCTATGTCACATTTTCCTATATTCTCACAGTACCAGAGCCTTGTACTGTTACAGAGGTCACACGCGATCTGAAGGTTCAGTCAGCAACTTATTGATAGCTTGTAGGAACAAAGAGAAGCCTTGGGGATTCAAGTCTGGAAATCTAGGCAGTGGAAGAAAAATGTGTTGAACTGACAGTGGGATTCGATCTTCCCATTCCTACAACAAAATTGAGTTTGGGTTGAGCGCTGCTCAGCCATTCACAAGAAGCTTTGTATTTTCAGAATATATACAAGTCTTTCTCTGATTGGCTGAGGTGAAGAGGTGGGCAGATGATTTCTTGATCTCTGCCTCAGCCAGCCAGAGAACACTTTGTATTCATGCAGAAAATACAGTTTCCTTTGAATGGTTAAGCCACGCTCAGCCCAACTTGACTCTGTTCCAGGAGGCAGATGGGAAGTTCCTATCCTGCTGCCATAACACAGCACTGTATAATGTATGTAGCTGGGGCTACATACAGTTCATACAGCACTGACAGCTGCTGAATGAATTAATGAGGGAAATAGTCAGCTTGTTCCAAAAAACGATTTGAAGATCACTAAAACATTGAGTTAGGCTTTAAAGCAGCATTAACCTCAAAAGCAACCATTTATTACATTGCAGCTTACCTATTCTTGGATGTGATAGTTGCATTTGTTTCCCTTTTCAGGCTTTCTTTCTTATATTTTCATCTGGTTTTTCAAAAGCACAGCTTTTCAGCTCTCCAGCAGAATGTATCAGGTTGAGACAAACCACTTAATACTGACAGGGGTGATTAAAATGATCAAATTTTATTTATTCATGCAAAATCTTTATCCCAAAAAGTAAAAAAAAACCTGTTTGCTGTAACTGATTATAAAGTGTGCGCTGAAGTTTGGCCAGTGGCGGTGCATTCATTAAGGGCGCACGGGCGCTGCCCCCTCTGTCATGCTTCCCCCCTCTGCATGAATATTTCTATGGCCACTGTAGCCACCCCCTATTCAGGTGTCTGGCTCCTTTTCGGATGCCGGGCGCCTGAATTCCAGCGACGAGGGTGTTTTCTTGAAGCACCTAATTAGAGCCATAGGCTCTAATAGGCTTCAAAAAAGGTGGACTGCGAGTGCAGAACATTGCGCTCGCAGTCCACCCAGGTGTGTTAGAGAAGCTTTTCTAACACTGAACCGCCTCTCAGCAAATCAGGAGGCGTGAATCTAATACCCATCACCGGATTGCCTGAAGGCACAGGCGCCCTGATTGGACGCCTAACAGAACGTTAGAAGACACACACTGGGGGGGCGTGTCCTGGACATGGAGGAGTGAGGACGTGCTTTGCCTCAGCTCCGCTACACCGCAGCACAAAACCAGCTTTATACAGGGGGATACTCACTTTTATAAGATCCCCCCATGTCACAACGATCACGGCAGAGCTCCCAACCGACCAGGACCGACGGATCGCGGCAGGGGCAGCTGGATTCATACTTTTCCGGGGCCCGAGGACTAGGCCGGGAAGCCTCCAAGATGGCGCCGCCCGGGAAGGCCCAGAAAGCCACAAAATCTTCTCAGCCAGCAACGGCCTCAGCCCGAACCCTGAAAGGGACAGCCTCAGCTGCAGCAGCATCTCCGGAGCCATCCCCAGGGTCGGTGAGTGATTCAGCCCCCTGTGCCTCCCCTGCCTCTTTAGATGGCCGCTCTGAACTATCTGACTACCTCTGTGAAGAGGATATCAAGCGCCATATTATGTCTTTACCCACTAAGGAGGACCTTGAACGTTTTACAAGCAGGTTAGAGAAAGCTTTCACAGAGGACATTGCCCAACTAAAGGCTGACACTTCCCACCTGAGTAACAGGGTAGAATCTTTAGAAGAGAAGCTGGAGGAGGTTCTCCCCACTATTGCTCTACTGCAATCCAAATGTCAGCAGCAAGACCAGCAGATTGAAACCCTATTATGTCAGCTGGATGATGCAGAAAATCGCAGCAGGAGAGCGAACATTAGGATCCGGGGTCTCCCAGAAGCCACAGCCCCAAGGGATATTATCCCCACACTGACAGATATATTCAGAGACATATTGGGCCTACCAGCCACGGCTCCAATAGAAATTGACCGAGCTCATAGGGCACTAAGACCCCCCTCTCAAGAGGTGGACAACCCTAGAGAAGTAATCTGCAAACTCCACAAATTCACTCTAAAAGACAGCATCATGCAAAAAATGCGCAACAAACCCTTCTATGATTTTGATGGCGCACGTTTATTCTTTTATCAGGACATATCTAGACGCACCCTTATGCAGCGCAGAGCCCTGAAACCCCTCTTGACAGCGATCCAGGATGCTGGCCTTCCCTACCGCTGGGGTTTTCCCTTTTTTCTGCAAGTAACTAAAGATGGAAGACAAGTCACGCTACGCAACAAAGATGATCTCCCTCAGTTCCTGTCCTCCCTGGGCCTGGACACAGTGGACTTTCCGGATTGGAGAATTTCATCTGACGTTTCTAGGATCCAGGTCCCCACACAATGGTCAACTACTACCCGTAGGAACCGTAGAAGGGACAGACAGCTTCAGCATCAAGATACCCCCCACGGCTCCTCCGCTATCCGTGGCTGAGGAAGTAGTCCCTCTGGACTCTTTCAGTGGTCATAGACATCCCCTGTAATTAAGATATGGCCCCCCTCTTTTCTTTCATGAAGAAATTTGGCCCCCCAATGTCAGCCTTATCACTTTTCGCTGAAATCCAGTTGGCTGTGACTGCAGACCACTCAAGAGTCATGACTAATAACAAACAAAAAAATTTCTCCTTATCTACGTATTTTCTTATGTTCTGGTAATGGGTGGGAAAATGTGAACCCCAAAATTTATCGCAGTAGCTTATCCCCCCCCAACCCCAGACACCTTTTAAGACGCGGTGTGTGGAGACGGGGCCCCGTTCTCCGCCCTGTGCTTAGGCCCACGTTCCCCCACGTAGGCCACCCTATATTGGGTACAGTCCCTAGTTGGGGCAATAGGTAAGGTCTGAGGCCCCCTTCTTTCCGAGGGAGACCTCCCACCTATAGATGTATTATTTACAGACTTTGCGAATTCCTTGTCGTATTGTTTATGTTACTTTAACAGTTCGTTTTCTTTGTTCATTTCTCTACTCACTTTCCTCCCCCCCTCCGCTCTGTTCCCCTCCTTCCTTCCTTCCTAGGAGCAACCCAGAACTTCAGATGCTGCGCCGAGCGAGTGAGACCATTCGACATCCTCCCTACCACTCACCCTGGCATGTCTACTATTAAGGTAATATCATACAACATAAGAGGCCTATGCTCCCCGGGGAAAAGAAACAAACTTTGGTGGGAACTTAAGAAATTAAAAGCTTATGTGGTTTTCATACAGGAAACCCATTTTACTCATCATTCCTTGCCTAGATTACCTACCCATTTATTCAACCAATGGTTCCATAGCACCTCCCCCACGTCTAAATCCAAAGGCACCACGATTGCTATCCACAGGAATTGCCCCTTCCAGCTTTCGGACAGCAAAATAGATCCACTAGGTCGTTATGTATTTTTGAAAGGAATCATAGCGGGACGAAAATATACTTTCGCCTCGATATATGCGCCCAATGCTAACCAAATTACTTTTATTGACAATACTCTCGACCTACTAGCAGACTTTAAAGAAGGCTATGTCATTTTGGGGGGGGACTTCAATGTTAGCCCGGACCCTCTGCTAGACACCTCCAGCTCTAGACACTCACACTCTTATGCCTTCTTAAAACACTTCCGAAAGTCATTCCAGTCCAACTTGCTACTTGATAGCTGGAGAGTCCTCCATCCAAGGGAGAGAGACTTCAGCTATCACTCGGCAGTCCATGATGTATACACCCGCATAGACCACGTCTATGTGGATCGGCCAACACTAGAGCTCGTGCAGTCCGCGTTCATTGGGAACATCACTCTATCCGATCACGCACCAGTGGGGGTGACCCTAACACTCCCTTCAAGTTCCCGTGGGGCCTGGACGTGGAGGTTGAATGAAAATTTGTTGGATGATACAGTGGCAGTTGCCAAAGTATCAGAGACTATCACAAATTATTTCAATGAAAATGTGACGGACGATATCAGCATGGGCGTAGTGTGGGAGGGCCACAAAGCAGTGATCAGAGGAGAGATAATATCCCAGGGAGCTAGACTTAAAAAGATGTTTCAGGCGGACTTTGAAAGAGTGCTGACCGCCCTACAGGACGCGGAACTCAAACATAAACAAAATGGAGGCCCTGAGGCGTTGCAGAGGTTAACCGAGTTAAGAGACTTGTTTTTGCGCCTGCTTGATAGGCAGACTCGTAAGCAAGCCAGACGATTATCGCACAAATATTACGAACACGGCAACAAATGTGGTCGTATGCTTGCTAGAGCCATTCGTAAGAAACACGCGCAGACTTACATACAAAAATTTTGTTCCCCTTCTGGGGAGGTATCGGCTCTGTCCTCCAAAATTGCCTCAGGGTTTCAATAATACTACACACACCTTTATAATTTACACCCTGACAACCCTTTAGAAACACAGCAATCCAGGTCCACAGCCATCCGAGACTACTTAGCTGCAGCTGGCGTTCCAACATTGAGTGTAGACCAGTGTACTGACCTTGAACTTCCGATCTCCCCTGGGGAGATTGAACTGATAGTGAAATCCCTCCCTACAGGGAAGAGCCCGGGACCGGATGGCTACTCGGGTTTGTACTACAAAACCTTCCTACCCCTCCTTAAGCCCCACATGTGCGCCTACTTTAATTCTATAGCGGAAGGGGCCCCCATGCCTTCAGAGGCACTCTTGGCTCACATCTCAGTTTTGCCTAAAGAAGGTAAAGACCCGACGCTCCCTCAAAGTTACCGCCCGATCTCCCTTCTTAACGTTGACGTTAAGATACTAGCCAAGATCTTAGCGACCAGGATCGGGAATCTTCTGCCCAATATCATTTATCCTGACCAAACTGGGTTTATTAAGGGGAGGGAGGCAAGGGACAACTCCATTAGAGCCATACAACTTATCCACTGGGCCCATTCTAACCCTGACTCCAAACCTTACATTATTCTTTCTACAGACGCCGAAAAGGCCTTTGACTGGGTTGACTGGTCGTACCTCAAAGCGGTGTTGGAGACACTAGGGCTTAAAACACGCATGTTGA